>JASEVX010000014.1:13227893-13560393 GCA_031761405.1 Serripes groenlandicus | reverse complement strand
TGTGTCGTCGTCGTCGTCGTCGTCTGCTACGTCGTCTGAGTCCTCTGTGTCGTCGTCAACGTCGTCGTCTGCTGCGTCGTCTGAGCCGACTGTGTCGTCGTCGTCTGCTGCGTCGTCTGAGTCCTCTGTGTTGTCGTCGTCGTCGTCTGCTACGTCGTCTGAGTCCTCTGTGTCGTCGTCGACGTCGTCGTCTGCTGCGTCGTCTGAGTCGGCAGTGTCGACGTCGTCGTCGTCGTCTGCTACGTCGTCTGAGTCCTCTGTGTCGTCGTCGACGTCGTCGTCTGCTGCGTCGTCTGAGTCGGCTGTGTCGACGTCGTCGTCGTCGTCTGCTACGTCGTCTGAGTCCTCTGTGTCGTCGTCGACGTCGTCGTCTGCTGCGTCGTCTGAGTCGGCTGTGTCGACGTCGTCGTCTGCTACGTCGTCTGAGTTGGCTGTGTCGTCGTCGACGTCGTCGTCTGCTACGTCGTCTGAGTCGGCTGTGTCGTCGTCGTCGTCGTCATCTGCTGCGTCGTCTGAGTCGGCTGTGTCGTCGTCGTCGTCGTCTGCTACGTCGTCTGAGTCGGCTGTGTCGTCGTCGTCTGCTGCGTCGTCTGAGTTGGCTGTGTCGTCGTCGTCGTCGTCGTCTGCTACGTCGTCTGAGTCGGCTGTGTCGTCGTCGTCTGCTGCGTCGTCTGAGTTGGCTGTGTCGTCGTCGTCGTCGTCGTCTGCTGCGTCGTCTGAGTCCTCTGTGTCGTCACAAAACTTAAATCTTACCTTATAACTTAAACATCGTTCAAAATGAAACTTAGTAGACACATGTCTTGGAACAATGCGTATGTATATACCAAGTCACATAAATCTGACTTTAATAAGTATTCAATAATGCCCCTTGTTCGAGTTAGAAAAAGACAGAACAGCGTTGGCGTTCGCTTTCGGCGCTCTTGTTATATTTTATTTAACTTTATACTTTTTTGAAGAGTTATCTCACCCAGTTGGCTTATGGGGCCGCTTTCCACGACGACCTTTGGTTTGCTTCTGGAAATGTAAGTTTGAATTTTTGTGGATATTCTGTTGTGCTCCAATATTATATTTCGACATTTTAATCTCAAAATCGATCACAAGACAAGATCATACAGAAAACACAACGTTTTGTGTTCACAATTGAGGAAAATATCTAACATCAAAACGTCACAAAGCTTGAAATATCTGATATATATGCATTTATACTAATATCTTTGTTGGAATGTAGCAGTTCATTTTCAAATAAATTTGAGCACACTATTTGCAAAATTAGCTGAACTCATTATAGAGTTTATTATCTTTTAGTACATGTAAGGAGTAATTTAATCCTTTCTTACATACAACACATTTACAACAGGTGGATATGAAAATATCTAAGCAAACATATGGAATAGATCTATAAATGAAAATAATTATATTTATCTTATAGAATTGAAATCATTGTGGAAAAGAAAGGAAATATTGCTCATAATGAGCAAATTTCTACTTTTTTCACATTTTTTTCTTTAATTGCCTGTTGGTGGTAAAGCATAAAGAGCAATACATATTCAATTGATGTTCAAATAATAAATATCTCTCAGAAGGGTACTTTCTGTGTGTTTTTCTGTGTGTGTATAGCTATGTGACTATTTTACTTTTTGTCAACTATTAATTGACACTATTATCGGGATCCTGATCTCTGTGAAAGAAAAAGTAGTTGAAATACATAATTTTTCAACGTATGTCTGATTTCTTTAATGACAAAATCAAATGAGTTGTATCATATTGTAGTCGTTGTTATATAATAGACAAGCGATAACACGAACATGACATAATTCGAATATTTCGTTTAACTCGAACCAATCCCTTGAACGGATATGTATGTTACAAACAGTTTATCTACAGTTCTAATGACCCAGACAAGCAATGCTAAATGATGTTTCGCTGTTTTCTTTATATGTTTTAAGCTTACTTACTAGCTTACTTTTGATAATAAACATTTAATCATACTTGAAAACTGTATATCACAATAACTTATTATAAATGGTAGGATCACTCGAACACCCCGATCACTCGAAGTGGTTTATGGTTAACATTATTCTTCGACTTATCGAGAGTCCACTGTAATTATATCTTCGCATGAGGATCCGGACCTGGTCACCGCCTCGATGGTAAAGTGGTAGAACGTCCGCCTCGGGTGCGTGGGATCTAGGTTCAATCCCCGGTCGGGTCATACCAAAGACTTTTAAAATGTTAGTAATGGCTGCCTTCCTTGGCGCTCATGTTTGTGGGGTTAGTATTACGACTGACTTGCTATGTCAGGTTAAATTTGCAGGTAGTACTGGTTACTAACCCAGGAATTGCCGTGATATAACTGACTGGCTATGTCAGTTTAACAGAACATTCATCTCCATCAAATCTTGGACGAGTTCGAAACTGGGCCATATGAGGTTAAAAACTAGGTCACTAGGTCAAATTGAAGGGAAATCATGTTAACTATGTATAAGACGCATGTTTTGCTACAGCAGCTTGACATTTGATGAGCATGTTAATCTAAATGATATCTAAGCGAAGTTCGAATATGGGTCATGTAGGATCAAAAACTAGGTCACTAGGCCAAATTGGAAGAAAATCTTGTTAACACTTTGGATGCCGCTTATTTTGCTTCAGCAGCTTGACTTTTTTTCAGAATGTTTGTCTGAATTATATCTAGGTCAAGTACAAATATGAGTCATACTGGGTCAGAAACAAGGTCAATAAAGGAAAATATTGTTCAAACTCCGAAGGCCGCATTTTAACTTTTAGCAATGTGAAACTTTGTCAGAATGTTGTCTTGGTGATATCTAGTACATGTTGGAATATAGGTCATATCAGTAAAAAAAATATAGATCACTAGGCCAAATGAAGGAAAATCTTGTTAAGACTGTGGAGGTTGCATTCGGAATAATTGTCTTCATGTGTTTTGCATTGCAGTACATTGTATAATTAAGTGAGTGAAATAGGGCCATCATGGCCCTCTTGTTGTGATCACCCTATGTCAATTGTCACGCGTCATAACATTTACCTAGCATTCAGTCTAGAAGCCACAGCTTTGACACAATCTTCATGAAACGTGGTAAGAATGAAATTTGTTTTAGGCAAAACTGTTTTGCATATTATCCTTAGTACTATATGGATATCTGGATGTATACAGAACAAAAGTTACCTATGGTTGACGATTTTCGCCGCCAATGTGAAAAGGGTTTAATCGTGAGTTTGTTTAGCGACGTTTAAACTTCCTTAAGTGTCTATAAGTGAGGTTTCACAATCATATCGACCGTTGAAACTGTGTCTGCTTGGACGCTAAAGAATAGATATCTGGTAAATCGTCGTCTGTTGTAATTGTGTATCAAATAGCTTCCTTCAAAGTTATTGCTAACATGAAGCCAATCGGAATGTCAAACAGTTCAGATCTCAGATCAGCTCCAATAATTTGTATGCTCCGATCTGGATGCAAACTCAACGTTTCGAATAGGTTATCAACATATGGCAATATTCATCGCTATTGGGCAAAGAGTTACATTGTGAGTTTAGTAATTATTTCCTTCAGTGTTCTGACGATTTGTTACTCTCAGGTGAACGTATCAATTACCATTTGTCTTACATAAGATAGCTGTATGCATTTATATACAAATTAAGTGAGTATGTACTCAATGAACAGAAGGACCAAGGCACTATATGTTAAATTATTACACTGTCAATGGTATATTGGACAGCCTACTATTTACCCTCATACGACCCGGTCATACAAATGGTATATATTGGTAGTAATTGCTTTCCCTCCTTGACGCTTATAGTTGTAGGGTTAGCAATACGACTGACTTCCTGATGTCAGGATAAATGAACCAGTAGATCTTTGTAACTTTCCAAGAAAACGCCGTGATGTAACTGATAATTTGTTGAAAGCGGCATAATACACCATAAACACGAATCCCTCACAAGTAATGATGATGACACATACTTATGACATTTCTTATAACAAATATTCCACAAACAGAATGTTTGTCGGGCAATCCCGGACTTATACACTTCGACGAATTTATAATTGGCCACCATATAAAATATGATATTAGGAGACATATTTATTTAATAAATCTAAAGTTTGGTTATTGTTGTATTGTACACACCAAGCTATCGATTTACAGAAAGAAAACACGTATTCATGCACAAAATCATCCATGAGGAACGGTAGGTGCGAAAATAGCCTATGTGCTCGCGTTGCTAGTGCACGCCATGGTAGTTGTCGTATTTGGTAGGAATGTATTGTTCGTGGATTGCTTTTGATGAAAAACATTTAATATGGCAATAATGAGCATTGCAGAAAGCGGTCAATGATTCGTGCCGGAACCCCCATCAGACCGGTATGTTACGTGTCGTTATAAATGTTGCAATATGTTGCATTATTTGTTAGTTAGTGCAAAATATTGACAGAAACCTGTTTTTTCTATTAAACGGCCTGCAGAAAGTCCGTATTTAAATCCGATCGAGCACGTGTGGGACCTATTGAAGCGCAAGGTGCGTGCCCAGCCGCTGCAACCAAATAGCAGGGAGATCACGCGTGTTATTGATTAGATGTGGGCGGCCATTCCACAACAGTATCTTCACAGATACATTATATCAATGAGAACAAAGTTCCTTACTGTAATTGCCGCAGCATGTGGACATACAAAGTATTGAAACGAAATCAACTACGACCTGATTTGATCTTACAGTTTTTGTTTTAAGGGTCTCCATGTTAACCCTCTCTGTTAAGTGTGTTCCCCTAATCAGATTGCAATGAAATTTTGTTTTACATATTATAAATTAATTGTTTTAAACTTATATTTGGTTATTTGTATTTTTGTCCGAATTATTTTCCTAAAATATGATAAAAACTAGGTGGCCAATTAGAAATTCGTCGAAGTGTATATTTACACAGACAATGAACTATTGCAGAAGTTATTATGAGTCTATGCATTGAAAAAAGGTACAAGGTTTCTTTTGTGAACAGTATAGATAAAAAAAAACCTGAAACCTCACATTATGTTCAAGATCTACACTTTTCACAGAGTACTAACACAAGTTTGTTAAAAGACTACGTTAATTTGCATGTAGATTATGATTAGACTGAACAGATGAACAAGATGATCTGAACCTGCACTGTTCAGAAATGCGAACTTGTACTATTTCTCATGCACAGGTTATATTTCCTGTCATCAATTCAGTGTTGTGACGAATGTTAAGTCATATATTGCTATTAAAATTGCCATTAGACAGCAGCGATAGCAAAATGTATTGCAATCAACCTTTTCGCACACATACATCAACGATCCTCTGTAGTGACGCGGGCTGTAAACCTGGAGGTTATAAGTTCAGATCCAAGCACGGCCAGCATTATTTCTGATGTTTGACAAAAGTCTTTGTGTGACACGCATCGTTCGTCATTCAATAACATTTCATGTGAAAAAACAGCCAGTTGCTTCGAAAGATTTTTGACAGAAGAACTGTTGTAGAAAACGTGGAATTACATGGATAGGAGATCAAGTACCCGATGACAGTTTACATTATATAGCAGGCTTACAGTTTCTCTCTTCGATTGGGGTCAATGTTAGTTTTAGTAAATAAACGGCTTTTTGTTCTGCTTTGTAAAGGGCTTGTCGAATGCTTGTGCGACTAACAAACGGATTGCAAATATCCGTAGTAGCCTGCGCATAGGCGCAGAATGGGTTGGATCTACGTGGTTGACAAAACCTCTAAAGTTAATTTCCTATTTTCTCCAGTGTCTTTAGACCCGTGTCCGAATGAGGTTTTGTGTCGTTTTTCATATGGATTGGCATTGTAAGATAGCAATGAAAGTACTATGTCAGCATGGATATAGCGCATATACATACAAATCAACTCTTGACTTTGTCTATTTTTTTAATCTATTGTTTCATCTGGAAACAGAGTGTCGTTGTTTCCTTGAAAGATTCAAAGTACCACGTACGCACTTATAATATGCACCGGGACATTATCATTTTTTATAAGTGTTTTTAAGTAGTATCAAGTAGAAGGACATTATAAACAGAGTGTAAAAGGCCGTGATGTATGTTTACAAAAGTCGTCTACTTCAAAATGCGTCAACATTTGGGTAAGTGTTAAGAAGTTTCTAAGAACCCTCTGTGAATCGTGACCATAATGGCTTAAAGGAGAAATTGCTCGTTTTGTGGTATGCTACATATGCGTAAACATGCCTCTACATGTGGGAATGGGTTAAAAAGTTTCTTGGAAGATTCTGTGACTCACGATGGACTAATGCAGATAAAGGACACAGGTCTATTTATGAGTTTTCTCACATTGATCTTCCTCTACACTGGAAGCACGTACTCAGTGTACATTGTTTATTTTTTCTTTCCACATTTTACACGGAAAGAGAGTTACTAACTGTTGGTTTTTATGGAGCGCAGTGTAGATAAGTACCATATTTCCCACACACAAAAGAAACTGCAACAGACAATTTTGTTCTTTTCTAAATGAAAGAATAATTACTAAAACATAGTTGAAAACATTGTGACAAAAGTAGAGTTGTATCGTTTTGACTAATTTCTCCTTTTGTCACGATATTTTTAAAAGTCGTCTGCTTCATATGGGCCTCCATGTGGGAAAGGGTTAAGACGTTTTTTGGACACTCGGTGCCTCATCACCGACCACTGCAGATGCTTATTTTGAAATAGATTTTTACTTCGACACCGGTCGCGCGTGCCTTGCGTGTAGGTTTATTTCACTTTACTAAATAACTTAAACGTAAAGAAAATAATGAATATTGTTTTTTTCTTTGAACGCAGCTCAAGTATACATTCGCTTACCCTTTCCCACATACACCAAATATGCTATACACACTACTTTTAAAACAGCTATATTATGTATAAATGAAAGTACAATTACTGAAAAATGTTGAAAACCTGTGATAAAGGAGAAATTGTTCTTTTTAAAGCAATACATTTGCGCCTTTGGCTCAATGGTTGCAAGAGTAATCTGCTTGAGACCATTTAGCCAATTAATATAAAACATTTTGAAAAAAGGAGAAATTGTTCCTTTTGATGAAAATATTACTTCTGTAAGAATGTTTTCTAAATTCGTCTCCTTCATATGCATCAAAGTGTTTTTTCATGTGGAAAATAAAATAAGTATTTAGATATCGCCCCCACCCCATCCCCACCCAATCCCCTGTGATTCGTGATCGACAAGGGTAGATCCAGATACATATTTATGCCGATTCTCACACTGATTGTCGTCTTAACTTGAACGTAGTGTTCTCTGTGCGTTTAATTTGACGAATTTTACACGGAAATAAAATTACAAACTGTTTTTGAAGTAAAGCTCAAGTATACGTTAACCCTTTCCTAATTTAAAGAGACCTACACCAGACAACTTTAGAAACATGAAAGAAACAATGTTAAATTGTAGAAAATCTATTTGAATGATATATTAATTTCTGAAGTATTTTAAAGCATTGTGGAAAAAGGAGAAATTACTAATTTTGAGCCATTTCTAATTGTGCTACAATGTTTTCAAAAGTCGACTGCTTTCTGACTCTCGATCCACCATAAGTGATATATGCGGAGTCTCACATTGATCTTCGTCTTCTCGGATCGCAAGTGCTCTGTGTGCAGGGTTATTTGACTTCACACACTTTTAAACACGGAAAGAACATTACTAATGGTTCAATACTTTCAAGAAGGAATCAACACAGTGTGTTATCTCTTTTAAATATAACCTGAAGAAGACCTACGGCCGACATATTGAATTACATACTGTTTCTGTTGTGATATATATTTATACAAATACAAAATTCCCTACGAAAAATAATTTTTAAACATGTCTGTCTCTATAGATGTTCCAGTGTTTTATATTTATGTTTGTACTAGCTCGTCTTTGTCGTCTGTGTTGTTACAAAACTTAAACCTTACCTTATAACTTAAACATCGTTCAAAATGAAACTTAGTAGACACGTGTTTTAGAACAATGTGCATGTCTATACCAAGTCACATAGATCTGACTTTAATAAGTATTCAATAAAGCCGAGATTGTTCGAACTAGAAAAAGCTGCTTTCAATAGTCGTTTACTTCAAATTCGTCAAAATGCGTCTACATGTGGGACAGGGTTTATAAGTATTTTCTGAGAACTCTCTGTGACCCTTCGTCGATCGATGCCATTCTATTTAGTGATGTATACGGTTTCTTACATAGATCTGAGTCTACACAGGTTGCACGTGGTTTGTGTACAGGTTTATTATACACCAACAACTTTACACAGACTGAAAATGACTAATGGTTAGTTTTCTTTAGGCGTGGCTCAAGTATACGTACGTTATAACCCTTTCCACATTACAAAACATTTGATACAGACGACTTGGAATTTTATCAAGCAAGAATGCGGAGAATGTATAAAACATTTAAGGCAAGGGAGAAATTGCTTGTTTTGATTGTACTTTAACCATTTCCCACCATGAAAATGTAAACAAGACCACATTAAAATAATTAAGGCATATATTTACTGGAAACGTTGAGAACATTGTCGCAAAAGGAGAAATTGCTCCTTGTGAGGACTTCCTACTGTTTAATCAATAGTTTTAAAATGTGTCTGTTTGAAAACCTCTATGCAATCTCTATGGTAAAGGACGTAATTGCTGGTTTTGAGCTTTTTCAGCGTTTTTTACAGTGTATTCAACATTCGTCTAATGTAGAGGAGTCAAAATGCATGTGGGTAAGTGTGTAGAAGTTTGTTGGAAACCTCTGTGATTCTGTACATCCAGATAGAGATCTATGCGGATTCCCACATCGATCTGCCTTTACAGGTTTATTTGACTTTACAAACTTTACACAGACTGTAAATTACTCATGGTTAGTGTTTATGGGGTGTAGCTCAAGTATACGTACCTTAACCATCATTCAGCAATACGACAACTTTGAATTTAAGAAAGCAAATCTTGAAAATATCCATAAATGAAATAGTGATTGATCAAAGAAATGAAACCATTGTAGCAAAAGGAGAAATTGATTTTTTTGCTTATACTTTAACCCTTTCCCACACACAACAAATTTGAAAAAGACGACCTTAAAATAATTTAGGCAAAAGTATTTGAAAATCTCTTTTAATGAAAATATAATGACTTGAAATGTTGATAACATTGTCGTGAAAGGAGAAATTGATTGTTGTGACCATTTTTTTTTAATTCAATAATGTGATAGTCGTATGTTTGAAAATATATATTGTTGAAAGTTTGATAACTCTATATTGTTGGAAACATTGTGGCAAAATGAGAAATTGCTTGTTTTTAGCTTTTTCACCATTTGTCACAATGTTTACAAAAAGTCTAATGATGTAGAGGAGTAAAAATGCAAGTGGTAAAGGGTGTAGAAGTATCTTGGAAACCTCTGTCATTCTGTAGATCCTGATAGAGATATACGACGACACTTATTGCACGTGCTTTGTGTGCATGTTTATTAGGTTTTACAAACTGTATACGGAAAGAAAAATACTAATGGTTGTTTTTCTTTGAGCGCAGCTTAAGTTTACACACTGTTATCCTTTCCCAAATTCAACAAATCAACGATGGACGACTTTAAAAGCATCTTTAGGCAAAAGTAAAAAAAAAAAAAAAAAAAATGTGGAATATATATATCAATTTAAGTGTAATTAGTGAAAGATTAAATTTAAAACATTGTGGCAAAAGAAAAAAGTATTGGTTTTGAACGTGTGGAAAAGGGTTTAGAATGTTTCATTTAACCCTCTGGTAACTATGACCCCCCCCCCCCTGTGTAGATGCGGATTCTCACATTGTTCTGAGTCTTTACATGTTGGATGTGCTGTGTGTGCCCTCCTCGTCGCTCAGGGTTTCGGGGTTAGCATTACGACTGAGTGGCTGGTATAAATAGGATAACTAGACCAGTAGTACTTGTAACTTACCAAGGAAACGCCGTGATATAACTGAACAATTGTTCCGGTTTAAAGTATCCGACACTAAAGATGTGTTTTGTTATAGAGGTTTTTTATTTTCAAACGGGTTAATAGTTATACTTAGGGGAAAAGGAGCCCCAAAAAAGCGACCAATAAACAATTGTTATAAGCGGCTTAAAACACCAAACAATCAATCAATCCATTATTTGACTTTACACATAAGTTACCAATGGTTAGTGTTAATGGAGTGGTGCTCAAGTAAACGAGCATTGACTCTTTCCCACAATTGAAATAAATCCACAACAGCAGACTTTGAAAACATTTAAGCAAAAGTATGGAAAAGCTCTATAAATGGAAGTATGATTATTGAAAAAAGTTGAAAATATAGTGGCAAAAATGAGAAATGAAAAATGTTTTCGATAGTCATATGTTTGAACATATCTATCGTTGAAAGGTTGATGCTATATAATTGAAAACATTGTGGCAAATTAAGAAATTGATCGTTTTTAGCTTTGTCTTTATTTGTCACAATGTTGTCAAAAGTCGACTGATGTTGATGAGTCAAAATGCATTTGAAAAAGGGTGTACAAGTTTCTTGGAAACGTCTGTTATTCTGTAGATCCAGATCTGAGATTCATGAGGAGTCTCACAATGATCTGCGTCGACACTTATTGCACGTGCTATGTGTGCAGGTTTACTAGGCTTTACAAACTGAACACGGAATAAAATTATTATGATTGTTTTTCTTCGAGCGCAGCTTAAGTATACGTACTTAAACCCTTTCCTACATACAACAAATCAGCGACAGACGACTTTAAACACATCTAGGCAAAAGGGATTTTTTTATATATCAATGAAAGTGTAATTGCTAAACAAATTATTTTAATCATTGTGGCAAAAGGAGACATTTTTCGTTTTTCAACATTTCTTTCCATTCCTCTTTATGTTTTAAAGTCGTCTGCTTCTTATACATGTACTTCAAAAAGCGTGTACTCTGTGACTCGTGAACATTTTGGCTAAAGTATTTTGTTTAAGCAATTGCTCCTTTTGCCACAACAAATTCGACTGTCGTCTATTCAATACGCGCTAAATAATCAACGTGTGGAAAATGGTTAATAATGATTCTTGGAACCCTCTGTTAATTATGATCCCCCTGTGTAGATGCGGATTATCACATTGATCTAAGTTTTCACAAGTCGCACGTGTTTTATGTCCCCTCCTTGACGCTCAGGATTGCGGGGTTAGCATTACCGTGTACGCATGCGTAAGGTTGGGTGTGGTGTGGCTAAATTCTCCTGAGACAAATTGGATTTTAACTAAAAATAACGGACTAAGTGAAACACACATTCTTGTTCTACGTATTTAAACATATCGGACACATGCAGGAACGAGGAAAAGTGTCTAAAAAAGAACAGAAACGACAAGAGAAGGCTGAAAAAAGAAAGACTAGCAAGTCACCATAATTTATTTTTAGCGAGGAACAGGTTTCACAAGATAGCACGACCGCAACGAGCGTAACACAGGTAAGCACTGTACCAACTTACCATACAAAAATGTAACGATCATGATTACGTGTCAGCTGTTATGAGCCAGGGTGCTACACCAATTATGAATTTCTCACAGCACCTTTCCTTTTGGATTTCAACCACAACAGCAAACGCCAAATAATGTCTTCGTCGGTCAATCACCGCCTCAAACGAACCCAGCCACAGTAAATGCCCCACCCCCATGGGCAGCTGAACTCATAGAAGATGTTAAAACAATAATAATCAGTCATACCTAAAATCGATCATATAGATGAAACAGTAAGAAACATCACGTTACAAATAACACAAATGAAAACGAGAGCATCAGGACTCGAAACAAAGATAAATGACATAGAAACGGCCTGCAACTTCATACGTAACGAAACAGATACGAACAAATCGGAGCTTCATGCAACTAAAATGTGTCTATATCTCACCGTGAAACGGTGAACACACGTGTTGTGTTTATATGTTTATATATCACCGTGAAAAGGTGCACGCACGTGCTGTGTTTATATGTCTATATCTGACCGTGAAACGTTGAACGCACGTGTTGTGTTTATATGTTTATATCTCACCGTGACACGGTGAACACACGTGTTGTGGTAATATGTTTATATCGCACCGTGAAACGGTGAACACACGTGTTGTGTTTATATATTACCATGAAACGGTGCACGCACGTGCTGTGTTTATATATCTATATCTGACCGTGAAACGTTGAACGCACGTGTTGTGTTTTTATGTTTATATCTCACCGTGACAAGGTGAACACACGTGTCGTGGTAATATGTTTATATCGCACCGTGAAACGGTGAACACACGTGTTGTGTTTATATATCACCGTGGAACGGTGCACGCACGTGCTGTGTTTATATGTCTATATCTGACCGTGAAACGTTGAACGCACGTGTTGTGTTTATATGTTTATATCTCACCGTGACACGGTTAACACACGTGTTGTGGTAATATGTTTATATCGCACCGTGAAACAGTGAACACACGTGTTGTGTTTACATGTTTATATCTCACCGTGACACGGTGAACACACGTGTTGTGGTTATATGTTTATATCTCACCGTGAAACGGTGAACACACGTGTTGTGTTTATATATAACCATGAAACGTTGAACCCACGTGGTGTGTTTATATGTCTATATTCCACCGTGAAACGTTGAACACACGTGCTGTGTTTATATGTCTATATCTCACATTTACTCGAATAGGCGAACGTGAAATCCACTGTTAAAATCAATAATAAGCTGTCGCCAGAACGGCGAAAACAGGTTTTGACCTGGTGCATGAATACAGCGACATATTCACCGACAGGCCAGGGTCAACAATGTTTACGGAACATAAAGTCAGTATAACTTGCTCGGACCTCATTCGAGTAAGACAGTACCCAATACCCTATTCAAAGAGGGATGAAATTGATTGCGAAGAACAGGTTAGAGTCGGGTGTGATAGAGCCGGCGAATTCGTAATACGATTCGCCCATCGTAACGGTTTAGAAGCGAGACGGAACCAGCCGTTTCTGTATTGATTTTCGTAAGATCAATATTGTAACTAGGTTCGATACAGAACCTATGGGATGCGTTGATGATATCTTGGCCAAATTAAAGAACGATAAGTTCTTCACTTAAGATCGATCTTGCCAAAGGGAACTGGCATATCCCCGTAGAGGACAGTTCGAAACACATAACAGCATTTCCACTTCAAAGGGAAGCTATCAGTTCAGAAAGTTGCTATTTAGTATGGTGAACTCGGGAGCTACATTCAATTGTATGATGAGAAACCTGCTGAATGGATGCTCGAATGCAGACAATTATGTCTATGACAGTTTAGGTCATGCACAGTCATGGGACGTGCATATGGAAATGCTGCGAGATTTGTTTTCTAGGGTGAGAAATGCCGGCCTAACGGTGCGACCTTCAAAATGTTTGATAGGCTTCGGGAATATCGATTTTACGGGACATATATTAGGCAACGGAACTGTGCAGATGGAAGATGATAAGCTTACAAAAATCAAGGATGCTGAACAACCTTTGACGAAGAAACAGGTTCGGGAATTTTTAGGTTTGGCAGGATACTACTGAAAGTTCATACCGTCATGTCCGGAGATATCGTTCCCCATTGACGGACCTGACAAAGAAACTTGGTGTCCGGAGCATGAAAGTGCGTTTCCAGCACTTAGAACGCAGCTTACACAAAGGCCGATTCCTACGTTACCATATTTCACAAGAACGTTTATCTTGCAAGCCGATGCCTCCGACAGTGATATAGGTGCAGCATTGTTACAGCAATTTGAAGACGGGATTTCCCCCATTGAATATGCTAGTAAAAAGTTGCTTAAACGGGAAAGACACTACTCAGTCACAGAGCGTGAGTGTTTAAGCCTTGTGTTCGGAACTAGGAAATTCTGAAAGTACCTGTATGGACGAGAGTTCATAATACATACCGATCATGCCCCGTTGTCTTACATACATAAGATTTAACCTGAAAGTGGCAGAATCATTAGATGGGCAGTGTTTCTGCAAAATTACAGCTTCAGAGTTGAAGCTATCAAAGGATCAGACAATATTTGCGCGGACTATTTGAGCCGACAATGAAGAAACAGATTAATCTGCATGTTGTAGTAAATATATTTTCTTGCGAATGGGGCTGTCGAATTAATCTGTTATGTACAGGCAGTACACCATTTTGTATATAGGTCCTTTTCAATGTAGTACTAAGCGTACGTTGATTATGTTGTGACTTACATTGATAAAATAGAAATTGTTGTTTTTAATTGTTTTATTATAACGCAAGTTTTAGTTTTATCTTTAAATGAGTTACAGGCATAGCCCATTTAGTACGTTGTAAAAGAAAAGTATAAATAGTGCATATTTCTCAAGAGTAAAAAAAAAAGAAGAGAAACTGCTACCCTATCGTTTTACACGAACTACTAGAAAACTCTACACGAGGAGTATCGGCTGAAGCATCCTACATCGTTTAAGCAGTTCGAATCCGTGGTTCGGCATCGGTTCAGCACTAGGACATTTCAAAGAGTGTGCTCAGAGTTTGAATTGGTTCGGAAGAGAATTTTCAAACAGACGTTGAACGGATAGGTTCAACACCGTCTCAGAGTTTAAGTTGGTTCGGAAGAGACGTTTCCAAACAGACGCTGAACGAATAGGTTCAACACCGTTCCAGAGCCCATACGCTGACCAGATAGGACCAGCACCGTTACAGACAGTTGAAACCACATACCCAAGGCAGTTTGAGACGAGACCAAATAGTTGATACTTCGTCACAGATCAATAAGAGACCAGGTAGCCCGAGGAACATTCTATATACCGTCCACATTGTACACAGTCTCAGTTAAGACATTGTCACCTGCGAAACAACCTGAAAAACGACCACTTATCTCTGGACAATTCTATCCCCAGCCTGACAGAGAACAACAACACCAATACCATTGATTGAAGCCTACTTACTTAATCTGAGCCTCTGTGAGCTTTCTTGGGTTGGTATATGTCATTTTCCCCAGCATTTTATTACTAACAGGTTAAATGACCTTGCCTGAAAGTTTGGTCTGCAATATACTAGTCTACATAACGAAAAAGTACCAACAAGTAAATTAATACTGAAACAATTCTTACTTTAGGTCAGATTGAAGCAATTAATTTCCTATAGCCTGAAAGTTTGGTCTGCAATATGCTAGTCTACATAACGAAAAAGTACATTCAATCAAAGTTCATTATCAAAACTACCAAAAAAGCACAAAAAAAAACGCACATGCTATCCCACCTTTTTTTATTTAGCTATGACGTCAAGTCAAAGGTCCGTAATGTATTTTACTTTCAATTTCAGAAAATGAATACATGTTGTTATGAAAATGGCTCGTAAGCTGTCAATAAAGCTAAAAACCAATAATGTTTTGTTTACAAATCAGTCAGAAGGTATTCAACTTTATTAAAAAACACTTTCAACTTACAACAAAATCATTATTGTCTAACGGGAGACCACTTAAGTCTTATGAATTCATCTTAAAACCCCTGGACAAAATTGTCTGCCTGGCAAGTCGATCCGATTTACTTCCCTTTGACATAAAGATGCCTTTCTATAGTTTGTTCAGTTTGTTTTAAGGTTGTCAGCGTCAGGTTTATTGAATGTAGACATGGCTTAATCCGAAGAACTCCTAATGCTGTGTTCAGTATCCGGTCCGGGGTTCAAATGGATTGTTAAATCTCTGTACCGTTAGAACATCAGCCATATTGTTATGGATTATAGATGCTTTATCGTGGCTACGCTGATTGGTCCATTTCCTAAAACTGGAATGCTCACGTGACGTTTTCGGTACATGATCACAAAGAAGCTCGCAAACGTAAAGCATCCAACGCTGAGGAGTATGACCAACGCGATAAACAAGGCTGCGTTCATGCAGACGGTTTCGTTCGTTACGATTTCTGCAAATAAAATAATATTACTAGACTCTTATGTGAACATTAAACTATTCCCACATACAGACGCTTTCTGCCGCCTCTGCAACAGAGGACTTTTAAATAAATCGTGACAAATAAGCAATTTTCCGTTTTTAACAATGATTTAAACCCTATTCAAAATTATACTTTCATATTGAGATTTTTTTGCAGATTTGTTGTACTTGAAGACGCTACTCTGGTAACATGTGTAAACAGCGAAGATAGGTGATACTCAGGTGATACTCACCACCATTCTCAGCGCTGTTACACTCTTCGTCTTCATAGGGATGGAAACACGATGAACGGTTCTAACAACATCTAGTTATAGTATTTACTCTCGGCTTAAACCGCTATGACTGACTTTGTGCAGAGTAACTAAAATCCAACATTTATGGTAAATACCAAACTATTATTAAACAATTACAATGTCACATATGAATACATATATTACGAAGATTATAGACATATCCAGAGATGAAAAAAACAATTAGATCTAATTCCTAGTTTTCTGAAAAACAAATTACTTTAACGTACTTATGCTTGATCCTTTGTGTATTTTTCTTAAAAACTTGTATTAACGTACTTCTGACGTTTACTTAGTTCTCCCGCTAGCTGTTTTGACGTTAACATTTGACGTCATTTTCCGATGTATTTTCGCACTAATATTAATGCTCTATATTTATGGATAAAGACATACGGTATAATATTCTTACGAAATAATAAATAGCATTGAATACATACACTATGAATATGATTGATTTAGTTATTATTTTCCGAACATCATACTAGACGACAATAATAAGAATTCCAAAGACATAGTGGTCATACATAAAACACAGATTGAAGATTATCATCGTCTAGTCATGCGTTTACTTTTCGTTTACACAAACATTCTACTTTTTTTCGTAAATATATAGCACTTATAGATATATTAAACACTGACTTATTTCTGAGTATTTCTCCACAATTTTAACATTAGCGCCAACATCGATGTCGTAGATATCTGCTGCTCGTTTATCGACGTCCTTTGGTTTAGAGTATACAGGGGAATCAACCGATATATCTGTGACGTCACCTTCCTCCAGAGTTACCTCTCTTCTTTTTCGACCCCAGCCTAATTGTTCGTCACACGTTTCCTGTTATGAAAGGGAAAACATGGACTAAAACATATTACCACAACACGTGTGTTCACCTTTTTACGGTGAGCTATATACATATGAACACAACACGTGTGTTCACCGTTTCACGGTGAGATATAAACATATAAACACAACACGTGTGTGCAACGTTTCACGATGAGATATAGACATATAAACACAACACGTGCGTGCAACGTCTCACAGTGAGATATAGACATATATACACAACACGTGTGTTCACCGTTTCACGGTGAGATATAGACATATAAACACAGCACATGTGTTAGACGTTTTACGGTGAAATATAGACATATAAACACAACACGTGTGTTCACCGTTTCATGGTGAGATATAGACATATAAACACAACACGTGTGTTCACCGTTTCACGGTGAGAAATAAACATATAAACACAGCACGGGTGTTCACCGTTTCACTTTGATATATAAACATATAAACACAACATGTTTGTTTACTTTTTCACGGTGATATATAAACACAACAAGTTTGTTCACCATTTCACGGTGAGATATAGGCATATAAACACAGCATGTGTGTTCACCGTTTCACAGTGACTAATTAACATATAAACACAACAAGTTTAGACATATAAACACAACACACGACGTTTCAAGGTGAGATATAAACATATAAAAACAACAATATTGTTCACCGTTTCACGGTGAATTATAAACACAACACGTGTGTTCGACGTTTCACGGTGAGATATAGACATATAAACACAGCACATGTGTTAGACGTTTTACGGTGAAATATAGACATATAAACACAACACGTGTGTTCACCGTTTCATGGTGAGATATAGACATATAAACACAACACGTGTGTTCACCGTTTCACGGTGAGAAATAAACATATAAACACAGCACGGGTGTTCACCGTTTCACTTTGATATATAAACATATAAACACAGCATGTATGTTTACCGTTTCACTGTGATATATAAACACAACACGTGTATTCAGCGTTTCAAGGTGAGATATAAACACAACACGTTTATCCAGCGTTTCATGGTGATATATAAACACAACAAGTGTGTTCACCGTTTCAAGGTGAGATATAAACATATAAACACAGCACGGGTGTTCACCGTTTCACGGTGATATATACACATATAAACACAGCATGTATGTTTACCGTTTCACGGTGATATATAAAAACAACACGTGTATTCAGCGTTTGACGGTGAGATATAGATATATCAACACAACACGTGTGTTCACCGTTTCACGATGAGATATAGACATATAAACAAAACACGTGTGTTCACCGTTTCATGGTTAAATATAAACATTTATATCATAAATGATGTCGCCGGGAGTGTAATAAAGCCATTTAATTAATTGCGTATTCAACTAGTGTAATAACAATGCTACGTAACGTGACGTCATAACGCAACGTTTAGCGTTGTAAATACGCGCGCTTTATACGAAAAAAAAACATAAATGGGTTTTTTCGCTTATAGTTAACGGGCGTCAGAATTCTTTTTTTTTTTTTTTTTTTTTTCAATAACCCATGAAGCTTTCTGAAATGAAACAGAAAAAAATCCATGGGGTACGCCATTTTGGATATGTATAAAAAGCAGACGTAAAACACAGATTGAAAATTATTGTCGGCTTTTTAATCATTTTTTTTAAAATCGGTATTTTGGGTATGTATAAAATGAGCAGAAAAACACGGATTGAAAATTATTGTCGTCTTTTTAATCAATTTTTTTAAAATCGATATTTAAGATCATTAAAGTGCTGGAATTAAGTAGCAGTCCAGCTAAGAATCATGCAGGGGGCGATTCATCCATAGTCTAGAATCTTTATTTTTTTTTGTTAAATAGATTCAAAATGATTTAAAACTAATAAATTTGACATGTTGCGGGTCAAAATTCAATCCGTTGCCATGGTAACAGCTCTACCTTAAAAACAAGCTTATTTAGGCCCTGAAATCCTTATATTTGCATCATTTCATATTGAAAATAGATAAATTACCATAAACATTATAGAATATAAATGCTTTTATTGTTATACTATTACATTAAATGAATTAAGAAATTATATCAAAATTTGGATGTATGCATGGGTAAGTGGTGACCATGGCAACCAATTTTCTATAATTTTTCAAAATGAAAAAAAATCAAAATATGACATTTTTAACATATCATTATATCCGATGAGCACGGGGATAGAAGCCATTTGATTGATTATAAGTTGGGAATTGGCTCTTGGCCAAAACATATCAAAAATAAAAATATGTAGCCTAGTATAGATTTTTTTTTAAATGGCTTCTTATCTCGGGTGTTTTCGTAATTTTCATTCTCAACTGATTATTCTCTTTTAGCATATAGACAAGCTTTATGAAGTCTTACTCGGAAACTTTTCAGAACCGAAACAATGTAAATAATGCTTTTTGTAATATATCAAAATTTGGATGTATGCATGGGTAAGTGGTTACCATGGCAACCAATTTTCTATAATTTTTCAAAATGAAAAAAAATCAAAATATGACATTTTTAACATATCATTATATCCGATGAGCACGGGGATAGAAGCCATTTGATTGATTATAAGTTGGGAATTGGCTCTTGGCCAAAACATATCAAAAATAAAAATATGTAGCCTAGTATAGATTTTTTTTTAAATGGCTTCTTATCTCGGGTGTTTTCGTAATTTTCATTCTCAACTGATTATTCTCTTTTAGCATATAGACAAGCTTTATGAAGTCTTACTCAGAAACTTTTCAGAACCGAAACAATGTAAATAATGCTTTTTGTTAGTTTAAGGTCCACTGGCAGAAAAATAGTCAAGCTATTGCAAAACTAAACGTTCTGTGTTGCGTCTGTCTGTCCGTCTTTGCACGCACCTGTTAACATTTTGATTATATTCGAACCACATTTCCTCAGTTATCACTGCACCAAATGCAACACAACTTCAAAGGTGACATCCTCTAAAGTGTGTTCTACTCAGTAATTAGTCCCCTACCCATCGAAGATCGGTTTCGCGACTATAGGTTTGGTCTATTCCGTCCGTCCGTGAGTCCGCATGTGTAGTTGTGGGGTGCCCACCCTTATTAAGACACTTAGATAAGTAGTTTTTTTGTTTCTTTTATAATGGGCATTTTATTTGCATATTAATGTTATTCATTCCGTAAAAGGGATGTAATTACGGAATGAATAGCACCCCACAATAAAACATCAAAGGAAATAACCCCACAAGTACTTTCCCATGAGTTTGTCCGTCCGTCTGTCTGTCAGTCCCACCTAACCTTGTCCGGCCTGCATCTTAACCATGCATGCATCATAGGATTTCAAAGAAACTTGGCACAAACGTTCACCATGATGAGGCGAGGCGGCGTGTCGCGCAAAAGACCCAGGCCTGTACCTCATATTTCAAGGTCACACTTAGAGGTCAAAGGTCAAAATGAGAACAAAAATAATTAAAATTTGCACAAAAAGAAAAAGTGGTTGTCATGCATGGTTACAGCTTTACCTTAAGAACAAGTTGATTTTTGGATTTTAAAACCATAAATATGCATCATTTTGAAAGCAAATTAAAGAAATAATGAAAGACATCCTATAATATAAATACATTATTTTATAAAAAACAGAGTTTTATACATCTTAAAAACTTATCAAGAGTATGATGTATGAATAGACATTCGGTTACCATGGCAACCATTACCATTATTTTTCACTAGGAAAAAAAGCCCAAAAATGTCAATATTTGATCAGTTTGTTATCTCCAATGAGCACATGGATAGAAGTGATTTGATTGATTACACTGTGCGAGTTGACCTTTGTCACAAACATATATATAAAAAAAGAATGTAGCCTGGTATAGAATTTTCAAAAAATTGTCATCTTTTCTTGTGGTATTTTATCAATTTTTTCTTGCTCAAGGAAATAAATTCTAAATAGAATTATGATTGATGTGGCATAAAAATATTTAAGTTCCACAAATGGTTCTCCTATATGCCCCCTTTCAAAATCATTAAATATTAAATCAATATCAAACTTCTTGTTGCCATTGCAACTAGAAATTCCAGGGAAAAGGGAGTACGAGACTACATAATTTTCATTTCAACAATAAGTACAATTTTAAAATCTTTCTTAAAATAAGGTTTATAAATGTTTGTAAGAAAAACACCTAATAAAAACATGTTACTAAGGAAACATGCTAACTAAAGAGTATAACAGAAGTAATTCATTGAATAATTTTGTGAAAATTAACTGTTATCGTTGATAATCTGCCTATATATTAATAAAATAAAATATTTACGTTTATTCAGTTTTCAATCACAGTGGACACTTAGATTCTACTATTGCCATAGTAACAAACAAATCTTATTTATGTGATGTACATGTAAATATTGCAATCCCAAAAAATGGATATAGACTGAAATTGTTGAATTGAAAAAAAAAGGTAAATTTTGATAAAATAGTATTTCATTACATCACATATATATATCGACAGATAAATTTGTCAAACATTATGAGCCCCTGAGTGTCACATTGTCCGGGAGATTTGGAAGATTGAATTTAGAAGATTGAATAAAATTGGCATGAAATGGGAGCTTATAAGTCGGATCAATAAGAAAAGTTGTTTGTGTTCAAAGTCACTTTGACCATGACCTTTGACCGTAATCATATGTGTTCATGCCCAACCTCCCTGCTAAATTTAAGGACATTAGAGAGTTGATTGAGATTGAATGGAAAATGTGGCCACCAAAGTGTTCACAATGTCCAACAATTTGACCTAGTGTATTAGCTTTTGACCCCACATGACCCATTCTAACATTTATTAAAATGTTATGAAAAGGAATATTCTGGTAGGATTACATGATATGTGTGGCCTCTTATAGAGTTAATGTTTCATCTTAAAAATAACCAGTAACAATGACCTTGACCAAAGTGACTCTAAATGCCATCAATAGCTAGCTTTCTGTATAATGTAGCTATCTGTTAAATTTGATTACAATTTGTCAGGAAAAACTGAAGTAATTAAGTGGAAATCAAAACGTTTCTATTTTTAGTAAGTGACCTAGACCTTGACCTGATAAGACCTAAATTACAATCCAGAGCTAGCTTTCTGAAAAAGCCATTTACATCTGAAGTTTTTTTTTTAAAAATTAGTCATACTCAACATTTGTGACCCCAATAACTAATCATTAGATAGCTTTTTGAATGAGCAATTATCTGTGATATTTGATCAAAATCAGTTAAGAGTAACTAAACTTATTGAGCTAAAACCTTTTGAAAGATCCCCAATTCTTATAAACCAGCACATGTTTTTTTTTAAATATGTGGATATATGTCAACACAAATCTTGAATAATGATGCACCTGGCATGTACAGCTCTGTACATTATGAGATTAACCTCTAATCAGTCAAATAATCATCCCATAAGTATGGCTCAACAAAAGACAGTTATACATTTAAAATAATATTCCTGCATTCTGGTTATTTGTGTTTTAGAACATTTTCAAAAGAACTTTGGCTATATCAGAGCAACAGTGCACTTATACATGATCCCTTGATGACTAACCAGTACAACTTCAAGGACAGGAACTTTGTCCTGCCAAAGAGCACTTCTACATACTGTCATAGTTGACAGGGATAGAAAGTGCCCTGTCATGAAATAATAAAATCATACATGAATATGATTTACACAAAACATAACAATATATAACAATATCTTTGTCTCACATTCTTTTCAATAAGTATAACAAGGCCTGTTAGAAATTAAATTGATGCCTCTGCAGCGGTATACATGTAGTTAAACATCTGAAATCATAGCTGTATAAAAGGAATTGCTCATAATGAGCAATTACTTCTTTTTCCAATAATGCTTTCTATTCTTCCAAATCCAAGTTATATTTTGTCACAATTTTCCTTATATTTTTCAGGTTTATGCTTCTTAACCTGTTTGAAACAAGCATACCCATATGCATCAAATCTTTGAACCATTTCCCACATATACACGCTTTTGGATGCCCGTGCAGCAGACAACTAATGAAAACAAGCAATTTCACCTTTTGTCAAAATAGACATTGCTCTTAATGAGATATTTCTTTTTTTGGAACAAGGTTTTTCAAATTGATTCCCAAGTTCTAATAAATTTATAAAGATTTTCCAAATCTTAGCCAACATGTTTTCAAAGTTGGTTAAATGTGGAAATAGGCTAAATTTGTCAGTGTTGATAATCTGTTTAAAATTCAAATAGTTATTCAAATTCCTGAAGTTGAAGCAAAATGTTTATAAAAATAATCAACTGTACAGTTTTGTATACAGTTTCAAAATGCTCTTCCCTTTTTACCATGTATAACAATTTGGGAGAGAATTATATTATCCATGTAAATTCTACTGTTGCATGATGAATACATATCTAGGTAAATATACATAGACACATAATGATAAAGTGAACACTCTCCTACAATGAAGTTTCTATGTATGAATTCCAGTTCAATTGATTATTCTGAAAGTTGAATTTCTATCTTGTGAATCTGTCACTTGAGAAAGTATTAGGCTCTCATAGGTGTCCACCAATAGTGCAGGGTAACTGTCCTGTCCATGTTGTCCAATAAGGCACATCACATAGTTAATCTGAAAAATATACAATCAAATAAAAATAGATATCTAGACACACATTTATTATGATGTTTGACATATATTTGTGTAATGTATAGCATATTAAATTCTGATAGTGATAGTAATTTGCTTTGAAAACATCTGAAAGAAAATATGTAATAAGTAATATCTAGATAGGATCTAAGTACTAGTTTGAACTTTTTTGATAGAGGTTTAACAATACACATGTGTATTAATTTCAGAAGTCTTCTGCTGCATGAGGTATTAGAAATTGTAAACACTAAATCAAGGTTTAAAAGATGAATTGTTGAAAAGTTATTCATACATAAGTATACTGACATATCCTAGCCATGAGTAACAATGAAATCATATGAGAACTAAGCAATGTTGCATAATAATGATTAAGTTTGAACCCTTGTAACTAGTTGTTTTCTTCCAATAAGATAAATGAGTTGTGATAAAACTATTAAAAGACTGAACTATTCTCAAAACAAGCAACAGATGTATATAAGACCTCCACAATACTCAGTCTTAGCAAATACATATTTTAGTATTCAACAGATGGAGTCTAGCTGCTTTAAAAACATAACTATATGAAGAAAGTAATACACAAAAAACATGTAATTGAACAGTAAATTAACAATTTCCTGCATACAACAAATCTGCAGCAGACTACTTTGAAAAAATCCAGAAAAAAATATGAAAAATCTCTGTAAGTAAAATAGAATTTTTAAATAATGGTTTAAACATTGTTACAAGTCATTATGTTGTGAATTTTATTTCCACTTTGTGGCAATATTTACAATAGTTGTCTGCTGCAAAGGTGTCAAAATGCATGAATATGTGGGAAAGTAAATACTATATTTATCAAAACAGAAATTACCTATGCTAACAGGAATTAAATAAATCTTCATGATCTTCCAGTATCTTTTGGCTGGTAACTTATTCCTCTGAGTGTTTCCCATTTCTCAGTGTGTAGAGGATGAAAACACAACGGAGTCAACTTCCCTTCCTTGAAATATACCTCGAGATTTGCATGTAGACAAACCGAAAGTTACTTGAAAAAAGTCCCGAAAATGATCTGCTTCACAAGTTGTTTGTTGATTTCCACATTTTCAAAACGTTAAATTTAATGCCCGTATGTTATAAGAAATGTCTGTATTATAATCTAAAAGCCTGACCGATTTTTCTCTCTGTGTTTCTCTGTTGTAAGCCTCAAGAATCAGAATGATTGTAAAACTGCATTGAATACCGACTTTCCACATTTGACATGATTATCACTTTACGGACCTGTCTTTAGTCTGCGTACACTGTTTTTCATATACATATCTTCACATCCTTGCTAAACTGTTTATGAAATAGCTTAATATGATATGTACGATATAAAACTGATGAAATGTCGAATCCAAGCTGGTAAGTTAAAATATCTTGGTTAACAGGAAGTACGTGAGATGTAAACAATTTCTGGGTTTCAGTATAGAGGTGAATAAAATATAAATAAATATTTATTTATATTGTTATCGATTCCATTTTATTGAATTAAAACCAGTCAGTTTATATTTTTAAAAGAGAAAACTGACACAGATATAGGTCATTTTGCATTAAAAAGAGACATATTAACGTTTTTCAGTCACATAACAACTGTTGTGAAGCAGGACAGAGTTATCTTTCTTGATAGTATGGCTCAAAACCCTATAAAAGAAACCAAATTTACTCAAAACCTGTACTAGGCTACATATTTTATTTTTTGATATTTTATAGAGTGTATTGTCCTCTTTATGTTGATATATATATTTCTGTCTAAGACCCGTGCTCATCGGAGATAATTGGATTTGAAGTAGGAGTATTTTACATGGGACTGTATAGCAAAATCTCACATATTCAAATTATTTCAAAGCAATATTATGAAGTAGAGATTGCAAGATGTGATAAATTAATACCAAATCACTCATAAACTTCACCATACAACTCCACACTCACAATATTAACAATATCTGTGATATACCATGAATCACTTTTTTATCATTTTGCATGATTCTTAGCTGGACTGCTACTTAACATTTGTACGAAAAGTTAAAAATAAATGGAAATCTATAAGAAATATGTTTTCCCGTTCGTTAAAAAAACGACAGCATTAGCCTTCTAGGCTCGAAACTAAATTTTGACTGTATCGTAGCCAAAGAAGGACGTGACGTCATTTCCGCTACACTTCATCTTGGCGTAACGTCAATGGAGCGACGTCGTTTCCCGCAAAAAAGTGATATCAACATGAAAGACCCCAAATTCCTATACATGTGCTATTGACTCAATCATTCACAGTATAATTATTTATCAAACATTGTGGCAAAAGGATAACTTTCTCATAAGGAGCAATTGTTCTTGTTGCGACAATATTTTCCTAAATCATAGGCCTCAGAAACCGTCTCTAATAGGGAAAGGGTTTAGCAGAAATGTGAACCCTTACATAATTTGTTCCAGTCATATTGACTGCTTGAAAAAGGCAGTCCCCAGGTGGCATCAGAAAAGGGCTGATCCATTTGCTTCTTTACCATAATGCAGGTGATCGATTAAGGATCATCTTGGCCCTCATGTTTTAACCTCGTTCATTATAAATGTATTCCTTGATTTTCTGAAAGTCTTTACTTTATTATTTTCTGTTCGTAATAATAGACGACAGCAATAAGAATTGCAAATATGTTTTGATAATGCAAGACACATGCCATTAACATTATTATTGTCTAGTCAATTACTTATAAATCCTTATTTATGGCCAAAGTATGCTCTTAAATATTTGTTTATAATTATCTTGATTTTTTTTCGTAAATAGGTAGCACCTATAGATATATTAGCGTGTATATGGATATAGCGCTGTAAATTATTAAATTAGTATTTATGATATAAAAAGAACATTACATTCGTGGTCATTCAATACAAAATGTATTAAACTCGTTTTCTAAAAGTGATAAAAACTCGCCAAGGCTCGTTCTTATCAATTTCAGAAAACTCGTTTAATAAATTTCGTATTGAATGACCACTCATGTAATATCCTCTATATAAACACAACACGTGTGTGTAATGTTTCACGGTGAGATAAAGACATATACACACAGCACGTGTGTTCACCGTTTCACGGTAAGATATAGACATATAAACACAGCACGTGTGTTCACCGTTTCACAGTGAGATATAAACATATAAACACAACACGTGTGTTCAACGTTTCACAGTGAGATATAAACATATAAACACAGCACGTGTGTTCACCGTTTCACAGTGAGATATAAACATATAAACACACAAGTTTGTTCACCGTTTCACGCTGATATATAGACATATAAACACAGCACATGTGTACGACGTTTCAAGGTGAGATATAAACATATAAACACATCACGTGTGTTCAAAGTCTCACGGTGATATATAAACACAACACGTGTGTTCAAAGTCTCACAGTGAGATATAAACATATAAACACAGTTCGTGTGTTCACCGTTTCACGGTGATATATAAACACAGCACGTGTATTCAGCGTTTCACGGTGATATTTAAACACAACAAGTGTGTTCAACGTTTCACGGTGAGATATAGACATATAAACACAACACGTGTGTTCAACGTTTCACGATGAGATATAGACATATAAAGACAACACGTGTGTTCACCGTTTCACGGTGAGATATAGACATATAAACACAAAACGTGTGTTCACCGTTTCACGGTGAGATATAAACATATAAACGCAACACGTGTATTCAGTTTTTCACTGTGAGATATAGACATATAAACACAACATGTGTGTTAATCGTTTCACGTTGAGATATATACATATAAACACAACATGTGCGTTTACCGTTTCAAAGTGAGATATAGACATATAAACACAACATGTGTGTGTTACCGTTTCACGGTGAAATATAGACATATAAACACAGCACGTGTGTTCAATGTTTCAAGGTGAGATATAGAGACATAAATACAACATTGTTTTCACCGTTTAACGGTGAGATATAAACATATAAATACAACGCGTGTGTTCCCCGTTTCAAGGTGAGATATAAACATATAAACACGGCACGTGTGTTCAACGTTTCACGGTGATATATTTAGATAGATATATATTTATTCAACGTAATAAAGCTTACGGCCTAGAATACACAATATACAATACACATTTTGTTATAATTTTTTAGTTGCATCCCTCTTAATCAAATATACATTACAATGTGCATACCTGTGTAAAATCATATACAACATTTAGTTATTAAGCTATTAAAGACTAGGATTGTATTTACTAATACCTTTACAGTGTCAAAAATTTAGTTTGTCATGTCTGAATGGTAAATTTATAAAGATAAAGTGTATATCATCAAATTGTTGATCAATTAATCATTAATTCAGCGTTTCACGGTGATATATAAAAACAACACGTGTGTTCACCTTTTCATTGTGAGATATATACATATAAACACAACACGTGTGTTCAACGTTTCACGGTGAAATATAGACATATAAACACAACACGTGTGTTCACCGTTTCACGGTGATATATAAACATATAAACACAACAAATGTGTTCAAATTTTCACTGTGGGATATAAACATATAAACAAAGCACGTGTGTTTAACGTTTCACAGTGATATATAAACACAACACGTGTGTTTAACGTTTCACAGTGATATATAAACACAACACGTGTGTTCAACGTTTCACGGTGATATATAAACACAACACGTGTGTTCAACGTTTCACGGTGATATATAAACACAACACGTGTGTTCAACGTTTCACGGTGATATAAAAACATATAAATACAACACGTGTGTTCAACGTTTCACAGTGATATATAAACACAAAACGTGTGTTCAACGTTTCACAGTGATATATAAACACAACACGTGTGTTCAACGTTTCACAGTGATATATAAACACAACACGTGTATTCAACGTTTCATGTGATATATACACACAACACGTGTGTTCAACGTTTCACGGTGATATAAAAACATATAAATACAACACGTGTGTTCAAGGTTTCACAGTGATATATAAACACAACACGTGTGTTCAACGTTTCACAGTGATATATAAATACAATACGTGTGTTCAACGTTTCACATAGATATATAAACACAACTAGTGTGTTCAACGTGTCACGGTGATATATAAACACAACACGTGTGTTCAACGTTTCACGGTGATATATAAACATATAAACACAACACGTGTGTTCAACGTTTCATGGTGATATATAAACATAACACGTGTCCTCACCGTTTTACGGTGAGATATAGAAATATAAACACAATATGTGTGTTCACCGTTTCAGGGCGAGATATAAACATATAAACTCAACAAGTGTGTTCAACGTTTCACGGTGAGATATTCACATATAAACACAGCACGTGTGTTCACCATTTCACGGTGAAATATAAACATATAAACACAACAAATGTGTTCACCGTTTCCAATGAGATATAGACATATAAACACAACATATGTGTTCACCGTTTCACTGTGAGATATAAACATAAAAACACAGCACGTGTGTTCACCGTTTCACGGTGAGATATATACATATAAACACAACACTCGTGTTCAACGTTTCACGATGAGATATAGGCATATAAACACAACACTTGTGTTCAACGTTTCACGGTGAGATATAGACATATAAACACAACACGTGTGTTCAACGTATCACGGTGAGATATATACATATAAACACAACACGTCTGTTCAACGTTTCACGGTGAGATATATACATATAAACACAACACTTATGTTGAACGTTTCACGGTGAGATATAGACATATAAACACAACACGTGTGTTCAACGTATCACGGTGAGATATAGACATATAAACACAACACGTCTGTTCAACGTTTCACGGTGAGATATGTACATATAAACACAACATGTGTGTTCACCGTTTCACGGTGAGATATACATCACATATATCAAGTACACAGGTTAAATAAACTAACCACCTCATAGACATCAAGTATAAGGGTAAATTAAACTAACCGCCACAGACATCAAATACACAGGTTAAATAATCTTACAGCCACAGAGACATCAAATACACAGGTAAAATATACAAACCGCTTCGCAGTCATCAAGTACACATATAAAATAAATAGACATGATAAACTTACCGCCTTACAGACCTCAAATACACAGGTAAAGTTAACTTACAGCATCACAGATATCAAGTACACAGGTTAAATAAACTAACCATCTCATAGACATCAAGTACACAGGTTAAATTAACTTACAGCATCACAGATATCAAGTACACAGGTTAAATAAACTAACCATCTCATAGACATCAAGTACACAGGTAAAAGTAACTTACAGCATCAGAGATATCAAGTACACAGGTTAAATACACTTACTGCATCACAGTCATCAAGAACACGGGTGAAATTAACTAACCGCTTCACAGACCATAACTACACAGGTAAAACAAACTTACCGCTTCACAAACCATAACTACACAGGTAAAATAAACTTACCGCATCACATACGTCCTTACAGACCTCGAGTACACAGGTAAAGTTCATATCAGTGGCCCCACCCTCGAGATTTGTTGGCCGGAACGCCCCGAACTGACTCATCAGGTACCCTGCCTTCAATTTGGAAAAATTCGGGAATACGTCAGGGTCCGTGGCACAACTGTTAATTATAATTTAAGTGTAAAGGGTCAACTCAAGATGACCTTTTATGCTTTAATGTCTTCAGAGAGTCAAATTATTGATAATTACGACCGAATATGCTTCCATATGTAAGCACGACCAGATCGCAAACAGGGCAGATCCTGATCTACGTACATCGTTCACTTCGGGTGCCGGATCGATTCCTAACTTGGTCATACCAAAGAATTTCAAAAATGGTAGCAATGTCTTTCCCTGCTGGGTGGTCAGAATTGTTGTATAAGCATTACGTCTGGCTCACTGGTGTCAGAATTGTTGTATTAGCATTACATCTGACTCAATTGTGTCAGAATTGTTGTATTAGCATTACATCTGACTCAATGGTGTCAGAATTGTTGTATTAGCATTACATCTGACTCAATTGTGTAAGAATTGCTGTATTAGCATTACGTCTGACTCAATAGTGTCAGAATTGTTGTATTAGCATTATATCTGACTCAATGGTGTCATAATGGTTGTATTAGCATTACATCTGACTCAATGGTGTCATAATTGTTGTATTAGCATTACATCTGACTCAATGGTGTCATAATTGTTGTATTAGCATTACATCTGACTCAATGGTGTCAGAATTGTTGTATTAGCATTACGTCAATGGTGTCAGGATAAATGGACCAGTCCTGTAAACTTACACAGGAAACGCTAAGAAATAACGTAACATTGTTGAAATCAGCGTAAGATAACAGTCATATGTAACGTAAGATAACATTCATATGTAACGTAAGATAACAGTCATATGTAACGTAATATAACAGTCATATATAAGGTAAGATAACAGTCATATGTAACGTAAGGTAACAGTCATATGTAACGTAATATAACAGTCATATGTAACGTAAGATAACAGTCATATGTAACGTAAGATAACAGTCATATGTAACGTATTACTAAATACTAGAAGAGTAGCCATATGGGTTTTATATCCATGTATGTATGATATTGCATTTCGGAGATGATTGGTTGGTTGATTGGGGTATAACACCACCTATTCATGTGTATACTGACTTTCTCACACAGCACTCCAAACAACATTTTTTCCATGCAACTGAATGCTTTTTTACATATACTGTTAGCCTATCAGTGGAAGACGAATGCCATTTGTTGCATTGACTTGTGTCAAACGTTGGAAAGAATGTTGAACGAGCTAGGGTTCGAACTCACATCCCTTTGCCTCGCAGCTCGTTTCACCAAAGACCTAATAATACATGAATTGTTAGTTCTTTGGTTTCACTAACAGGTCTTAAAAACGGTTAAGCAATTAGACTCCAAATCGCTTAGTTTAACTTCGTCCAAATAACCCACTTACAAATAGTTTAGTTTAACTTCGTCCAAATAACTCACTTACAAATTGCTTAGTTTAACGCTGTCCAAATACAACCCTTACACATCGCTTAGTTTAACGCTGTCCAAATAAAACCCTTACAAATGGCTTAGGTCAACGCCGTCCAAATAAAACCTTTACAAATCGCTTAGTTTAACGCGGCCAAAGAAAACCCTTATAAAATGCTTAGTTTAACGCCTTCCAAATTGAACCCATACCAACCGATTAGTTTAAAACTGTCCAAATAAAACCGTAACAAATTGCTTAGTTTAATGCCGTCAAAATAAAACCCTTACAAATCGCTTAGGTCAACGCCGTCCAAATAAAACCCTTACGAATTGCTTAGGTCAACGCCGTCCAAATAAAACACTAACAAATGGCTTAGCTTAACGCCATCCAAATAAAACAGTTACAAATGGCTTAGTTTAGCGCCGTCCAAATAAAACTCTTAGATATGGCTTAGTTTAACGCCGTCCAAATGAAACCGTTACAAATCGCTTAGGTCTACGTCGTCCAAATAAAACCCTTACACATCGCTCAGCTTAACGCCGTCCAAATAAAACACTTACAAATCGCCTAGTTTAACGCCGTCCAAATAAAACACTTACAAATCACTTAGTTTAACGCCTTCCAAATAAAACCATATAAATGGCTTAGTTTAACGTCGTCAAAATAAAACCCTTACAAATCGCTTAGTTTAACGCGGCCAAAGAAAACCCTTACAAAATGCTTAGTTTAACGTCTCCAAATAAAACCCTTACAAATCGCTTAGTTTAAAACTGTCCAAATACAACCCTTGCAAATTGCTTATTTTAACGCCGTCCAAATAAAACCCTTACAAATCGCTTAGTATATCGCCGTCCAAATAAATCCCGTACAAATCGCTTAGTTTAACGCCGTCCAAATAAAACCCTTTAAAATGGCTTAGTTTAACGCCGTCAAATAAAACCCTTACAAATTGCTTAGTTTAATTCCGTCCAAATAAAACACTTACAAATCGTTTAGTTTAAAGCCGTCCAAATAAAATACTTACAAATCGCTTAGTTTAACGCCTTCCAAATAAAACTCTTACAAATGGCTTAGTTTAGCGTCGTCAAAATAAAACCCTTACAAATCGCGTAGTTTAACGCCGTCCAAATAAAACCCTTACTAATCTCTTAATTTAACGCCGTCCAAATAAACCACTTACAAATCGCTTAGTTTAACGCCGTCTAAATAAAACCCTTGCAAATCGTTTAGTTTAACGCCGTCTAAAGAAAACACTTACAAATCGCTTAGTTTAAAGCTGTCAAATAAAACCCTTACAAATCGTTTGGTTTAACACCTTTCAAATAAACCCTTACAAATCACTTAGTTTAACGCCGTCCAAATAAAACCCTTACAAATCGCTTAGTTTAACGCCTTCCAAATAAAACCCTTACAAATGGCTTAGTTTAACGCCGTCAAATAAAACCCCTACAAATCGCTTAGTTTAACGCCTTCCAAATAAACCCTTACAAATCACTTAGTTTAACGCCGTCCAAATAAAACACTTACAACTCGCTTAGTTTAACGACGTCCAAATAAAACATTTACAAATTGCTTAGTTTAACGCCTTCCAAATAAAACCCTTACAAATGGCTTAGTTTAACGCCGTCAAATAAAACCCTTACAAATCGCTTAGTTTAACGCCGTCCACATAACCCACTTACAAATCACTTAGTTTAACGCCGTCCAGATAAAATCCTTACGTATGGCTAAGTTTAACGCCGTCCAAATAAAACCCTAACAAATCGCTTAGTTTAACGCCTTCCAAATAACCTACTTACAAATCACTTAGTTTAACGCCGTCCAAATAAAACCCTTACAAATGGCTTAGTTTAACCCCTTCCAAATAAAACCCTTACAAATCGCTTAGTTTAACGCCGTCCATATAAAACCCTTACAAATCGCTTAGTTTAACGCCGTCAAATAAAACCCTTACAATTCGCTTAGTTTAACGCCGTCCACATAACCCACTTACAAATCACTTAGTTTAACGCCGTCCAGATAAAACCCTTACAAATGGCTAAGTTTAACGCCGTCCAAATGAAACCCTAACAAATCGCTTAGTTTAACGCCTTCCAAATAACCTACTTACAAATCACTTAGTTTAACGCCGTCCAAATAAAACCCTTACAAATGGCTTAGTTTAACCCCTTCCAAATAAAACCCTTACAAATCGCTTAGTTTAATTCCGTCCAAATAAAACACTTATAAATCGTTTAGTTTAAAGCCGTCCAAAAAAAATACTTACAAATCGCTTAGTTTAACGCCTTCCAAATAAAACTCTTACAAACGGCTTAGTTTAGCGTCGTCAAAATAAAACCCTTACAAATCGCGTAGTTTAACGCCGTCCAAATAAAACCCTTACTAATCTCTTAATTTAACGCCGTCCAAATAAACCACTTACAAATCGCTTAGTTTAACGCCGTCTAAATAAAACCCTTGCAAATCGCTTAGTTTCACGCCGTCTAAAGAAAACACTTACAATTCGCTTAGTTTAAAGCTGTCAAATAAAACCCTTACAAATCGTTTGGTTTAACGCCTTTCAAATAAACCCTTACAAATCACTTAGTTTAACGCCGTCCAAATAAAACCCTTACAAATCGCTTAGTTTAACGCCTTCCAAATAAAACCCTTACAAATGGCTTAGTTTAACGCCTTCCAAATAAACCCTTACACATCAATTAGTTTAACGCCGTCCAAATAAAACACTTACAACTCGCTTAGTTTAACGACGTCCAAATAAAACATTTACAAATTGCTTAGTTTAACGCCTTCCAAATAAAACCCTTACAAATGGTTTAGTTTAACGCCGTCAAATAAAACCCTTACAAATCGCTTAGTTTAACGCCGTCCACATAACCCACTTACAAATCACTTAGTTTAACGCCGTCCAGATAAAACCCTTACATATGGCTAAGTTTAACGCCGTCCAAATAAAACCCTAACAAATCGCTTAGTTTAACGCCTTCCAAATACCCTACTTACAAATCACTTAGTTTAACGCCGTCCAAATAAAACCCTTACAAATGGCTTAGTTTAACCCCTTCCAAATAAAACCCTTACAAATCGCTTAGTTTAACGCCGTCCATATAAAACCCTTACAAATCGCTTAGTTTAACGCCGTCAAATAAAACCCTTACAAATCGCTTAGTTTAACGCCGTCCACATAACCCACTTACAAATCACTTAGTTTAACGCCGTCCAGATAAAACCCTTACAAATGGCTAAGTTTAACGCCGTCCAAATAAAACCCTAACAAATCGCTTAGTTTAACGCCTTCCAAATAACCTACTTACAAATCACTTACTTTAACACCATCCAAATAAAACCCTTACAAATCGCTTAGTTTAAAACTGTCCAAATACAACCCTTACAAATCGCTTAGTTTAACGCCGTCCAAATAAAACCCTTACAAATGGCTTAGTTTAATGCCATCCAAATGAAACCCTTGCAAATAGCTTAGTTTAACGCCGTCCAAATAAAACATCTTAAAAGTCGCTTAGTTTAACGCCGTCTAAATAAAACACTTACAAATTGCTTAGTTTAACGCCGTCCAAATAAAATCCTTACAAATCGCTTAGTTTAACGTCGTCCAAAGAAAACTCTTACAAATCACTTAGTTTAACGCCGTCCAAATAAAACCCTTATAAATCGCTTAGTTTAACGCCGTCCAAATAAAACACTTACAAATTGCTTAGTTTAACGCCGTCCAATTAAAACACTTACAAGTTGTCTATTATGACGATTCCTGATGCAATGCAAAATCGGGCTTTTATGTCGAAATCATCTGTAAATAAATAGTCAGCAAAATAAATGTTAATATCATCAAATAACTTTCATAATTAGATACATCTATGTATATGTACCAAGTTTCGAGATATGGAAAATTAACGAATTTTGAGATATGATATAATATCTTAATACTTCTGTTACTATAAATATCTACGAAAGCGACATGATAATATATCAATACAATTTGGTAAAAGCATACTCTCGAATTAACAACGTAGATAAGATACTATCTACATCCCTGCTTGAATATAAAGACGTAACATCAAATACTGATGTCCCTATGTCCTTGCTCGAATTTAAAGACGTAACATCAAATACTGATGTCCCTACGTCCCTGCTCGAATATAAAGCTTGAACATCAAGAAAATAAGAATCCAATATCGCTTTTTCAGTTTGACTTCATATCACAGGTTCAAATATCTGATTTCGTTGCTTTGAAAATAGAGAAAAAAATCATGAAAAGGCCGAGTAACCTCCAAATTCAATGCCGTTTCTTTTATCTTCTTTAATCTCGAAACAGCACCCATTTTAAGTGTATTTCCTTTAAATAGCGTACTTATTTCAGCGCCAATTGGTGATATAGAGAATGCCTTTTTTAATACTTTTAAAGTCTGTATTTTGGTCTATAATTGTATAAAAACCTGCCCCCTGAACAAATTATACCTGCCTGAAAACAACTATACCTGGCCCAGAAAACAACTATAACCGCCCCCCGAAAACAACTATACCTGCCCCCCCCCCCCCCCAGAAAACAACTATACCCGCCCCCTGAAAACAACTATACCTGCCCACTGTGGATCCAGCTGTAGAGACATGATGAGTATGTCGGTCAGTTTGACCTCTTGACCACTGACATCCTCGTCCGAGACTACCTTATAAAAGGTCATGAGTGCCGATGGTTTGACCGTCTTGTTGAGGCCGGCCTCGTCGGCTGCATCTCTGCAATTTCAAGGTCATGGACAGCTTAATTTTGTTTAAAAGTTTTTGTTCACATCGATTGTGAGGCAAGCTCTTATTACTTTACATAAGTCACTTGAACCCACGACCCCTTGATTGATAGCCCGCGCCGCTACCGACTGAGCTATCGCGGCTCGACAATAAATATGGCGTGAACAGTGAGGCTCATTGAGGAGTTTGGGTCTAAAAGTATTTGGGTCGATATAACGTATTATTATTACTTTGGAGAGACTGTGTGTTTACGTAAACCATTATTTCTAGTTGATGCTCCTTTAAATAATCATGTCAGACTCAAGAGATGTCAAACGGCTGATCAGTTCTGATCGTAGTACCCTTAGGTAGTTCATTTCGACATGTTTAAGTATAATGTCTCTTGCACTAGTTCATTGAGATGAAAAGTCTGCGAAGCATATTGAATTGAAATCAGTTCCATTATTATTTAAGTACATTTGTGTGTATATACTGCAGACTATATCCATCTGTCAAATGTCTTAAAGGTTGGGATATTAAGTTCTGGCAAGGCAATGCTTCAAATCAGCATTTCACACATTTTTCAAAAGAGGCTATGTGTAATTATAATATATATTTTTTTATTTCCTCCATTAGTTGAAGATTTACAAAAGCACGTGTGTATACATGAAATTCACAATTAAATGGTTATAAGAATAATATTAACATTCATACACGCACATACACGCACGTACAACCACATTTTCACACATCAACCTCACACATGAACAATAACTGTCAGAAATGAATACTATATACATATAATACGTCCCATGGCTAATCCAACTACCAAAATAGTAATTGCAGCGGTTAAATAGAGATAAAAACTCACATTAGCCGCTGCATACATAAAGCGAAAGCAAAAATACAGTTGAATAATTCATGGAACGTGTCAGTGCTATGTAGAACAAAATGCATATTTAATTACAAGTATAAAGTTTTCACGCATAATTTTTTACAAATAACACGTCCCATGGCTAATCCAACTACCAAAATAGTAATTGCAGCGGTTAAATAGAGACAACAACTCACACTAGCCGCTGCAGTACTATGGAAAACAAAATTCATATTCTATTACAAGTATAAAGTTTCCACGCATGGTGGACAAATCTGTATCATAGCTTTAAGAAAACATCGTATCGATCTCCAAGAATAGATTAGAGCGGATTACAAGGAGTGCCCAGCAGAATACTCACATAATTATAACCATCAAGGTTAAACAATATACGTGGGATATCATGACCAAAATTTCCCGTAATTATACTTTTAAATTTTAATCTAGCTGTGTTAACAACATGACAGTCCAATAGTACGTGAAACGTAAGATTTGACTGTATGTTTGAACTTCTGCATTTCAAACATTCCGTATTATAGTACATAAGGTTAGCGACTAGCTGAGCTACAGATGAACAGTATTTTAGCATGCTTGGATATTTCAATGCGAAATTCCATATGTAAACGAGTAAAAACAAGGTTGGATTTGTCTGTACAAGTCTACTTCAGCAGTATTTCTTTCCCACTCATATACATAATCATTATTAACTTTGTTTAAATACAGCTTTTTCTACGATGACTTACTAGGAAACATCCCACTTTCTGTGTACGCATCAACAATGTACCCTTGATCGTATTTGTGCAAAATTATAAAAATGTCAACAACGAATCCAACTGTCGATGCACCTGACATATTGGAACATAGGCGAATCAAAAACATGGTTTTAGCTGCTGAGTCATTAACCAATGTACAAAACTGCCCAAATAGGTTTAGTTTCTTCTTTTCTATTTCAGATTCGATTGGCACACATGACATAAGACCCAGGACAACGTTTGTCCTGGATCTCATGCGCATGCCTTGAATATGTTTCAAACATAGGCGGTGTGAACGCTCTAACAATATCATATCGTTGTTTGAAAAGGGAATCAATTCAGTCCCAAAAAGTGCCTTTGGAAGAATAACTGCGTTATAAATCTTCTTACTTGTGATCGGGTTAAATCCATTGGCAATTAACCCATCTTTACAGATGCCGAAAAAAGTTTGACGTAACTTTTTGGAGGAATTTTGTTATCCCTAAATGAACAATTTCTGCGGTTTCGTTGATAACATAATTTCCCATGTACCAGGTTCTGTTGCTTTTTCTAAATGCATTTTTTGATTCGTTAAATACTCTAACCGCACACTTATCGGAGTTATACTGGTACCTCCATCTGCCTGAATACGAATAACAAATACTGATCATGGATTGTGATGCCCTTGGTGACAAAGAAAGAAGAATCATATCGTCTGCAAAAGTAGATGAGCAAAAGTCATAATTGCTTATCTTAAGCCCTAAATTACTTTTTGACAAGATATATATTAAATCATTGATGTAGCACATATACAACAATGGGAACCAGACCCCTCCCTGTCGTGTTTCGTGTAAAACATGGAACCAGTCTGAGTAGTGACCAGCGTGTAAAACTCGGCTATACATTTCTATGTGCATGGCAATAACAGTTTTAAGTAAAGTAATGTTAACACCTCATTGATGTAACTTATGTATCAGCACACCATGCCAAACTCTGTCATAAGCTTGACGAGCATCCAAAAATCATGTGTATAGTTTACTGTTCTTTTCCTGACAAACATGAATGCTCTCTTTAACTATTAGTGACATCATCATACTGCCCATTTTTTTTCTAAAACCCACCTTGTAATGGATGGAGAGGCTTAGAAATACAGTTTTGCAATCTTTTTAACAAGATCCTTTCATAACGTTTTAAGATTGAAGAAGATAATGTAATGGCACGATAGTTTTTAGGTACATCTTGGCGCTTTCCGTTACCTTTGTGCAATGTAATGATTGTACCGTATTTGAAACTTACAGGAATATAGGAGAAGCAATACATTAAATTAACAACAGCGTTAAGTAGTGATGTAACATTGTACCACCGAAAAAAATGTGTTAATTATAAACGTTGTCTGGACCACATATTTTACCTATTTGCAACACTTTAATCGCTTCCAGAACATCATTTAACGAAATATCATCCTTTGTGTTAATTAAAGGGTTACCCATACCTTTTAAGTTCGAGGCTATGTTGAACACTCTATGGTAATGCTCATTGTCATATGAATCACATTCAGTTTCTGTGTAAAGTGAAGTAAAATAATCCGCCCATGCAACAGCAATTTGTTTGGAGTCCCTTAAAACTGAATCATTTAATTTCATTTCATTACAGACCGACGAAGATTTTACATTGCGTTTAGAGTTAAATAGCCGCCAAAATGTAGCATGGTCTACATTGCATGCATTATCAATTTCTCCGTTTGCCTTATTTAAATAATCGATTACAATTACGAAATTCACGTTTGACTGATTTGTATGCAACATAAGAATCGAACGCATGACCTCTCGGCCTACCTTCATCAATCCATGCCTTTCTTTTACATCTCATGATATAATGGAATTTCTTTAACTCGTTAGACAAATATGGCTTAAGGTACGGTCTATAATGAGACACAGGAAACACATATCCGAGCTTAACTTAATATTTGAGAATATACAGTTATACAACGCGTCAATATAACCGTTCACACCGTTGGTTGGTAAAGACGCAGTACTGTATTTTAAATGAATGTGTAGGTAAGAGGCATATGCATCTAAGTGAGTCTGGCATAGTTTATTCCATTTAATCGGTGAAAACGTATGCATTTGGTATAACCTGCTTACGTTATCCACAGCTAAAGTTAACGTGATTGGACGGTGCGATGACACATTAAGGAAGTTGTCATCAACAATAATACACTTTTGCACTATGTCAACGCATTGGATGGGGACCATGACATGGTCAACAAGAGACCTATATTTTCCATCGTAAGAAACATACGTAGCATCTAAACCAGAGCATAAGTCACTCGTCGTCAGTACAAACAGATTAAAGTTTGAAACTAAGTGTTCTAAGGTACGACCTCTATTATCTAAATTCTTTATAAAGGAATGTCCATTCAAATGTGCGTTAAAGTCGCCCATGAGGATAACCTTTCCGTGATCAGCACACAGGCTAAGAACATTCCAAAGTGCGTCGAGGCATGCACAAAACTTCTCAATACCATAATTGCTACAAGGTAAATATACCTGTATTACGTACAAGAAAGAGCTGTCAGATAACTGTACTTGTACACCAATAATCCGATCTGACTCGATAGATAATGGGATAATTACATGATTGAGTAGTTTTCTCCAAAGTAGCATAACTCTACCGTTGCCAGTTCTTGTCCCACTAGAAATAGGCAAGTCGAAATCGCTCACTTCTATACCATTAAAATAAGGGTGTATACTGTTTATGAAGTGATAATCGGACTTAAATAGCCAGTGTTACGATATGCCGCAAATATCAATTGAATTCTGATCCAACAGGTTGTTGAGGTAAACAGTACTCGACATCAAACCGGTTACATTCCACGTATATAAATTTAACATAGAATATTAAAACAAAGTAAGAAAACGACCACCTTGTATGGCAACATATATACATTCTTCTGAATACCGATAACATTTTTCTTCTATAGATAAATAAGAACATAATCCACTATACGTTGTAGCACAGTAGATATACTCCCCTTTAGGCAGACGAATTTTAACTGGACTGGACACATAACTCAGTGTCGCGAATTTCGAGCTGTTAAACTTATATCGAACAAAGTGTTTCAAACATATCGCCAGTGGCCAGTTCAGAAATGAATTAGTGAATGATAGACCTGTTTGTGTACATACTTTGAACTTGTTATATTTACATAATGCTTGACTAATTATTGATATATATATAATAACTGTACACAGCCTACGAGTTAGCATTACAAATGCATTATTCATTATCACAGTGAAGAGAACTGGTATTACGTGCATGTGCATGTTGATATCTATACTGACGATGGGGAATACCTTGTGATTGACGTCTGTAACCGCCATCAATGTCAGTGGTGCCGTAATTCTCATGTATTGTATTGTACATACTGTCAGTAGCACCCTTATATCGTTCGTCGTGGCCAACATTTTGCCTCGAGTAAGTCTTTTGGTACCTATTATATGTGACCCAGGGACGACAGGTTATCCCATCTGGCCAAAATCCGTCTTCTGTCAATAAATGACTTTTGGGAGCTTCCACAGTTAATCTGATAATAACAGATTGACTGTTGCGTAAAGGAAATATTCTGATCAGTGTCATTCTTACACAATGATTCTTCAGTATCGCCTCTATCAAATATGGTTTAATTGAAGATTTGAACCCACCTATATAAAACCGTTTGGTCTTACGCACTATATGTTCTTGGAATTCACAGTATATCTCGTCAAGAGTTGGATTGCTATTATTTGGCTATTTGTGCATGCCGATATTAGCATTTGTGTCGACTATGATGTTGTATACAGTAACTCTATATGGCTATTTGTACGTGTCCAGTATTTGCATCTTTGTCGACTATGATGTCGGATACAGATACTTTATATGGCTATTTGTACGTGTCTAGTATTTGCATCTTTGTCGACTATGATGTCGGATACAGATACTCTATATGGCTATGTGTACGTGCCCAGTATTTGCATCTTTGTCGAATACAGAAACTCTACCCGGCTCTTTGTACGTGCCCGGTATTTACATCGGTGTCGACTAGGATGTCGGATACAGAAACTCTCTCCGGTTGTTTGTACGTACCCGGTGTTTTTGGCGTTGGCGACTATGATATCAGTTTCATCAGGTATACAGAATATAGGAATCTGCTTATCTGCTCCTGTCTGGAACCCCGCGTTTTTCTGGATAATTATCTTAAACAACATTTCCTATAAGTAAACAAAGATGGCTACTTACTATAATCAACAAAGATACCTATTTCCTATAAATAAACAAATATACTTATTTCCTTTAAGTAAACAGCGATAAGTTTTTTCTGTAATTAAACAAATATAGACATTTCCTATAACTGAACTGTAACCCTTTCCACATATGATAACCATATCCTATAATAAAAAAAGATAACTACCTAGTTAGTTTTTTTCAAATAACAAATCTGTTTTTTGTTTGTTTGATATTAGCTCATGAATATAGCTGTTTTAAAACCGTTCGGAGTTAAAGGTGAACCACCACTAATCACCCGTTCAAACTTGCAGACGCATTTTGACGCATCTGCAGCTTAAGACTTTTGAAAAAACGAGCAATGTCTCATTTTGTCCCAATGTTTCAACTTAATTCAATAAATATACTTAAGTTTACAAAAACTGTTTTCATATTTTTGACGAAGTTGTCTGCTGCCGATTTATTGTATGTGGGAAAGAGTAGTCCTAATGTAGTCCTATTGTAGTCCTAACGTAGTCCGTATGTAGTCATTATATTGTCTTAATGTAGTCATTATATAGTCCTAATGTAGTCATTATGTAGACCTAATGTATTCCTTATGTAGTCATTATGTAGTTCTAACGTAGTCCATATGTAGTCATTATATAGTCTTAATGTAGTCATTATATAGTTATAATGTAGTCATTATGTAGTACTAATGTAGTCCTTATGTAGTACTAACGTAGTCCGTATGTAGTCATTGTATAGTCATAATGTAGTCATTATGTAGTACTAATGTAGTCCGTATGTAGTCATTATATAGTACTAATGTAGTCATTATGTAGTACTAATGTAGTCATTATGTTGTCCTAATGTAGTCATTATGTTGTCCTAATGTAGTCCTTATGTAGTCCTAACGTAGTCCTAATGTAGTCCTAACGTTGTCCGTATGTAGTCATTATGTAGTCCTAATGTAGTCCTTATGTAGTCCTAACGTAGTCCTAACGTAGTCCTAATGTAGTACTAATGTAGTCCTAACGTAGTCCGTATGTAGTCATTGTATAGTCCTAATGTAGTCATTATGTAGTCCTAATGTAGTCTTAATGTAGTCATAATGCAGTCCTAATGTAGTACTAATGTAGTCCTTATGCAGTCCTAATGTAGTCCTTATGTAGTCCTAACGTAGTCCGTATGTAGTCCTTATGTAGTCCGTGTGTAGTCATTATGTAGTCCTAATGTAGTCCTAATGCAGTCCTAATATAGTACTAATGTAGTCCTAATGTAGTCCTATTGTAGTCCTAATGTGGTCCTTATGTAGTCATTATGTACTTATTATGCAGTCATTATGTAGTCCATATGTAGTCCTTATGTTGTCCTAATGTAGTCCTAATGTAGTCCTAATGTAGTCCTAATGTAGTCCTAATGTAGTCATAATGTAGTCTTAATGTAGTCATAATGTAGTCCTAATGTAGTCCTCATGTAGTCCTAATGTAGTATTTATGTAGTCCTTATGTAGTCCGTATGTAGTCATTATATAGTCCTAATGTAGTCATTATGTAGTCCTGATGTAGTCCTAATGTAGTACTAATGTAGTACTATTGTAGTCCTAATGTAGTTATGATGTAGTTCGAAACACTGATTGATTGAATGGCATTGTACGCCACTTACAACAGTACAACATTGATACTAGAATATAGAGTTTTCTGCATGTCAAGCAAAAGAAATGACTGCAAACATGTTGAAAACGGCGTTATGCCCCAATGTATCAATCAATCTAACTCAATATTAGGTTTGGTTGGAATGTACGTTTCTATGAGTACTGGTACGTGGGATTTATGAAAAATATGTTTATATAGAAGTTATTATAATGTATAAACTCACAGTCTCAATATAAGTGAAATCGATTGAAAACGGCGATAAATATTAATCAATAAAACTGTCAGACGTACCCATTCGATATCGCATTCGTTAAAATCAAACTCGTATACCGCAAGTCCTTCTTGTGTTGTTTGTCGGCAGTTGTCTCCCTTGCCTTGTATGTAAATTAAGCCGTAAGTTGTTGCCCCATACGTTGTCAGTCGTAACTTTTCTTTTGTGCAACTCTCTACGTTCACTTGAAATCAAACATATGTAGAGAATTTGATATTACATTAGTGACATATTTGATTGTGTAGTGCTTCAAGGATGTAAAAACATATACATTGAATCTAGTTTAACCCTTTCCGACATAGTGCTTCAAGGATGTAAAAACATATACATTGAATCTTGTTTAACCCTTTCTGACATAGTGCTTCAAGGATGTAAAAACTTATACATTGAATCTTGTTTAACCCTTTCCGACATAGTGCTTCAAGGATGTAAAAACATATACATTGAATCTTGTTTAACCCTTTCCGACATAGTGCTTCGAGGATGTAAAAACATATACATTGAATCTTGTTTAACCCTTTCCGACATAGTGTTTCAAGGATGTAAAAACATATGCATTGAATCTTGTTTAACCTTTTCCGACATAGTGCTTCGAGGATGTAAAAACATATACATTGAATCTTGTTTAACCCTTTCCGACATAGTGCTTCGAGGATGTAAAAACATATACATTGAATCTGGTTTAACCCTTTCCGACATAGTGCTTCAAGGATGTAAAAACATATACATTGAATCTTGTTTAACCCTTTCCGACATATAATAAATATGCAGCAAATGCCCCCCCCCCTCCCCCACCACCCCCGTCATAACTCGTCTGTATGTGCGAAAGGGTGAACGAGTTGGTGTCTACTTACAAAGCGGGTCAAATTGACATTTCACTCCTGTTGCTAAAGTAACGATCAGCGCAGCTAAGATCAACATTATCACTATTCAAAATATCTACAGAATATGTTTACTCGGGATCTCGTAATATGTTAACTCGGGATCTTGTAATATGTTTTCTCGGGATCTCGTAATATATTTACTCGTGATCCTGTAATATATTTACTCGAGATCGTGTAATATGTTCCCTTGAATTAAACTCAACGTCACACTTCTATTTACTTGTAATACCGTGATATATATGACTTATACACAAAATGTCGCTTCATCGAGTTAACCAGGCTCCAATTGCACCAACCGTTCTAAGATTTGAGTTTCCGTAATAAAAACGTCAAAACATTATTTTCTTAACAAGTATTGTGAGTCTGCAATGTTAGTATTTATGTCAACTTGGTCATTTACTTGAATTAATGTCACCATTCATGCTTTACACACTATTAAGGAAACACAAATGATAAAAGATGCTTTCAAGTATTTAAGTATTTTTTAGCGCTAAGCAAAGTTGGTGAAATTGGATCCTGTAATATCGTGATCTTTTAGTTTAAACTTATGTATTTCACATTGATTGCGAAATGTATGCTTCCTGAAGACTTAACCAGTACTCGCGCCGTTGTGTAGAAAAATCCCAGTCAGGACCCGCACATCACGGGACTCGAACTAGGGACCTTTGATACGAGAGGCCGACGCTCTACCTCTGCACTAGTGTATTCCACTGTAAATCAGCTAAAAATAACGATTCATGAAGTCAAATTGAAATACTGCGATACATTCTCTTGAATTCACAAAAAAAAAACCACGTCAAACTTAGTTTTTATGAAAAACTGAAATATCTTCACTTAAATTCAACAAATGACTCTACACTTATAATGTCCATTTCTTTGAATACAACTCTACTGTTGTGTATATGTTTACTGTAGTACATCATCAATCGATCACATTCGTAGAGTAAGTCGCTTCACATGAAAACCGGTCTCGCGGATTATGAAATCAACGTCAATACTTTTATTCAACCCGATATTGACTTACAACAAGGGGATATAACAAATACAATTTACATAAAACAAATGATGACACCTATTCCAATAGTTTAATAAATTCGTTACAAGAGAGCAGATATGGTTCGGTAGTTATTTTGTAGGTGGGTGTAAGAGCTGTATCCCTTTCCAACATGCAGATGTTTTCTGACGCCTCCTTAGCAGACGATCTTTTTAAAACAATGTGGCAAAGGAGGAAAATGCCACTGAACATTGTTTTTAACTATTTTCAATAATTACCCCACAACCCTGAGAGAGAAACCAGGACATCCATTACTTCCATTTTTAAACTCTCTGTTATGACCCGTCCAGAAGCTCTACCATTACTTCCATGTTTAAACGCTCTGTTATGACCCTCCTGAAGCTCTACCATATCTTCCATGTTTAAACTCTCTGTTATGACCCGTCCAGAAGCTCTACCATTACTTCCATGTTTAAACTCTCTGTTATGACCCGTCCGGAAGCTCTACCATTACTGTCATGTTTAAACTCTCTGTTATGACCCGTCCGAAAGCTCTACCATTACTTCCATGTTTAAACTCTCTGTTATGACACGTCCGGAAGCTCTACCATTACTTCCATGTTTAAACTCTCTGTTATGACCCGACCGGAAGCTCTACCATTACTTCCATGTTTAAACTCTCTGTTATGACCCGTTTAGAAGCTCTACTATTACTTCCATGTTTAAACTCTCTGTTATTACCCGTCCAGAAGCTCTACCATTACTTCCATGTTTAAACTCTCTGTTATGACCCGTCCGGAAGCTCTACCATTACTTCCATGTTTAAACGCTCTGTTAGGACCCTCTTGAAGCTCTACCATTACTTCCATGTTTAAACGCTCTGTTATGACCCTCCTGAAGCTCTACCATTACTTCCATGTTTAAACGCTCTGTTATGACCCTCCTGAAGCTCTACCATTACTTCCATGTTTAAACTCTCTGTTATGACACGTCCGGAAGCTCTACCATTACTTCCATGTTTAAACTCTCTGTTATGACACGTCCGAAAGCTCTACCATTACTTCCATGTTTAAACTCTCTGTTATGACACGTCCGGAAGCTCTATCATTACTTCCATGTTTAAACTCTCTGTTATGACCCGTCCGGAAGCTCTATCATTACTTCCATGTTTAAACTCTGTGTTATGACCCGACCGGAAGCTCTACCATTACTTCCATTTTTAAACTCTCTGTTATGACCCGACCGGAAGCTCTACCATTACTTCCATGTTTAAACTCTCTGTTATGACCCGTTCAGAATCTCTACCATTACTTCCATGTTTAAACTCTCTGTTATGACACGTCCAGAAGCTCTACCATTACTTCCATGTTTAAACTCTCTGTTATGACCCGTCCGGAAGCTCTACCATTACTTCCATGTTTAAACTCTCTGTTATTACACGCCCGGAAGTTCTACCATTACTTCCATGTTTAAACTCTCTGTTATGACACGCCCGGAAGCTCTACCATTACTTCCATGTTTAAACTCTCTGTTATGACCCGACCGGAAGCTCTACCATTACTTCCATGTTTAAACTCTCTGTTATGACCCGTCCGGAAGCTCTACCATTACTTCCATGTTTAAACTCTCTGTTATGACACGTCCGGAAGCTCTACCATTACTTCCATGTTTAAACTCTCTGTTATGACACGCCCGGAAGCTCTACCATTACTTCCATGTTTAAACTCTCTGTTATGACACGCCCGGAAGCTCTACCATTACTTCCATGTTTAAACTCTCTGTTATGACCCGTTCAGACGCTCTACCATTACTTCCATGTTTAAAATCTCTGTTATGACACGCCCGGAAGCTCTACCATTACTTCCATGTTTAAACTCTCTGTTATGACCCGTTCAGAAGCTCTACCATTACTTCCATGTTTAAAGTCTCTGTTATGACCCGTACGGAAGCTCTACCATTACTTCCATGTTTAAACTCTCTGTTATGACCCGTCCGGAAGCTCTACCATTACTTCCATGTTTAAACTCTCTATTATGACCCGTCCGAAAGCTCTAACATTACTTCCATGTTTAAACTCTCTGTTATGACCCGTCCAGAAGCTCTACCATTACTTCCATGTTTAAACTCTCTGTTATGACCCGTCCGGAAGCTCTACCATTACTTCCATGTTTAAACTCTCTGTTATGACCCGTCCGGAAGCTCTACCATTACTTCCATGTTTAAACTCTCTGTTATGACACGTCCAGAAGCTCTACCATTACTTCCATGTTTAAACTCTCTGTTATGACACGTCCAGAAGCTCTACCATTACTTCCATGTTTAAACTCTCTGTTATGACACGTCCGGAAGCTCTATCATTACTTCCATGTTTAAACTCTCTGTTATGACCCGTCCGGAAGCTCTACCATTACTTCCATGTTTAAACTCTCTGTTATGACCCGTACGGAAGCTCTACCATTACTTCTATGTTTAAACTCTCTGTTATGACCCGTCCGGAAGCTCTACCATTACTTCCATGTTTAAACTCTCTGTTATGACCCGTTCAGAAGCTCTACCATTACTTCCATGTTTAAACTCTCTGTTATGACCCGTTCAGACGCTCTACCATTACTTCCATGTTTAAAATCTCTGTTATGACACGCCCGGAAGCTCTACCATTACTTCCATGTTTAAACTCTCTGTTATGACCCGTTCAGAAGCTCTACCATTACTTCCATGTTTAAACTCTCTGTTATGACCCGTACGGAAGCTCTACCATTACTTCCATGTTTAAACTCTCTGTTATGACCCGTCCGGAAGCTCTACCATTACTTCCATGTTTAAACTCTCTGTTATGACCCGTCCGGAAGCTCTACCATTACTTCCATGTTTAAACTCTCTGTTATGACCCATCAGAAGCTCTACCATTACTTCTATGTTTAAACTCTCTGTTATGACCCGTCCGGAAGCTCTACCATTACTTCCATGTTTAAACTCTCTATTATGACCCGACCAGAAGCTCTACCATTACTTCCATGTTTAAAATCTCTGTTATGACACGACCGGAAGCTCTACCATTACTTCCATGTTTAAAATCTCTGTTATGACCCGTCCGGAAGCTCTACCATTACTTCCATGTTTAAACTCTCTATTATGACCCGACCGGAAGCTCTACCATTACTTCCATGTTTAAAATCTCTGTTATGACACGCCCGGAAGTTCTACCATTACTTCCATGTTTAAACTCTCTGTTATGACCCGTCCGGAATCTCTACCATTACTTCCATGTTTAAACTCTCTGTTATGACACGTCCGGAAGCTCTACCATTACTTCCATGTTTAAACTCTCTATTATGACCCGACCGAAAGCTCTACCATTACTTCCATGTTTAAACTCTCTGTTATCACCCGTCCGGAAGCTCTACCATTACTTCCATGTTTAAACTCTCTGTTATGACCCGTCCGGAAGCTCTACCATTACTTCCATGTTTAAACTCTCTGTTATGACCCGTCCAGAAGCTCTACCATTACTTCCATGTTTAAATTCTCTGTTATGACCCGTCCGGAAGCTCTACCATTACTTCCATGTTTAAACTCTCTGTTATGACACGTCCGGAAGCTCTACCATTACTTCCATGTTTAAACTCTCTGTTATGACCCGTCCGGAAGCTCTATCATTACTTCCATGTTTAAACTCTCTGTTATGACCCGACCGGAAGCTTTACCATTACTTCCATGTTTAAACTCTCTGTTATGACACGTCCGGAAGCTCTACGATTTCTTCCATGTTTAAACTCTCTGTTATGACACGTCCGGAAGCTCTACCATTACTTCCATGTTTAAACTCTCTGTTATGACCCGACCGGAAGCTCTACCATTACACATACGAGGCGGGTGTTCTTGTGACTTGTTAATATCAAGTATGAATTATAAATGCTGATGTTAATTTGAGGTGCTATACTGTGGTTAATTGAATTATCATAACATAATGTTGCTTTCTTTTTCTTGGTTTAGATATATCGATTTCTTGACACATATTTCTTTGAGGGAGACACCTTTTGATGCATTTACAACTAAAGATATCTCAAAAGTATGGGAAAGAAAATCGGCGATGTGAAACCAAGAAAGATAAGCACAATTTGTTGATGTCAGGTTGTTGAATCGGTAGCGACGCGGGCTGCCTAAATCCTTTCCGACGTTTGACAAAAGTCAATTCGACAAGCGTCAACCGACTTCCATTAGTATATGTGCATACTCAGCCAGTTGCTGTTATGTTGAGACGCATATGGGTATGTTAAATGGCCGCCGTGATATTTGGAAAACGGCAATGAACCCAAACAATCAGTCAAACCTTTGAAGCTGATATTTTGTGTTCAATGTCATATCAGGATTCTGACATTTGACACTTTTTGTTTTTCCGTTCAATGAAATGTAACGATACAACAAACACTCGGTTCTACTACTAACATGCTTACCATATAATCGGTACACTCGGCCATCACCGCGTTTATCGAGTTTAGTTATATGGGTTATCACCGAGGTTGATACAATCTATCTAGCGAGTTTGCATGCGACAAGTTTATAGGTTTACGCTAAGGGTTGTTAGACTAAGTTAGATACAAGGGAGTCCGGGTGAGATACCCTAGCTCTTTCCGAAAAGACCCCTTGGTTCTTTTACGTACCCGGTGTAAAGCACCGATACACGCGAGGTTATTTTCCTAGAAATGACCAGTACTTAACCTCTAGTTACACTCTAAGAGTGGGAGACGCTTAAAAGCACCCCTTAAATTACCAGAACCACTGGACTATCCCACCATTTATAATTTACGCGAAGATCAATCTTAGACGACCTTCATATTCACTGATGAAATAGGATAGCCGTATATCAATGTATTCACTGATGAAATAGGATAGCCATATACCAATGTATTCACTGATGAAATAGGATAGATGTATATCAATGTATTCACTGATGAAATAGGATAGCCGTATATCAATGTATTCACTGATGTAACATGTTAGCCGTATATCAATGTATTCACTGATGAAACAGGATAGCCCTATATCAACGTATTCACTGATGTAACATGTTAGCCGTATAACAATGTATTCACTGATGAAATAGGCTAGACGTATATCAATGTATTCACTGATGAAACAAGATAGCCGTATATCAATGTATTCACTGATGTAGCATGTTAGCCGTATATCAATGTATTCACTGATGTAATATGTTATCCGTATGACAATGTATTCACTGATGAAATAGAATAGACGTATTTCAATGTATTCACTGATGAAACAGGATAGCCGTTTATCAATGTATTCACTGATGAAATAGGATAGACGCATATCAATGTATTCACTGATGAAATAGGATAGCCGTATATCAATGTATTCACTGATCATATAGGATAGACGTATATCAATGTATTCACTGATCATATAGGATAGACGTATAGCAATGTATTCACTGATGTAATATGTTAGCCGTAAATGTGTATTAATGTATTCACTGATGAAATAGGATAGCCGTATATCAATGTATTCACTGATGAAATAGGATAGACGTATATCAATGTATTCACTGATGAAATAGGATAGCCGTATATCAATGTATTCACTGATGTAATATGTTAGCCGTATAACAATGTATTCACTGATGAAATAGGCTAGACGTATATCAATGTATTCACTGATGAAACAGGATAGCCGTATATCAATGTATTCACTGATGTAATAGGATAGCCGTATATCAATGTATTCACTGATGAAATAAGATAGATGTATATCAATGTATTCACTGATGGAATAGGATAGCCGTATATCAATGTATTCAATGATGTAACATGTTAGCCGTATATCAATGTATTCACTGATGAAATAGGATAGCCGTATATCAATGTATTCACTGATGAAATAGGATAGCCGTATATCAATGTATTCACTGATGAATTAGGCTAGACGTATATCAATGTATTCACTGATGAAATAGGATAGACGCAGTGTACGACAAATACATTGCCCGGAGCTCGCGGGCTACCACAATAATTGCTCGGGCTACTGTCATTTTCAAATGAAAGCCCGGCGGGCTACTGTTAATTCCTGTGTCTGGTAGCCCGGCTTACTTATTTACACACATGTCGTGTATAAACAGTGACTGTATGTTACATGCGAAAACCACTCGCTGTAACCATACAAACAAAAATTACAGTAGGCAGAGTTACCCCCCTGTTAGATCGAGTGGTTTCAGCCAACCGAATCGCGTCAGTAATGATGAATTAACAATGCAGTACATTTTGTTTAAACCATACGATATGGACTAAACTCGGGGAATATATAGACAACAGTTGCACAATACCTAAAACATCGCGTTTATTTACTACGTTTATATTGGTTTCGAAATAAACGCAGTAATTCAGGGATTTTCGAATAGTCAAGCTCCATAAATTAACCGGACTTATGCCTAAATTTGTACAAATTCCGCCTAATTCAATAGTCAAGCCAAGACAAAAGAAAACAAAAATGTATTTGTATTGTTTTCGTGCTGATTGATAGCAAACGGAGTCAGTGTGATTAATCGACACCGATAACATGGAATTTAGACCTCCGTAATTTATTATTTAAAGTGTTTTAGAAGGTTTCATTTTTGGACAGTGTTAATTATAAGTTTTTAATCTCAATGCCTAAAGAAAAAAGAATCTACATAAAGCCCTTTCCCACATAGAACACTTCTGCAGCGGACGACTTGAAAATCATCTAGACATAACTAAAGAAAAGCTTTATAAATAAATGTACAACTAAGGGATAGAGTTGAAAATGATGTGACAAAAAGAGAAATTGCTCATCCAAATGCGTCCATATGTCGAAAAGAGTTAACGCTAATATGCTAAAAGTTGATACTCTTGAGGTACGGCTGAAATCATCCTCATGGCTCTTAGCTATGTCTTTGCCGAACACATATAATTCAGGAGCCTTCTGTCAGACCTCATTTTCTTACCGGTAAATGTCAAACACGGTAAAACATAACTATGCATCACTAATAATTATCACACAAATAACAAGAAAAAAATACGGAAACGGAATGCACCAGGTCATCCCCATCACAGTACGTTTGAACACGGAACGTTGAATCCATGTGTTACTGTATATAACAAAGACATTATTAATCAATGATATTTTTATACAGGATTTCTATCCTGAGTGAAATTTAAGCGCGTGTAACAATCAAGTGTGCTGCGTGAGTTTGTTATAAGTGGCGGGTTAATTCACGATGGATAAGAATTCTCGTGTCAAACATTTAATAGTTAGTAAATGATATATTTCATATACTATCGATGAACATTTATGACATTTAGCGTAACTGAGGTTTTGTTTTGATAAAAGTAGAAAAAATACGTTTATGTACATGTATCATGACGTAGCTCGTGACGTAATATAAGTGATGTCATTTCATAGCAATACGGCGACTTATAACATCCCATGGGAAGATGTCTCACTATTTTCATTCCCAGGTACATTTTACCGGAGAATATGAGAGCTATTCAACTCGTCCTGGCGTCGACATCGGCGTAGGACTCCGCGTCCCACCTTGGTATAGGTTTTGCAAGTACATATAGTTCACCATATCTTAGTAACTACTTGATGTATTGCATTGAAACTTAATACATTCCATCACACCTATGTCAGCAATTAAATAATACAAGTATATTTAGCATATACTGCCAATTATTGCCCTTTGTTTACTTAGAAGTTCTGGTTAAAGTGTTTCTGTTGAGTTAAACCCCTTTCCTTAATACAACAAATTGCAACAGGCGACTTTAAAAACATCTCAGAAAAGGGTTGGAATATCTCCGTGTTTAAAATTAATAAAAGTATAATTGCAGAATAAATGAAAACATAAATCAAAAGGGAAACTACTTAAGAATACGTACCTTCAGCCCCTTTCTCACATACAACAAATATGCTGCATACCATTTTAAAAACATTTAGCAAAAAGGATGGAAAAATTCTTAGAATGAAAGTTTAATTATTGAAAAAGGTTGAAACAATTATGGCAAAAGGAGAATTGCTTCACTCGTCTGCTTCTTATACATGTACGTCCAAATACGTCGACATGTGGAGAAGAGTTAAGCAGTTTATTAGAACCCTCTGTGACTCTTGACCAATGTAGCAAAAGGAAGAATTACTCGTTTTATCACAATGCTTTAAAATTGCGTCTATTTTGGCAACGGCATGGGCTTATACTTTTCTTCGAACCCTCTGTGAATCATGATCGATCAGTGTAGATCAAGATGCAGTTATATGCGGACTCTCACACATATCGGGGTCTACGCTGGCCGCAAGCGCTCTGCGTACGGGTTTATTTACCACCTTTACACGGAAATGAATTACTAACAGATTTAAACATTGTGGCAAAGTGAGAAATCACAACATTTTAGCAATTTCTCCATTTTCACAATGTTTTCAAACGTCGCCTGTTTCTTATCTTTTTTTAAAAATTAAGAGTTTAATTCTTGAAAACGTTTTGTTGTTAAATGTGGCAAAAGGAAAACGTGTTCGTTGTGGGAAGGGTTAAGAAATTTCTTATATCTTTGACTCGTGGTCCAAGGGATAAATTGCTTCTTTTGTCAGAATGCTTTCAAAAGTCGTCTCCTTCAAACTCGTGAAAAATCGTCTGCATGTGGGAAAAGGTTTAGAATTTTCTTGGCACGCCTATGACTCTTGGTTGACGACTGTAGTTCCAGATAGAGATGTATGCGGATTCCTGCTTAGATCAGCGTTTACACAGGTCGCACGTGCGCTATGTGCAGGTTTCTTTAACTTTATAAACTGTACACGGAAACGATATATCAAATGATTGATTTTCATGTAGCGTAGATCAAGATTCTCTTTGCCACAAATATGCTACAGACGACTTTGAAAACATATAGACAGAAGTATGGAAAATGAAAAAAATATTACTTTTAAAAGAGGTGAAAACATTGTTGCTAATGGAGAAATTGCTCTTTCTTTTGTGACACTACTTTCAAATGTAATATGCTGCAAATTTGTCTTCATGCGTCTACATGTTTGAAAGGGTTAAGAAGTTTCTAGGAACCTTCTGTGACCCTTGATCGACCAGTGCAGTTCCATAAAGTGATGTACAAATGTATGCGGTTTCTCCCATTAATCTTCGTCTACACAGTTGGCACGTGCTCTGCGTGCAGGCTTATTTTACTTTACAAATTTTACACAGACTGTACATTACTCATGGTTAGTGTTTATGGGGCATGCCTCAAGTATACAAATACGCAATTTCCATAGTCTAAAATTAATTACTCTTTAAAGTTGAAAACATCTTGGCAAAAGGAGTAATTACTCGTTTTAAGCTATTTCTGCGTTTTTCAAAAGTCGTGTGATGTAAAGGAGTCAAAATGCATGCGAATTCTCACATTGATCTACGTCAACACTGGTCGCACGTGCTTTGTGTGCAGGTTTATTCGGCTTTACAAACTGTACAAGGAAAGATAATTACCTACGAAAGTATAATTACTTTTAAAAAAACACATTGTGGCCAAAGGAGAAAGTATTCCTTTCTGCACAATAACTTCTTTTGTCACACTGCTCTCAGTAGACGTTCAAAATGCGTCTACATTTAGGAAAGGGTTCATAAGTGTCTTCTAAGAACTCACTGTGATTCTTGATCGACCAATACATTATATGTATCTATACGGTTTCTCACATAGATCTGTTGCACGTAGTTTGTGTACAGGTTAGCTTTATGCAGACTGAACATTACTAATGGTTGCTTTCCATTAGCTCAAGTATACGTACGTTATAAACATTCAAAACATTTGAAACAGACGACTTTGAAAATGATCAAGCACAATGGGGAGAATATATAGAAGTTAAAGTGTGAATGGATAAAAAAAAAAAAAGCGTTGTGGCAAAAGGAGAGATTGCTTGTTTTGATTGTACTTCAACCATTACCCACACACAACATAATGTAAACAAGACCACATTAAAATAATTTAGGCAATAGTATGGAAAATCTCTTTAAATGAAAATATAATTACAGGAAACTTTGAGAATATTGTCGCAAAAGGAGAAATTGCTCGTTGTGAGCACTTCCTACTGTTGAATCAATGTTTTCAAAAATTGTTTGTTTGGAAACCACTATGCCATTTCTATAGTTGAAAATATGATAACTCTTTATAGTTGAAAACATCTTGGCAAAAGGAATACTTACTCGTTTTGAGCTGTACACGGAAAGGAAATTACTGGTAGTTAGTTTTAATGGATCGCAGCTGAAGTATTCATATTTAACCTTTTCCCTCATACAACAAATCAGCGACAGACGATTCTAAAACGTCTAGGCAAAGTGGAAACAAATCTAAAGAGAAGTATGGAAAATTCCTAACTGAATTATTATTAGTTGAAAAAACAATGAAAACATTGTTGCTAAAGGAAGAAAATTGCTAGATTTGTAAAATTGCTCCTTTTTTAACACTGCTTTCAAAAGTCGTCTGCTGCAAGTTTGTCTAAATGCGTCTACATGTTTGAAAGGGTTTCTAGGAACTTCTGTGACCCTTCATCGACCAGCGCAGTTCTATAAAGGGATATATGCGGTTTCTCACACTAATCTTCGTCTACACAGTAGGCACGTGGTATGTGTGCAGGTTTATTTGACTTTACACACTTTACACAGACTGGAAATTACTCATTGTTAGTGTTGATGTGGCGTAGCTCAACTATACGTACGTTTACCACCAATCAGCATTATAACAACTTTGACTATAACAAAACAAAATGTGGAAACTGTCTATAAAATGAAAACGTGATTTAATGAAAATAAATAAAAACATTGTGGCAAAAGGAGAAATTTCTTGTTTTGCTTGTACTTTAACCATTACCCTCAAACAAAAAAATTGAAATAGACGACCTAAACATAATTTAGGCCAAAGTATGGAAAATCGCTCTACATGTACATAAAAATATAACTCATGAAATTTTGAAAACATTGTCGCAAAAGGAGAATTTGCTCGCTCTGAATCTACTATTGAATCAATATTTTCAATAAATTGCCTGTTTGGAAATATCTATGCAATTTAATAGACCTAAATGAAAGTATTGTTACTTTAAAAAAGGTGAAAACATTGTTGAAAAGGAGAAATTGCTCGTTTTAAACTATTGCTCAATTGCTCCTTTCGTCACACTGCTTTCAATAAGTCGTCTGCTTCAAATTTGTCAAAATGCGTCTACATGTTGGACAGGGTTTATAAGTTTGTTTGAAACCTTTGTGACTCTTGATCGACCAGTGCAGATCCAGTTACAGATTTACGCGGTTTCTCATATATATCTTTGTCTACACGCTTTGCTTTCTGTGCAGGTGTTTTTGACTTCAAAAGATAATTACTAATGGTTGGTTTTCACTATTAGGCGTAGCCCACTTGTACGTACTTTATAATCCTTTCCAACATACAACACATTTGCAAAGTCTATTCAACATGCGTTAAAAAAGTGTCTACGTGTGGAAACGATTGAAGAAGTTTCTTGGATATCTCTGTAACTTATTATTTCCCCCTTTGTAGCTGCAGATTCTCACATTGATCTGAGTCTTCTCATGTCGCACGTGCTCCATGGCGCTCAGGGGTTGCCATGTTAGCTATACGACTAATTTGCTGGTGTCAGGATAAATGGACCAGTAGAACTTGTAACTTAACCAGGAAACGAAATATTTTGCTATAAGCGGCGTTAAACACCCAAAATCAATCAGTCAATTATTTGGCTTTACGCATTTCTCAACGACAGAAAGTTACCAATAGTTAGTTTTAAAGTATACCTTCCCTGACTCTTTCCAACAATTCAAACAAATCTACAACAGCAGACTTTTAAAACATCTCGACAAAAGTACGGAAAAGCTCTATAAATGAAAGTATCATTATAAGAATTTGAAAACATTGTGACAAAAGAAGAAATTGCTTGTTTTTAAATCATATCAAAATGAGAATATATGGGGGAAAGGGTAAAAAACCTTTATGTGACTCATGTTAATTGTGGCTTTGGATTTAAAGCCGTTTTCAACAATGTTTCAGTCATATAATGGCGACCAGTTCACATACCCATGTGCTTCCCGGCTTTCTTATACAAGTACTCCACAGTACAGTCTTTCCAAGGAACTGGCTTCTTGTCCATATAGACAGAAAGCACATTGGTGAAAGGATATCACGCTTGTCCCAGTGCCTTTTGTCAAACGTAGGATACAGTTTTGGCTGTGCTTGGGTTCGAACTCACAACTCGCACAGCTAGCGACTGAGCTAACCGGGCTCGACATGTGGTTCTCAAAATATATACAGTATGCTTTATTACCTGTATGTATACAACACAATAATTGAACACCTTGCGAATCCAAGTCGTGTATTGATTGACCGTTGAACACAATAAAATTACAGTTAATCTCTACCAATTAGTGTGGCCGCTGGCCGCGTTTCAAAGGGGACCGCTGATCAAGGCAGTTTATAGAGTATAATTGGTTGGGAGGGATTTAAAGTGACCGTTTAACGCCGGTGACCGCTCACACAAGTTTGACTGTACATTATAACATGATGGTTCTTACATATGTTAAAGTTAATACATTAGAACGTGATGGTTCTGAGATTACATATGTTAAAGTTAATACATTAGAACATGATAGTTCTGAGATTACATATGTTAAAGTTAATATATTAGAACGTGATGGTTCTGAGATTACATATGTTAAAGTTAATACATGAGAACGTGATGGTTCTGAGATTAAATATGTTAAAGTTAATACATTAGAATATGATGGTTCTGAGATTACATATGTTAAGGTTAATATATTAGAACGTGATGGTTCTGAGATTACATATGTTAAAGTTAATACATTAGAACGTGATGGTTCTGAGATTACATATGTTATAATTAATACATTAGAACGTGATGGTTCTGAGATTACATATGTTAAAGTCAATACATTAGAACGTGATGGTTCTGAGATTACATATGTTATAATAAATACATTAGAACGTGATGGTTCTGAGATTACATATGTTGAAGTTAATACATTATAACGTGATGGTTCTGAGATTACATATGTTAAAGTTAATACATTATAACGTGATGGTTCTGAGATTTACATATGTTAAAGTTAATATATTAGAACGTGATGGTTCTGAGATTACATATGTTATAATTAATACATTAGAACGTGATGGTTCTGAGATTACATATGTTAAAGTTAATACATTAGAACGTGATGGTTCTGAGATTACATATGTTATAATTAATACATTTGAACGTGATGGTTCTGAGATTACATATGTTGAAGTTAATACATTAGAACGTGATGGTTCTGAGATTACATATGTTGAATTTAATACATTAGAACATGATGGTTCTGAGATTACATATGTTGAAGTTAATACATTAGAACGTTTTGGTTCGGAGATTACATATGTTGAAGTTATTACTTTAGAACGTGATGGTTCTGAGATCACATATGTTGAAGTTAATACATTAGAACGTGATGGTTCTGAGATTACATATGTTGAATTTAATACATTAGAACGTGATGGTTCTGAGATTACATATGTTGAAGTTAATACATTAGAACGTGATGGTTCTGATATTACATATGTTATAATTAATACATTAGAACGTGATGGTTCTGAGATTACATAGATTAAAGTTAATACATTAGAACGTGATGGTTCTGAGATTACATATGTTAAAGTTAATACATTATAACGTGATGGTTCTGAGATTTACATATGTTAAAGTTAATATATTAGAACGTGATGGTTCTGAGATTACATATGTTATAATTAATACATTAGAACGTGATGGTTCTGAGATTACATATGTTAAAGTTAATACATGAGAACGTGATGGTTCTGAGATTACATATGTTATAATTAATACATTTGAACGTGATGGTTCTGAGATTACATATGTTGAAGTTAATACATTAGAACGTGATGGTTCTGAGATTACATATGTTGAATTTAATACATTAGAACGTGATGGTTCTGAGATTACATATGTTAAAGTTAATACATTAGAACGTGATGGTTCTGAGATTACATATGTTAAAGTTAATATATTAGAACGTGATGGTTCTGAGATTACATATGTTAAAGTTAATACATGAGAACGTGATGGTTCTGAGATTACATATGTTAAAGTTAATACATTATAATATGATGGTTCTGAGATTACATATGTTAAAGTTAATACATTAGAACATGATAGTTCTGATATTACATATGTTAAAGTTAACATATTAGAACGTGATGGTTCTGAGCTTACATATGTTAAAGTTAATACATTAGAACGTGATGGTTCTGAGATTACATTTGTTAAAGTTAATACATCAGAACGTGATGGTTCTGAGATTACATATGTTAAAGTTATTACATTAGAACGTGATGGTTCTGAGATTACATATGTTAAAGTCAATACATTATAACGTGATGGTTCTGAGATTACATATGTTATAATAAATACATTAGAACGTGATGGTTCTGAGATTACATATGTTGAAGTTAATACATTATAACGTGATGGTTCTGATATTACATATGTTAAAGTTAATACATTATAACGTGATGGTTCTGAGATTTACATATGTTAAAGTTAATATATTAGAACGTGATGGTTCTGAGATTACATATGTTATAATTAATACATTAGAACGTGATGGTTCTGAGATTACATATGTTAAAGTTAATACATGAGAACGTGATGGTTCTGAGATTACATATGTTAAAATTAATATAATAATGTGGGAAAGGGTGTAGAAGATTTTTCGATACTTATTGCACTTATTGCACGTGCTTTGTGTGCAGGTTGATTAGGCTTTACACACTGTACACGAACAGAACATTATTATTATTGTTCTTCTTTGACCGCAGCTTAAGTATACGTACCTTAAAACTTTCCCACATACAACAAATCAGAGCCAGACGACTTTAAAAACATCTATAGGCAAAAGAGAAAATATCTCTATAAATATGGAAAAAAACTGAAAAAATAATTTAAAACATTGTGGCAAAAGGAGAAATTATTTGTTTTGAACATTTTGTCCATAAGTCTAGCCGAGTCCCTATAGCTCAGTCGGTAGTGACGCGGTTTGTCTTCCACCAATGGGCTAAGCCTGTGTGGAAAAGCCGCCAGTTGCTTGGGAAGATTTTTGTGTGGAGTACTGGTGTGATAAAGCCAGGAAACATATGAGTAGGTGAACTGGCCGCCGTGATTTGACTGAAAAAATGTTAAAACGCCGTTAAACTCCAATCAATCGATCAATTGTCCATTCGTCACTATGATTCAAAAGTCGTCTAATTCATCGAGCAGCGTCTACATGTATGTAAGGGTTAAAGGGTTTCTTAAAACCCTCTGTGATTCATGACTATTATGGCTAAAAGAGAATTGTTTCAGCTATTTCTCCTTTTTGCCACAATGAATTCAAATGTGGTCTGATAAATATGCGTTAAAAAAGTATACTTGTGGAAAAGGGTTGATAATATACGTCACAATACTTCTATGGTTGGCAAAGAGTTAATCAGTTTATAAGAATCCTCTCTGACTCATGACCAATGTAGCAAAAGGAGGCATTGTTCATTTTTGTCACAATGCTTTTAAAACTCGCCCTCCGTCAAAAAGCGTCTGCATGTGATCAAAGGCGAATATCTTTCTTGGAACCGTGAATGATGATCGACAGGTGTAGATCCAGATGCAGGTTTATGTAGATTATCACATGGATCTGTCTGTGTCTATGCTGGCCGCATATGGTCTGTGTGCAGGTTTATTTGGCTTTACAACCTTTACACGGAAGTCATTTTACTAATGGTTTCTTCACGGAGCGCAGTTAAAGTTCAAGTGTACGTACGTTAATCCTTTCCCACATGCAACAAATATGCGACAGAGTATGTTGAAGGAATTTTGACAAACGCATGAAAAATCTCTTTGAATGAAAGTATAAGTACTTTAAAAAAACAACATTGTGGCAATAAGGGAAATCACTCAATTTGATCAATTTCTTCCTTTTCACCATGTTGTCAAACGTAGCCTATTTCTTATCTCTTTTTAAAATTTAGAATGTAAATTCTTGAAAACGTTCTTTTATAAATGTAGCAAATGGAAAACGGGTTCGTATTGGGATGGGTTGGAGAAATTGCTACCTTTGTCAGAATGTTTTTAAATAATTTTAGAGTTGTCAAAATTCATCTACATGTGGGAAAAGGTTTAGACGTTTCTTGGCACCGCCTGTGACGCTTGGTTGCCCAATGTAGTTACAGATACAGATCTACGTGGATTCCCACATTGATAAGCGTTTACACAGGTCGCACGTGCTTTGTACGCAGGTTTATTTAGCTTTAGAAATGTTACATGTAAATGAAATATCTATTGATTGGTTTCCCACAAATATGCCAGAGTCGACATTGAAAAACATCTAGACAGAAGTATTGAACATACCTAAATGAAAGTATAATTTCTTGAACAAATATTAAACACATTGTGACAACACACTATTTGAAAGACCCTGGACAAAAGGAGAAATTACAATTGCTTATTTCGTCACACTGCTTTTAATAGTCGTCTGCTTCAAATTCTTCAAAATGCGACTACATGTGGGAAAGGGTTAAGGAGTTCCTTGGAACGCTCTGTGTCTCAAGATCGAACTGATTCCAGTGATATATGCATTTCTCTTCGTCTATACAGGTGACACGTTATTTGTGTGCAGGTTTATTTGACTTCAAAAACTTTACACGGAATATGTCTACTGAACATTTATAATGGTTGGTTTGCATGGAGCATAAGTCACGTATGCAAATGTTTACCCTTTCCTTCATACAACAAATCTGCAACAGACGACTTTGAATATAACCAAGCAAAAATGTGGAAAATATCTATACATGAAAGAAATTAAAACGATGTGACAAAAGGACAAAAATCTTTGTTTTGCTTGTATTATAACCAATTTGAACAAGACGACCTTAAAATAATTAAGGCAAAAGTTTGGAAAATCTCTTTAAATGAAAATATAATTACTGGAAGTGATTGTCGCAAAAAGAGAAATTGCTCGTTGTAAGCACTTTCTACTGGTGAATCAATATCTTAAAAATTGCCTGTTTGAAGACATTAATGCAATTTCAATAGTCGAAATATGATATCTCTTTACAGTTGAAAACATCTTGACAAAAGCATTAATTTCTCGTTTTGAGATTTTCCTGCGTTTTTCACAAAGTATCAAACGTCGTCTGATGTAGAGGAGTCAAAATGCATTCTGGAAAGGGTGTAGAAGATTCTTGGAAACCTCGTTGACTGTAGATCAAGATACAGATATATGCGGATCTCAGATCTATCTGATTTATACAAGTCGCACGTTCACATATATGCAACAGACGTCTTTGGAAAATACCTAAATGAAAATATCATTACTTTACTATAAAAAAAAGGTGAAAACATTGTTGACAAGGAGACATTGCTCGTTTTGCGCAATTTCTCAATTGTCCCTTTCGTCATACTGCTTTCGATAAGTCGTCTGCTTCAAATTCGTCAAAACGCATCTACATGTGGGACAGGGTTTATAAGTTTGTTGGAACCCTTTGTGACTCTTGACCGACAAGTGCAGATCCAGTTACAGATGTATGCGGTTTCTCATATAGATCTTCGTCTACACATGTGGCACGTTTGCAGGTTTATTTGACTTCAAAAACTTTACACGGATATTAATTTACTAATATTGGTTTCCAGTATATGGCGAAGCTCAAGTATACGTGCGTTATAATCCATTCCAACATAAAATATATATGCAACAGACGACTTTGAATGTGGAAGATATCCATAAATGAAAGCGCGATTTAATGAAAATAGATAAAAACATTGTGGCAAAAGGAGAAATTGCTTTGTTTTGCTTGTATTGTAACCCTTTCCCACATACAACAAATCAGCGACAGACGGCTTTAAAAATATCTGGGCAAAAGGGGAAAAACCTCTTAAAATGAGAAACAATATTATGTCAATGAAAGCGTAATTACTGAAACAATACATTTAAAACATTGTGGCAAAAGGAGAAATTATTCGTTCTGAACATTTTTTCCATTTTCACTATGATTCGAAAGTCACCTGCTTCGTAAACATGTACTTAAAAAGGGGTGTACATGTGGATCAGTGTTGAAAGATGTCTTAGAACCCTCCGTGACTTGTGACCATTGTGGCTAAAGGAGAATTGTTTAAGTAATTTCTCCTCCTCCCACAATCATTTCAAAAGTCGTTTGCTTCATATTCGTGAAAATGCGTCTGCATGTTTTTAAGGATTAAGAAGCTTTTAGAAACCTTCTGTGACCCTTGATCGACCAGTGCAATTCCATAAAGTGATGAATGCGGTTTCTCAAGTTGATCTTCGTCTACACAGTTGACACGTGCTTTACGTGCAAGTTTATTTGACTTAACGAACTTTACACAGACTGGAAATTACTCACGGTTAGTGTTTATGGGGCGTAGCTCAAATGTACGTACGTTAACCACCAATCAGCATTACGACAACAAAGCAACAATTTGGAAACTATCTATAAACGAAAGAGTGATTGATGAAAGAAATGAAAACATTGTGGCAAAACGAGAAATTGATTTGTTTGTGCTTGTATGTTAACCCTTTCCCACAGACAACAAATTTTAACTAGACGACCCGAAAATAATTTAGGCAAAAGTTTGGAAAATCTCTTGAATGAAAATATAATTACTGGAAATGTTGATACAGTGTAACAAAAGGAGAAATTGCTCGTTGTGAGCAACTGCTCCTTTCGAATCAATGTTTTCAAATGACTTCTGTGCAATGCAATCTCTATAGTTGAAAGAGTAATAACTCTATATATTTGAAAATAGTGTGAGAAAAGTCGAATTTTCTCATTATCTGCTATTTCTCCGTATGTTCCAATGTTTTCCAAGGTTGTCTGCTGAAGACGACTCAAAATACGACTACATGTGGGAGAGGTTGTAGAAGTTTCTTGGAAATCTCTGTGATTCTGTAGATCCAGAAAGAGATCTATGCGAAGTCTCACATAGATCTACATGTACCTCGACACTCATTGCGCGTATTTGTGTGCAGATTTATTAGGCTTTACGAACTTTACACGGAAAGAAAGTTACTAATGGTTGTATTTCTTTGAGCGAAGCTAAAGTATATGTACGTTTACCCTTTCTTAAATACTAAACAAATCAGCGACAGACCACTTTAAAAGCATCTGGGCAAATTTAAAAAACCCACTACAAATGTGGAAAATATATATATAAGTGTAATTACTGAAACAATGAATTTAAAACATTGTGGCAAAAGGAGAAATAATTCGTTTTGAACATTCTGTCCTTTCGTCACTATGGTTCAAACAAAAAAAGTCATCTACATGTATATTAGTGTTAAAAAGGTTTCTTAGAACCCTCCGTGATTCATTACTATTGTGGCTAAAAGAGAATTGTTTCAGCAATTTCTCCTTTTCATACAATGAATTAGAATGTCGTCTATTCAATGTGCGTCCTTAAAAAAAGTATACGTGTGGAAAGCGTTGAGAATGTACGTAAAAATACGTCTACATGTGGCAAAGAGTTAATCCGTTTATTAGAACCCTCTTTGACGCATGACCAGAATAAATCTGTGTCGACGCTGGCCGCAAGTGCTCTCCGCGCAGACTTATTTGTCTTTACAATCTTTATACGGAAATATATTTACTTATGGTTTCTTCACGGAGCGCAGTTAAAGTTCAAGTATACGTACGTTAACCCTTTCTCATATACAACAAATATGTGACAGAGTACTTTGAACGAATCTTGGCATACGCATGGAAAATCTCTTTGAATGAAAGTATAACTACTTGAACAAATGTTTTAGCAATTTCTCTATGTTCAAAATGTTTTCATACGTCGCCTTTTTCTGATATTGTTTTTTAAGATTTAGAGTTTAAATTCTTGAAAACGGTCTTTGCAAAAGGAAAACTTGCTCGTTCTGGGAAAGGTTAAGAAGTTTCTTATAACCCTCTTTGACTCGTGATCCTTCTGAAAAAGGGAAAACTTGCTTCTTTTGTCAGAATGCTTTCAAAAGTCGTTTGGTTCTAAGTCGTCAACATGCGTCAACATGTGGGAAAGGGTTTAGAAGTTTCTTGGCACGCCTATGACTCTTGGTTGACTTTTATAGTTCCAGATAGAGATATATGCGGATTCCTACATAGACCAGCGTTTACACAAGTCGCACGTGCTATGTATGCAGGTTTATTTAGCTTTACAAACTTTGCACGGGAATGAAATACCTAATAATTGGTTTTCTCGTAGCGCAGATCCAGTTACTCTTTCCCACAAATATGATACAGACTATTTCGAAAACAGCTAGACAGAAGTATGGAAAATACCTAAATGAAAGTAGTATTACTCTATGTGAGTCAAGATCAAACTGTGCAATTCCATATAGTGATCTATGCATTGATCTTCGTCTACACAGGTTGCACGTGCTTTGTGTGCAGGTTTATTTGTTTTCAAAAACTTAACACGGAATATAGCCAGGCAAAAATGTTGAAATATCTATACATGAAAATGTGATTAATGAAAAAAATGGAAACATTGTGGCAAAATGAGAAATTGCTTGTTTTGCTTGTTCTATAGCCCTTTCCCACACACAACACTATTGAACCAGACGACCTTGAAATAATCCAGGCAAAAGTATTGAATTTGTTCTTAAAGGAAATCATGATAACATTGTCGCAAAAGGAAAATGAAGCTCGTTGTAAACAATACATCTATATACATCTATAGTCTATATGATGGTAAGGGTTGAACGGTTTCTTAGAACCATCTGTGACTCGTGATTGTGAAGGATTCTTTTTTAACTCCATTTGCTACAATAATTTCAAATGTCGTCTATTCAACATGCGTTACCAGTACCAGAAGAAGCTATATGCGGATTATCACATCAATCTGTGTCTACGCCGGCCGCAAATGATCTCCGTGCACGCTTATGTGGCTTTACAAACTTTACACGGAAATGAATTCACTAATGGTTTCTTTATAGAGCGCAGTTCAAGTTTAAGTATACGTATATTAACCCTTTCCCACATACAACAAATATGCGACAGCGTACTTTGAAGTAATATTGGCAAACGTGAGTAAAATATCTTTGAATCAAAGTATAAATACTTAAACAAAAAAACACACACACACATTGTGGCATCAATATAAATCCCTCAATTTGTGCATTTCTTCCCTTTTCACAATGCGTTCAAACGCTGCTGTTTCTTATCTTCCTTTTAGCTCGACTTTTGAAAAAAACGAGAGCTATTGTCATGACCCTGGCGTCGTCGTCGGCGGCGGCGGCGTCGTCGTCCGGTTAATGTTTTTTGTTCAGCTCAGCTTGTTCTCTATTTTCTATCAGTCGAGCGTCTGTGCCGTACGCTGTGCTCTTGTTTAAATGTGGAGTTTAATTCTTATAAACATGTTGTTGTTTTTTTAAATCTGACAGAAGCAAAACTAGCTGGTTTTGGGAAGAGTTAAGATTTGTTGTATAACCCTCTTTGACTCATGATCCTTGTGGAAAAAGGAAAAATTACTTCTTTTGTCAGAATTCTTTCAAAAGTCGTCTACTTCAAAGCCGTCAAAATGCGTCTAAATGTGGGAAAGGGTATAGAAAATTATGTCACCTTCTATGAGTCTTGGTTGTCCAATAAAGTTCCAGATACATATCTATGCAGAATCCTACATAGATCATCGGTTTTGTGTGCAGGTTTACTTAGCTTTACACATTATAAATGGAAACAAAATATCTAATGATTGGATTTCATGTAGCACATATGTCAAGTAACTCCTTCCCACAAATATGCTTCAGACGACTTTGAAAACATCGATACAGAAGTACGGAATATACCTAAATGAAAGTATTATTACTTGAAAAACATTGTTGCTAAAGGAGAAATTGCTCCTTTTGTCACACTGCTTTCATATGTCGTCTGCTGCAAATTCGTCTAAATGCGTCTACATGTTTGAAAGGGTTAAGACGTTTCTAGGAACCTTCTGTGACCCTTGATCGACCAGACCAGTTCCATAAGTGATGTATGCGTTTTCTCACATTAATCTTCATCTACACAGTTGGCACGTGGTATGTGTGCAGGTTTATTTGACTTTACAAACTTTACACAGACTGTAAATTACTCATGGTTAGTGTTTATGTATACGTACGTTAACCATCAATCAGCGTTATGACAACAGAATGAATGAATGAATGAATGTATATTGTTTTATGGCGCATCGACAGCTAAGGTCATTTAGCGCGCAATTAAATTTAATTATTCATAATCCCTGGGTAAACAAACCAGTACTAGGCTAGAAAATGTGCCTTGCCCAAGGGCACTCCACTATGACCGTAGTGTCGAGACTGGGGATCGAACCCGATATGTTATGACAACAGCAAACATGTGGAAAATATCTATATATGAAAGAGTGATTGATGTAAGAAATGAAAACATTTTGGCAAAAGGAGAAATTGCTTATTTGTGCATGTATTTCAACCCTTTCCCACACACAATCAATTTTAACAAGACGATCTTAAAATGATTAAGGCAAAAGGAAGGAAAATCTCTTTAAATGAAAATATAATTATTGGAAATTTTGATAACAAAAGGCGAAATTTATCGTTCTGACCATTTCTCCTTTTGTTTCAATGTTTCCGATAGTCGTATGTTATATTATATTTATCGTTGAAAGTTTGATAATTCAATATAGTTGAACCATTGTGGCAAAATGAGGACTTGCTCGTATTGAGCTATTTCTCCGTTTGTCACAATGTTTTCAAAAGTCGTCTGCTGACGAGGAGTCAAAACACGTATACGCGTGAAAAAAACTATAGTAGTATCTTGGAAACGTCTGTGACGCTGTAGATCCATATATATATGCGGTTTGTCACAATTATCTGCGTCGACACTTATTGCACGTGCTTTGTGTGCAGGTTTATTCGACTTTACAAACTTTACAGCTTAAATATACGTACCTTAACCCTATCCCACATACGAAAAATCAGCGAAAGACGAATTTAAAAACATCTAGGCAAAAATAAAAACAGTTTTTAAATGTGGAAATTATATATCAATGAAAGTAAAATTACTGAAAAAATAAATTTTAAACATTGTGGAAAAAGGAGAAATGTTTCATTTTGAACATTTGTTCTATTCATTACTATGGTTCGAAAGTCGTCTGCTTCGTATACATGTACTTCAAAAAGCGTGTACATGTGGGTATTTGTTAACAGGCGTCTTATAACTCTCCGTGACTTGTGTCAATTGTGGCTAAAGGAGAACTGTTACAACAATAATTTCAAAAGTCGTCTGCTTCATGTGGGAAAGGGTTTATAAGTTTTGTCTTAGAGAATTCTGTGACCCTCGATCGACCAGTGCGGTTCCATAAAGTGATGTATGCGGATTCTCACATAAATCTTCGTCTACACAGTTGGCACGTGCTCTGCGTGCAGGTTTATTTAACTTTACAAACTTTCATCGTTATGAACATTTCTCCTTTTCATTCAGTGTTTTCGATAATCGTATGTTTCAAAATATCTATCGTTGAAACTCTATATAGTTAGAAACATTGTGGCAGAATGAGAAGTTGCTCGTGTTTAACTTTTCCTCCATGTGTAACAATGTTTTCAAACGTCGTCTGCTGACGAGGAGTCAAAATGCATGTGGGAAATGTTGTAGAAGATTCTTGGAAACCTCTGTGATTCTGTAGATCCAGATAGAGATCTATGAAGAGTCTCACATTCATCTGCTTCGACACTATTGCACGGTCTTTGTGTGCAGGTTTACTAGTATTTACTAACTGTAAACGGAAAGATAGTTACTAATGGTTGTTTGTCTTTGAGCGCAGCTTAAGTATACGTACTTTTACAACAAATCAGCGACAGACGACTTTAAAAGCATCTAGGCGAAAGGAAAACAACTTTATAAATGTGGAAAATATGTCAATGAAAGTGTCATTACTGAAACCATAATTTTAAAACATTTTAGCAAAAGGAGAATTATCGGATTTGAATATTTTGTCCAAAGTCTAGCCGAGCCCCGGTAGCTCAGTCAGTAGCGAAGCGGGCTGTCAATCCAGGGGTTGTGTGTCGAATTCCGGCTCGGCCAGCTTTCTTTCCGATTTAGAAGTTTATTGGCACCGCCTATTATGACTCTCGGTTGACCAATGTAGTTCCAGATAGAGATATTTGCCGATTCCTTCATAGTCGAATGTTTGTAAATATCTATCGTTGAAAGTTTAAATAACTCTATATAGTTGGAAACATTGTGGCAAAATGAGAAATTGCTCGTTTATAGCTTTATCTTCATTTGTCACAATGTTTTTCAAAAGTCGTCTGATATAAAGGAGACAAAATGCATGTGAAAAAGGGTGAGGAAGTTTCTTGGAAACCTCTTTGATTCTGTAGATCGAGATAGAGATCTACTTCGTCACTTATTGCACGTGCTTTGTGTGCATGTGTATTAGGCTTTACAAAATGAACACGGAAAGAAGACTATTATTATTGTTTTTCTTTGAGCGCATCTTAAGTATACGTACCTTAACACTTTCCCACATACAACAAATCAGCGCCAGACGACTTAAAAAGCAGTGTGGCCAAAGGGAGAAAATCTCTATAAATGTGCAAAATATATATCAACTAAAGTATAATTACTGAAAAAATGAATTTAAAACATTGTGGCAATAAGAGAACCTATTGGTTTTGAACATTTCGCGATTCGTCACTATGGTTCAACAGTCGTCTGCTTCATATATATAATGAAGCGTCTACATGTATGTAAGGGTTAAAAACTCTCTTTTGAGGCTAAAGGAGAATTATTTCAGCAAGTTCTCCTTTTGCCACACTGAATTCAAATTTCGTCTTTCAATATGCGTTAAAAATAGTCTACGTTTGGAAAAGGGATGCGAATGTACGTCAAACTACGTCTACATGTGGCAAAGAGATAATCAGTTTACAAGAACCCTTTGTGGCTCATTAACAACGTGAAAAAAGGAGGAATTGTTCATTTTGACACAATGCTTTCAAAACTCGTCTTTCTCAAATTCGTCAAAAATCGTCTACATGTGAGCAAGGGCTAATACTTTTCTTCAAACCGTCTCTCAATCACGATCAATCAGTGTAGATCCAGATGCGGATTATCACATAGATCTGTGTCTACGCTGGCCGCAAGTGCTCTTCGTGCAGGATTATTTGGCTTTACATCCTTTACACGGAAATATATTGTCTAATGGTTTCTTCACGGAGCGCAGTACAAGTTCAGGTATACGTACGTTAACCCTTTCCAACATACAACAAATATGCGACAGAGTATTTTGAAAGAATCTTAGCAAAAGTATGGAAAATCTATTTGAATGAAAGTGTAATTGCTTGAAAAAAGTCTTAAACATTGTGGCAACAAGACAAATCACACAATTTGACAAATTTCTCCTTTTTCACAATGTTTTCAAACGTCGCCTATTTTTTATCTTTTTTTTTAAAATTTAGAGTTCAAATTCTTGAAAACTTTTTTTAAAAATGTGTCAAAGGGAAAACTTAATCGTTATAGGATGGGTTGGAGACATTGATTCTTTTGTCAGAAAGTCGTCAAAAATGCGTCTACATGTGGGGAAAGGGTTTCTTGGCAACGCCTATGATTCTTCGTTGCCCAATGTAGTTCCAGATACAGATCTATGCGGATTCCTAAATAGATAAGTTTATTGACACCGTCTGTGACTCTTGTTTGACCAATGTAGTTCCAGATACAGATCTACGTGGATTCCTACATAGATCAGCGTTTACACAGGTCGCACGTGCTATGTGTGCAGGTTTATTTAGCTTTACAAACTTTACACGGAAATAAAATATCTAATGATTGAATCCCCACAAATATGCCACATTCGACTTTGAAATACATTGAGACAGAAGTATGGAAAATACCTAAATGAAAGTATAATTTCTTGAACAAAAGTTGAAAACATTGCGACAAAATGAGAAATTACAATTGCTTCTTTCATCACACTGCTTTCAATAGTCGTCTGCTTCAAATTCGTCAAAATGCGTTTACATATATAGCAGTAGATTCGCGATTCGACTCTTTGTTGAATACCCAAGTGATAGCTGTCTTGGAATTCACATATAGCAGTAGATTCAAGCTTTAACTCTTTGTTGAAAAACCAATTGCTAGCTGTGTGGGTATTCGCATATAGCAGTAGATTCGCGCTTTGTATCTTTGTTGAATAGCCAATTGATAGCTGGCTGGCTGACTAATCGCAAATAGCAGTAAATTCAAGCTTTGACTCTTTGTTGAATAACCAATTGCTAACTGTTTGGTTATTCGTATATAGTAGTAGATTCCCGCTTTGACTCTTTGTTTAATAAATAAATGATATTTGTATGGTAATTCGTATATAGCAGTAGATTCGCGCTTTTGACTCTTTGTTGAATAACGAATTGCTAGCTGTTTGGGTATTCGCATAAATCAGTACATGTAGATTCAAGCGTTGACTCTTCGTTTAATACTCAATTGATACCTGGCTGGCTAATCGCACATAGCAGTAAATTTAAGCTTTGACTCTTTGTTGAATAACCAATTGATTGCTGTGTGGTTATTCGTATATAGTAGTAGATTCCCGCTTTGACTCTTTGTTTAATAACTAATTGATAGCTGTGTGGTTATTCGTATATAGCAGTAGATACCCGCCTTGACTCTTTGTTTAATAACTAATTGATTGCTGTGTGGTTATTCGTATATAGCAGTAGATTCCCGCTTTGACTCTTTGTTTAATAACTAATTGATAGCTGTGTGGTAATTCGTATATAGCAGTAGATTCGAACTTGGACTTTTTGTTGAATACCTAATTGCTAGCCGTTTTGGTAATTGCATATAGCAGTATATTCGAGATTTGACTCTTTGTTCAATAACTAATTGATTGCTGTGTGTTTATTCGTATATAGCAGTAGAATCGCGCTTTGACTTTTTTGTTGAATAACCAAATTGCTAGCTGTTTGGGTATACGCATAAAGCAGTAGATTTACGATTTGACTCTTTCTTTAATACAAAATTGATACCTGGCTGGCTAATCGCACATAGCAGTAAATTCAAGCTTTGACTCTTTGTGGAATAACCAATTGATTGCTGTGTGGTTATTCGTATATAGTAGTAGATTCCCGCTTTGACTCTTTGTTTAATAACTAATTGATTGCTGTGTGGTTATTCGTATATAGCAGTAGATTCCCGCTTTGACTCTTTGTTTAATAACTAATTGATTGCTGTGTGGTTATTCGTATATAGCAGTAGATTCCCGCTTTGACTCTTTGTTTAATAACTAATTGATAGCTGTGTGGTTATTCGTATATAGCAGTAGATTCCCGCTTTGACTCTTTGTTTAATAACTAATTGATTGCTGTGTGGTTATTCGTATATAACAGTAGATTCCCACTTTGACTCTTTGTTTAATAACTAATTGATAGCTGTGTGGTTATTCGTATATAGCAGTAGATTCCCGCTTTGACTCTTTGTTTAATAACTAATTGATTGCTGTGTGGTTATTCGTATATAGCAGTAGATTCCCGCTTTGACTCTTTTTTTAATAACTAATTGATAGCTGTGTGGTTATTCGTATATAGCAGTAGATTCCCGCTTTGACTCTTTGTTTAATAACTAATTGATTGCTGTGTGGTTATTCGTATATAGCAGTAGATTCCCGCTTTGACTCTTTGTTTAATAACTAATTGATAGCTGTGTGGTTATTCGTATATAGCAGTAGATTCCCGCTTTGACTCTTTGTTTAATAACTAATTGATAGCTGTGTGGTTATTCGTATATAGTAGTAGATTCCCACTTTGACTCTTTGTTTAATAACTAATTGATTGCTGTGTGGTTATTCGTATATAGTAGTAGATTCCCACTTTGACTCTTTGTTTAATAACTAATTGATAGCTGTGTGGTTATTCGTATATAGTAGTAGATTCCCACTTTGACTCTTTGTTTAATAACTAATTGATAGCTGTGTGGTTATTCGTATATAGCAGTAGATACCCGCCTTGACTCTTTGTTTAATAACTAATTGATTGCTGTGTGGTTATTCGTATATAGCAGTAGATTCCCGCTTTGACTCTTTGTTTAATAACTAATTGATAGCTGTGTGGTTATTCGTATATAGCAGTAGATTCCCGCTTTGACTCTTTGTTTAATAACTAATTGATAGCTGTGTGGTTATTCGTATATAATAGTAGATTCCCGCCTTGACTCTTTGTTTAATAACTAATTGATTGCTGTGTGGTTATTCGTATATAGCAGTAGATTCCCGCTTTGACTCTTTGTTTAATAACTAATTGATAGCTGTGTGGTTATTCGTATATAGCAGTAGATACCCGCCTTGACTCTTTGTTTAATAACTAATTGATTGCTGTGTGGTTATTCGTATATAGCAGTAGATTCCCGCTTTGACTCTTTGTTTAATAACTATTTGATAGCTGTGTGGTTATTCGTATATAGCAGTAGATACCCGCCTTGACTCTTTGTTTAATAACTAATTGATTGCTGTGTGGTTATTCGTATATAGTAGTAGATTCCCGCTTTGACTCTTTGTTTAATAACTAATTGATAGCTGTGTGGTTATTCGTATATAGCAGTAGATTCCCGCCTTGACTCTTTGTTTAATAACTAATTGATTGCTGTGTGGTTATTCGTATATAGCAGTAGATTCCCGCTTTGACTCTTTGTTTAATAACTAATTGATAGCTGTGTGGTTATTCGTATATAGCAGTAGATTCCCGCTTTGACTCTTTGTTTAATAACTAATTGATAGCTGTGTGGTTATTCGTATATAGCAGTAGATTCCCGCTTTGACTCTTTGTTTAATAACTAATTGATAGCTGTGTGGTTATTCGTATATAGCAGTAGATTCCCGCCTTGACTCTTTGTTTAATAACTAATTGATTGCTGTGTGGTTATTCGTATATATCAGTAGATTCCCACTTTGACTCTTTGTTTAATAACTAATTGATAGCTGTGTGGTTATTCGTATATAGCAATAGATTCCCGCCTTGACTCTTTGTTTAATAACTAATTGATAGCTGTGTGGTTATTCGTATATAGCAGTAGATTCCCGCTTTGACTCTTTGTTTAATAACCAATTGATAGCCGTGTGCTTATTTGTATATAGCAGTAGATTCGCACTTTGACTTTTTGTTGAGTAACCAATTGATAGCTGAGCAATGGCACCTAAATCTACATTGTTTACAAAGGGGTCAAAATTGCCCCTAAACCAGGGTTTTCAAAAAAGAGTTTTAGTTACCACCCGTTTCACGCCAAGCCCTCGATGTGCATGAACTTATATTCACTAATACAATTGGCAAGTTCGCATTCGCATATCTATATTAATTAGCTAGCAATGAACTGTTCAAAAGTGTATAGAATGTCAAAGATAGTTTACCTAAAACTGTAACTGCAAGAACGATCCATATATTTAAAGATATCATGACTGGATCAGTCAAGTTAGTCTGTGATATATATACTTGACTGGAATAAAATAACGTTAAAACATGAACAGAATGGGCCGTTTCTTTTATCTATAAATACACCTCGGCAAAAGCTAAGCATCATATATTTGTTCTCATATGTTCAATTTCATCAAGATCATTACAGTCCGACCACAGACTAATAACGACTGAAACAGGTTCAGATGAATTTGTTCATGCATCTATTAATGTATGATCACTTTTAAACAAAAAACTGTCATTTTTCAATAAAACAATTACGGAAATTTGTATTGGCATAATGTCTAAACTGCATACTATTATTGAAGGTTACTTTTCATCATCAGAACATTTCCGTAGACGTGTTAACTTACTATGACAATGTTAGTGTCGATATCGTCTTTAACCCTTTCCCTCATAAAACCATTCTGTAGGAGGCGACTTTGAACATATTTTGTCAAAAATAAGAAAATCACACCCATGTTCAATGAAGATATAAAACAACGAATTCAGCGCTCTGGCCTTTTATTCAATCCGTCTAACTAAAATTAATTCAATTCCTGTATAGAACGTACTTGAGGGTACCTTAATCGAATTCTGCTCAATTCACCATTTGGAAAAGAAATCAAGTACATTAAGTGCTTAACCTTTGGCAAAGTGTTTATTTAGAGTAAATCAAGTACATTTAGTGTAGAACTTTACATTATAGATAGTATAGTGAAAGTTTTAAAACTGTTCAAAAGGTGTCTTGAAATATTAGAATTCTAATTCTGGGATAATTATTTCACTTTGCAGTACAATAAACAAAAACATATTGATCATTTATGTTTCATTTTTACTCTGTAGACATACCCACGAAGCCAAATTGTGTACACATTTCATGACTTTCAATTGACGGTTTCCATCATTTACTGCCAAAATAGTTTTAGTAATATTTGCATAAGTTTCAACATTTCAAAATGTTGGAGTCTATCTGGATTTCAGAACGGAAAGCAGACTTATACAAGACCCGAGTCTAATCGCGGGCAAAAATGAACCTCGAAACATTTCGGCCGACAAAGGTTAAGACCAGCTTCATCTTCGCTCAGTCTTCACAGGATCTGTTCTATTCAGCATCTAGTCACTCATATGTATTGTGATAAGGATTTCGACCAATATAAGGAATATATACAGTAGTTTACAGCTTGTTTATTGTAATCGGAGGTAATTCTAATATGCATGAATGACCATTTTGATACGGCTCATTTCATTTAATCACGATAGTTCTCACATACAGCAAATTTGCAGCAGACGACTTATAAGTAAAAACGTAAGAAATCTTAATAATTGAATTGAGTTGAAAACATTGTGGCAATCTTATCAGGAGATTTAATTGTCGCCATCTAACTACCCAAGCATACCTAACAACCCCGGAGAACGGTTATAATGAATAGTACCGATACATGTAAACTGCCAATAGTTGTCCTTAATTTCTTAATCTCCATAGATGGGGTTTCACGTGACATGGCTGATTTAAAATTTGTCCTTTTTCTACGATATGTTTTTATTTTAGTTTGACCACTGAAGCAACGTCGGATAAATGACGCTGGCCGCAATGACGTCTATCGGCCATTAAAACATAATTTGTTCAAAGAAATAACTAGCTGTTTATTTCATTTGTTTTGCCATTTTCAACGGTATTTCAGTCATATTCTGCTAAATTAGTACTAAGCTAGGAATAGTTCCGAGCGAAAGAGCACCCTCCATGACTGCCTTGAGCTGGATTGAACCCGCGACTCGAAATCGAAAATCCCCGACTTAAACAACTCGTCCAAAGTGGATTTCTAACGAGTAACTAAATACCACAAGATCTAAAGAAAAAACATCGTTACTGTCAGGCAAAAAAACACCGTGTTGGATAGAAATCAACAATGTATATTAAGGTGATGTCATTTTTATTGAAGATTAGCCTGTGTGACATGAAATCGCTCAGCCAACGTTTGCATTTTCTCCGCCTTCGGGACAGCCTTGTTCGCTGAAAATAAGGAAAATATGCAAGTGGATCTCTCACAAGTACTCTACACAACAGTTTTAGCAAGGCAATTGGCTATCTTGTCACATAGGCTCGTGGGGTACTTGCTGCTAGTCATCTACATATATCGCGACTGCACGGCGACCTCACGGCGCTCTAACCACGCTCGTGGGGTTCTTACTGCAAGTCTTCTACGTATGTCGCGACTGTACGGCGACCTCACGGCGCTCTAACCAAGCTCATGGGGTTCTTACTACGCGTCTTCTACGTATATCGCGACTGCACGGCGACCACACGGTGCTCTAATCACGCTCATGGGGTTCTTACTGCACATCTTCTACGTATATCGCGACTGTACGGCGACCTCACGGCGCTTTAACCACGCTCATGGGGTTCTTACTGCATGTCTTCTATGTATATCGCGACTGTACGGCGACCTCACGACCTCACGGCGCTCTAACCACGCTCATGGGGTTCTTACTGCACGTCTTCTACGTATATCGCGACTGAACGGCGACCTCACGGCGCTCTTACCACACTCATAGGGTTCTTACTGCACAACTTCTACGTATATCGCGACTGTACGGCGATCCCGAGGCGCTCTACCAACGCTCATGGGGTTCTTACTGCGCGTCCTCTACATACATCTCGACTGCACGGCGACCTCATGGCGCTCTAACCACGCTCATGGGGTTATTACTGCGCGTCTTCTACGTATATCGCGACTGTACGGCGACCTCACGGCGCTCTAACCACGCTCATGGCGTTATTACTGCACGTCTTCTACGTATATCGTGACTGTACGGCGACCTCATGGCGCTCTAACCACGCTCATGGGGTTCTTACTGCACGTCTTATACGTATATCGCTACTGCACGGCGACCTCACGGTGCTCTAATCATGGCGCTCTAACCACGCTCATGGGGTTATTACTGTGCGTCTTCTACGTATATCGCGACTGCACGGCGAGATCACCACGCTCTAACCACACTCATGGGGTTCTAACTCTGCGTCTTCTACGTATATTGCGACTGTACGGCGACCTCACGGCACTCTAACCACGCTCATGGCGTTCTTACTGCACGTCTTATACGTATATCGCGACTGCACGGCGACCTCACGGTGCTCTAATCACGCTCATGGGGTTATTATCACGTGTCTTCTACGTATTTCGCGACTGCACGACGACCTCACGGGGCTCCAATCACGCTCCTAGGGTTCTTACTGCATGTCTTCTACGTATATCGTGACTGACGGCGACCTCACGGTGCTCTAATCACGCTCATGGGGTTCTTACTGCACATCTTCTACGTATATCGTGACTGTACGGCGACCTCACGGCGCTTTAACCACGCTCATGGGGTTCTTACTGCATGTCTTCTATGTATATCGTGACTGTACGGCGACCTCACGACCTCACGGCGCTCTAACCACGCTCATGGGGTTCTTACTGCGCGTCTTCTACGTATATCGCGACTGAACGGCGACCTCACGGCGCTCTTACCACACTCATGGGGTTCTTACTGCACAACTTCTACGTATATCGCGACTGTACGGCGATCCCGAGGCGCTCTAACAACGCTCATGGGCTTCTTACTGCGCGTCCTCTACATACATCTCGACTGCACGGCGACCTCATGGCGCTCTAACCACGCTCATGGGGTTATTACTGCGCGTCTTCTACGTATATCGCGACTGTACGGCGACCTCACGGCGCTCTAACCACGCTCATGGGGTTATTACTGCACGTCTTCTACGTATATCGTGACTGTACGGCGACCTCATGGCGCTCTAACCACGCTCATGGGGTTCTTACTGCACGTCTTATACGTATATCGCTACTGCACGGCGACCTCACGGTGCTCTAATCATGGCGCTCTAACCACGCTCATGGGGTTATTACTGTGCGTCTTCTACGTATATCGCGACTGCACGGCGAGATCACCACGCTCTAACCACACTCATGGGGTTCTAACTCTGCGTCTTCTACGTATATTGCGACTGTACGGCGACCTCACGGCACTCTAACCACGCTCATGGCGTTCTTACTGCACGTCTTATACGTATATCGCGACTGCACGGCGACCTCACGGTGCTCTAATCACGCTCATGGGGTTATTATCACGTGTCTTCTACGTATTTCGCGACTGCACGACGACCTCACGGGGCTCCAATCACGCTCCTAGGGTTCTTACTGCATGTCTTCTACGTATATCGTGACTGACGGCGACCTCACGGTGCTCTAATCACGCTCATGGGGTTCTTACTGCACATCTTCTACGTATATCGTGACTGTACGGCGACCTCACGGCGCTTTAACCACGCTCATGGGGTTCTTACTGCATGTCTTCTATGTATATCTTGACTGTACGGCGACCTCACGACGACCTCATGGCGTTCTAACGCCGCTATTGGGGTTCTTACTGCGCGTCTTCTATGTATATTGCGACTGTACGGCGTCCTCACGACGACCTCACGGCAATCTAACCACGCTCATTGGAGTTCTTACTGCGCGTCTTCTATGTATATCGCGACTGCACGGTGACCTCACGGCGCTCTAACCACGCCCCTAGGGATCTTACTGCATGTCTTCTACGTATATCGCGACTGCACGGCGACCTCACGGCGCTCTAACCACGCTCCTAGGGTTCTTAATGCATGTCTTCTATGTATATCGTGACTGTACGGCGACCTCGCGAAGACCTAATGGCGCTCTCACCCCGCTATTGGGGTTCTTACTCGCGTCTGCTATGTATATCGCGACTGTACGGCGACCTCACGACGACCTCACGGCGCTCTAACCACGCTCGTTGGGGTTCTTACAGCGCGTCTTCTACGTATATCGCGACTGCACGGCGACCTTGCGGCGCTCTAACCATGCCAATGTGGTTCTTTCTGCGCGTCTTCTACATATATCGCGACTGCACGGCGACCTCACGGCGCTTTAACCACGCTCCTAGGGTTCTTACTGCATGTCTTCTACGTATATCGCGACTGACGGTGACCTCACGGTGCTCTAAACACGCGCATGTGGTTCTTACTGCAAATCTTCTACGTATATCGCGACTGTACGGCGACCTCACGGCGCTTTAACCAGGCTCATGGGGTTCTTACTGCATGTCTTCTATGTAAATCGCGATTGTACGGCGACCTCACGACGACCTCATGGCGCTCTAACCACGCTCATGGGGTTCTTACTGCGCCTCTTCTACGTGTATTGTGACTGCACGTCGACCTCACCACGCTTTAACCACACTGATGGGGTTCTTACTGCTCAACTTCTACGTATATCGCAACTGTACGGCGATCCCGAGGCGCTCTAACCACGCTCATGGGGTTCTTACTGCGCGTCTGATACGTATATCGCGACTGAACAGAGACCTCACGGCGCTCTAACCACCCTCATGGGGTTCTTACTGCACAACTTATACGTATATCGCGACATTACGGCGATCCCGAGGCGCTCTAACAACGCTCATGGGGTTCTTACTGCGCGTCCTCTACGTACATCTCGACTGCACGGCGACCTCATGGCGCTCTAACCACGCTCATGGGGTTATTACTGCGCGTCTTCTACGTATATCGCGACTCTACGGCGACCTCACGGCAGTCTAACCACGCTCATGGGGTTATTACTGCGCGTCTTCTAAGTATATTGCGACTGCACGGCGACCTCAGGCCGCTCTAACCATGCTCGTGGGGTACTTACTGCTAGTCTTCTACATATATCGCGACTTCACGGCGACCTCACGGCGCTCTAATCACGCTCATGGGGTTCTTACTGCGCGTCTTCTACGTATATCGTGACTGCACGTCGACCTCACCACGCTCTAACCACACTCATGGGATTCTTACTGTGCGTCTTCTACGTATATTGCGACTGTACGGCGACCTCACGGCGCTTTAACCACGCTCATGGGTTATTACTGCGCGTCTTCTACGTATATCGCGACTGCACGGCGACCTCACGGCTCTCTAACCACGCTCCTAGGGTTCTTACTGTGCGTCTTCTACTTATATCGTGACTGCACGTCGACCTCACCACGCTATAACCACACTCATGGGGTTCTTACTGTGCGTCTTCTACGTCTATCGCGACTGCATGGCGACCTCACGGCGTTCTAACCACACTCATGGGGTTCTTACTGCGCGTCTTCTACGTATATTGCGACTGCACGGCGACCTCACGGCGCTCTAACCACGCTCGTGGGGTACTTCCTGCTAGTCTTCTTGATATATCGCGACTGCACGGCGACCTCACGGCGCTCTAATCACACTCATGGGGTTCTTACTGTGCGACTTCTACGTATATCGCACCTGTACAGCGACCTCACGGCGCTCTAACCACGCTCATGGGGTTCTTACTGCGTGTCTTCTACGTATATCGCGACTGCACGGCGACGTCAAGGCGCTCTAACTACGCTCATGGGGTTCTAACTGCGTGTCTTCTACGTATATCGCGACTGAACGGCGACCTCACGGCGCTCTAACCACACTCATGGGGTTCTTACTGCACAACTTCTACGTATATTGCGACTGTACGGCGACCTCACGGCGCTCTAACCATGCCCATTGGGTTCTTACTGCACGTCTTCTACGTATATCGCAACTGCACGGCGACCTCGCGGCGCTCTAACCATGCCCATGGGGTTCTTACAGCGCGTCTTCTACGTATATCGCAACTGCACGGCGACCTTGCGGCGCTCTAACCATGCCCATGGGGTTCTTTCTGCGCGTCTTCTACGCATATCGCGACTGCACGGCGACCTCACGGCGCTCTAACCATGCCCATTGGGTTCTTACTGCACGTCTTCTACGTATATCGCGACTACATGGCGACCTCGCGGCGGTCTAACCATGCCCATGGGGTTCTTTCAGCGCGTCTTCTACGTATATCGCGACTGCACGGCGACCTTGCGGCGCTCTAACCATGCCCATGGGGTTCTTTCTGCGCGTCTTCTACGTATATCGCGACTGCACGGCGACCTCACGGCGCTCTAACCATGCCCATTGGGTTCTTACTGCACGTCTTCTACGTATATCGCGACTACATGGCGACCTCGCGGCGGTCTAACCATGCCCATGGGGTTCTTACAGCGCGTCTTCTACGTATATCGCGACTGCACGGCGACCTTGCGGCGCTCTAACCATGCCCATGGGGTTCTTTCTGCGCGTCTTCTACGTATATCGCGACTGCACGACGACCTCACGGCGCTCTAACCACACTCATGGGGTTCTTACAGCACGTCTTCTACGTATATCGCGACTGCACGGCGACCTCACGGCGCTTTAACCACACTCATGGGGTTCTTACAGCGCGTCTTCTACGTATATCGCGACTGCACGGCGACCTCACGGCGCTCTAACAACTCTCATGGGGTTCTTACAGTGCGTCTTCTACGTATATCGCGACTGCACGACGAGCTCACGGCGCTCTAACCACGCTCATTGGGTTTCTTTCTGTGCGTCTTCTATGTACATGTATATCGTGACTGCACGGCGACCTCACGGCGCTCTAACCACACCCATGGGGTTCTTACAGCGCGTCTTCTACGTATATCGCGACTGCACGGCGACCTCACGGCGCTCTAACTATGCCCATGGGGTTCTTACAGCGCGTCCTCTACGTATATCGCGACTGCACGGCGACCTCACGGCGCTCTAACCACACTCATGGGGTTCTTACAGCGCGTCTTCTACGTATATCGCGACTGCACGGCGACCTCATGGCGCTCTTACCACACTCATGGGGTTTTTACAGCGCATCTTTTACGTATATCGCGACTGCACGTCGACCTCACGGCGCTCTAACCACACTCATGGGGTTCTTACAGCGCGTCTTCTACGTATATCGCGACTGCAGGGCGACCTCTCGGCGCTCTAACCACACTCATGGGGTTCTTACAGCGCGTCTTCTACGTATATCGCGACTGCACGGCGACCTCACGTCGCTCTAACCACACTCATGGGGTTCTTATAGCGCGTCTTCTACGTATATCGCGACTGCATCACGACCTCACGGCGCTCTAACCACGCTCATGGGGTTCTTACTGCGTGTCTTCTACGTATATCGCGAGTGCACGGCGACCTCATGGCGCTCTAACCACACTCATGGGATTCTTACAGCGCGTCTTCTACGTATATCGCGACTGCGAAAGTGTTGAAAGTGGTGGTGTGTTAAATGTTATTTACTGAGGGGTGCGCAGATAGGATAAGATCAATTAAGTAAGTTTAAACTATCTCGTTGAGTACTTGATGTTAACATACAGTATGTAAAGTAGGAGCATTCATGCAAACAATAAACATAAATATTATCCAAGTTATTACCTTTTATTCAAAGTGGATATATCTATATACATGTATAAGTACGTATAATACACAAAAGTTAAATCTGCGCCGTCTGACCAGTCGGTACACTAATGACTGTTTAATTCAATTGTGTTGTCCTACCTTTTCCAACAACTTGACAAATCCATAAAAAAAATAAGGTTTTAAAATAAAACCACACGACAACAGCGGTATTGTTAAAAAAGAATCATTCTTAAAGTATTCTGGCAACAAAAAGTTATTAAACTTTAATCGGGAAAAATAAATTATGATGGTCTAGATATTCGAAAGTGTATGTAAGTATAGTAGTTGTCATCTCATATATATCATTTTGTGTGAGTCGTAGTCGTATCATGCACACTTAATGTAACACAATCAAAGTGTTTTGTAGAGGCAAATAGTGAAACGAACAAACGATTAACTAAATTTGGTCAAGCTTTCAGTGATATTACTGCAGAATAATTGAAAGTGGAGTAAAACAACATGCAATAAATCAATCTTAACTTGACGTTTAGCTTTAGATAATTTCGTATTCTTTTAAATTAACCCTTTTTAATATACAAACACTTTTTGACGCCTCTGCACGGACAAATTTTGACAATATAGCGACAAAAGAAAACATTGTTCATATGATGAGCAATTCATCCTCTTGTCATAATGCATCCAACTCTATTCAATAATTACACTTTCATTTACAAAGGTTTCCCATGTTTTTCCAAGATGTTTTCAAAGCCATCCCTTTCAGATTGTATTATGTGGGACAGGGTTACACAGAGCTATCTCATCACAATTCCTTATTTAACATATGCAGTCTGAAGAGTTGATACTAACGATAATCGTCTGACTGATATAAAACATAGGCAAATCTATGGAAAATCTCTTTAACTGAAACTTTTAAATAAAGTTTAAAATATTGTGGCAGAAGAAGTAAAAGCTCATGCTTAGCAATTGCTTCTTTTGTCACATTGCGGTCTGTCAATCCAGGGGTTGTGAGTTCGAAACCCTGCTCGGCCAACATTCTTTCCGTCGTTTGACAAAAGTCATTGTGACAAGCGTCACTCGTCTTCTACTAATGGGCAAACAGTCTATGTGGAAACGCAGCCAGTTGCTTGGAAAGATCGTTGTGTGTATTACTGGTGTGACAAAGCCAGGACACACATGAATAGGTGAACTGGCTGCCGTGATATGACAGAAAAAATGTTGAAAATAGCGTTAAAGACCAATCAATCAATCTGACTGATATATTGCTCATGAATAGCCACACAATTAGTTCTACCCTCCGTTTCGCAAATACAACAAATTTGCAGCAGACGAAATTGAAAAAAACATAGGCAAATTTATTGAAAATCTCTTTAACAGAAACTTTAAAATAAAGTTTAAAATATTGTGGCAGATGAAGTAATAGCTCATAATGAGCAATTGCTTCTTTTGTCACAATGTGTTTAAAATGTGTCTGTTGCGGATGCGTCAGAATGTATCGCCATTATAAGACCTAAAATGTATGTTTATTCAAGTTTGTAGACGCTCAACCGGCCAACTGATGGATCATAACTGACATACAGTGTTTTGTCTGTGTTGTTATATAACACTGTCCGTGAACATCTTAACCCATCTTTCCACTCTACTACAATACGTACGGGTGTACACGTTGGTGTTATCTGATGTATGTTTACTCAAGTTTGTAGACTTTCAACAGGTCACGTGATGAACTATTACTGACATACAGTGTTTTGTCTGTGTTGTTATTTAACACTGTCAGTGGATCTATTAACCCATCTTTCCACGCTAATACAATACGTACGGGTGTACACGTCGGTGTTATCTGATATATGTTTACTCAAGTTTGTAGACTTTCAACAGGTCACCTGATGAATCATTACTGACATACAGTGTTTTGTCTGTGTGGTAATATAACACTGTCCGTGGACATATTAACCCATCTTTCTGCTCTAATACAATACGTACGGGTGTACACGTCGGTGTTATCTGATGTATGTTTACTCAAGTTTGTAGACTTTCAACAGGTCACCTGATGAATCATTACTGACATACATTGTTTTGTCTGTGTTGTTATATAACACTGTATGTGGACAGTATAACCCATCTTTGCTCCCTACTACAATACGGACGGATGCAACGTCGGTGTTATCTGATGTATGTTTACTCAAGTTTGTAGACTTTCAACAGATCACCTGATGAATCATTACTGACATACAGTGTTTTGTCTGTGTTGTTATATAACACTGTCCGTGGACAGTATAACCCATCTTTCCCCTCTACTACAATACGTACAGGTGTACACGTCGTTGTTATCTGATATATGGTGTTTGACCACCAACCCACCACATAAATACTATCATCATCACCCAGAGTCAAACCTACTGGTCCCTCTAGGCGTTCATGTTTATATATATTACACACTTTACCGTCTATACTCAAACTAGTTACTGTGTGCTGATAACAATCTGAAACATACATTGTATCCCCGTCACTATTCACTGTAATGTACCGTGGACTAGTAAACAGATTCTGTCCTTTATCATTGTGTTTGAATGTTTGAAGAACTTTTCCTTCATGATTAAGGATTTTCACCGACGGATGTTCCCCATCAAACGTAACAAATAATTTTCCTTTTCTATATGTAATTCCCGAACAACCTGACTCCATTGGTACCTTTTTTACTACTGATAATTTTCCATCATAATGCAGAAACACTAAGTTTGTGTCACAGGTCACCACCAGAGTTCCCGTATCTATACATGTTATATCCAATGGTTGTTCACCAAGTTTGATGTAACATGTAATGTTGTCTGATCGTAAGTCAATGACTTTAATAGAGTTATTAATACGGTCTGCTACAGCTAAAATGTCACTGGACATCAGCACACTTCCTGTTACCAAGATTTCTCTTGTGTCCGTTTTGTGTTTCATATGAATGTCCTTCAATAACTTGACTTTTGTTGGTTTAAAGATGTCTGTCCTCGTGGTTTTCTCTTCATTTTGTATTTGCTGCTCTTCTTCTCTTTCCACTTTTTTCCTGATACTTAACGTACCAATGGTAGGATTTTCTTCCTTCATTAGTCCTTTCTCTGTCTGTTCTCTTTTCGTGGTTCTTCTGTCTTCTTCATTTTTCATCTCCAACGATCCAAGTTTACGATGCGAATTAAGTGTGTTAAGTATGTATTCATTGCGTGAAAATACATAACTTCTCGAGATGTTTTGTTGTAACATATTCCGTGCTTTGTCATTGTACTCTTTGACTTGAGTTCGAGCTTTCTTGGCTGAAATGAATAGCGTTTGGTTTTGTTTACATTTTTCAAGAAGTCCTAGAGTGGATGACATTTCCGATATGTCTACTAGAAGCTTGTCGTATAGTGTATCCACAGATTCAATAGCTTTCAGATCTTCGTTTTTTATTTTCTCAGCTTGCTGCATTAGTTCATGTTCTAATGCATCAATTTTCGAGTTTATTTCACTTCTAAATACCTGAATATCGGCTTTTAATTGACTGAAACAATTGTTAACATCGTCATTTTCCGTTTTGTTCTTATATTCTTCAAGTTGTCTTTCAGTATCCTTTATCTGATTTAATAATAATTTATATTCTTGACTGGAGCTGAATCCCTTCGCCAAATCATCGATATACTTTACACCGCATTGGACATGATATAGAGTAACGCATACAGAACAGCTAAATGTGTCATGCTTATCACAGAAATACTCCATAAATTTCCCATCATGCGTAGCACAGAACTTGTCCTGAACATTTGATATTTTCTTTCTTGGCATTTCGTCTCTATCAAGAAGCTGATGTTGTCTGGTGGCCTTATATTTTCTATGAATTCTTGTACAATTGTCACATAGGAATTCGTCACAATTTGTGCAATAAAATTGGGCATTTTCATTTACATCATCTATAAGGCAAGGATCGCAGGAAATACCAGTATCGCAGTCCTTACTCAGGGCTTGTCTTTTTCCAGATACCTCCATTGTTGATTTTCAAACTGAAAATAAATGTTTTTTCTAAAAAAAAGGCAGGGTTGTTGGTACCGTATTACAAAATGAAATCATGTCTAAACAATCTGGAAGTAATTGTTATCTTAAACAAATAAATAGAAACGACAGGCGTTAACAATCAATTTGTTTTCGGGTATTTGAAAAGTCATAACCTTAACAGAGTCCTTATCTGATAAGTTATAGATATATATTTAGAATGTCATTGGAAGTGAAAACTGTTACGATTGATTACATGGTGAGTGTCTATTCTCAAAGTAACCTTATTTATTATCAGCCATATTTTTCCCATTTTCATTTAAATTATTCAATTATCAAAAGTAATCTTTAAAAGCCGAGCTTCTCAACGAATTAACTACACTGACATGCTAATACGTATTGCGAGCCCCGAAAGCTCAATTGTTATCGACGCGGGCTGTCATTCCAGGGGTTCTGAGATCGAAACTAAGGTCGGCCAATACTCCTTTTAACTAAATTAAATGCAAAAAGCGTCATTCATTATCTATCAATCGGATAACGGTATATGTGGAAAAGTAGCCGGTTGCTTGAATAGAATGTTGTATGAATGTTAAACATCTTGCATATGTTGTCAACGGTATGTGACACCCGCCGCTAGTGAACAATGAATTAAACTGCGTGTTAATTAAACAAACGTTTATTGGTCCAAAGTGTTCTATAAATACTGTTTAACAATGAAATATCGACCGGCGAATATTCAAAATATTTATTCATAAACTAGGTGAATCATTATTGATTTACAAAAGTGCTTTGTCGAATAGTTAGTCGTAGAGGAATCTATTTTTGTAATGTGTCCTATGTTTGATAGTCTTCTGTATTTATTCACAATTTTAGATGTTTGCATTGTGTTTACGCCACTTTCATCATGTGTGTAGTTAAATCGTGGCGTTTTCCTGTTAAGTTACCAGTACCATTGATCGATTTATCCTAACACATGCAAATCAGTTGTAATGCTAACCCCAAAATCCTAAGGGCCAAGGATGGAAAGCAACTAATGCCAACTTTAACCTATTTGGTATGAACCGGCCGGGATCAAACCATCAACCTCCAACACCTGTGTCGGACTATCTAATAATACACCACTCAGGCAGTTCATATTCAGTGAATATGTATCCAACACACAGAATAGCCGTCAGAGACTGAGGCACCGTTTCTTAATTATTAACAATGTCAATGATATATTGGACAGTTTATCATGTTACTCATACGCCATACAGTTGACGAATTTGTACGCTCAGACACATACTTATATCATTGTTTATAATAAATATTCCACAAACACAGTGTTTGTAGATCTATCCTGGTTCAATATTTATAATTAAAAATTTCACACGTACATCACCGATCCCCGGTAGCTTAATTATGGTCGGTAGCGAATGGGTCTATCATTTGTAAGTTCGGACTTAAGCTCTCTCAAAATGCTTTCTGACGTTTAACAGACGTAAATGTGACATGCATCAGTCGTCATTTGCCAATTGGCGAACAATCTACGTGAAAAAGCACCCGGTTGATTCTCGTGGAGCACTGTTCTGAGAAAGCGAGCAAATGTAATGGGAGGTGAACTTGCCGCCGTGACATGGTTGAATATTTGTTGAAAACGGCGTTAAATCGCAATAAATCATTCGTAAAGGTCCTACAGATGATTTTAAAAACACAGAGAACACATTTAGAAAGGCTCCTTAAATGAAAGTATAAAGGTTAGTTATAATCAAAAACATATGGACAACAGAAGGAGTTGCTCATCACCAGCAATTTCCCCTTTTGACACAATATTTTCATAAAATCTGTAGCAGATCGTACAAATGCCGTGTGCATGTGGGAAAGGGTTACGATATATTGCAAATCCCTTATACGGCGATTTTGTCGACTTGCAACAAAGCTTTTATTCATACAGTATGACAGTGGAAAAAGCAACATGAATCATAAAGCGTATGTTCCACCGAGGGAGTTACCTGTATCTCTCTTATAGAAGGATGTTGGTGAATCTACGAGTTTAGTTATTGAGTTCTATAAATAAAGATTAAATTAATGAATTTCGACGTGGAATTACACTATTGGACGACATTAAACACATGTATCTTATACTATTGTCAATAATTAAGGGGCATTTGAAAAGTTGATATATCCCTTTCCCACCTGCAGAATGATTTTAACTTAATTAAAGAAGACAACTTTTGAAACATTCGTTATAAGCAATTTCTCCTTTGGCTATAAAGTGTCCTACTCTTTTTTAATAATAATACTTTCATTCCTAGATATTCACAAGTGTTGCCAATAGATACTTTCAAAGATGTCTGCTCCAGATTTGTTGAATGAGCTTTAAACACTAAAGAATAACATGCAACATTAGAAAGTATAGAGTAATATACAGCATTAAAATGTTTCAACCGATCAAGATTGAAACCGCTTACAGGGACAATGTGGAACCGTTTTGTATGGTAAATTCCTTTCAGTTCTAATTGACCGTTGTCGTTAATTAACAGTCATTGTCGTTAGTTTCTACCACAACTTCCTTTACAAATTCTCTCTACACAAGGACGGCACGAAATTCAGGTTTTAAACACATCCCCGGTCATCCTCTTTCAAATATGAAAAAGCCAGGGCTTGGTATCACCCTGATGTGTAAAATTGTTCTTATTTCTTGTTGATGAATTAATTGTTATGCCATTTGCCTCAAATATCGTTTTTATTGATGATATTCCTCACCCTCTTATGATGACCTAATTAAAAGCAAAGTTGATTGACTGGCGTGTTAGGCCAATTTGTTTGGTACCTATCATGCCACAGTCCTAATGACTTAATGCATGTTCATGCTGCTTTCGACAACTATTCAGTCACATATGTTGACTATAAATTTACTTGTAATTAAATTCTTGAGTAATTTACCAGTGGAGCTGGTATTTATCCTGGTACCAGTGAGCATTTAATTGCTAAAATACGACACAAGGGCCAATGACACAACATTTAGTTGCCCTTAAATAACTTTAATGATGTGCAATCATTGTTTTGATCTAAATTTACTAAGTTATTGTAAACTTTGTGTTGTAGGTATTCGATGACGAAATGTCAATGAAGAAATTTTCTTTTCAAATGATCAACATTTGCCTGGGCTTGTGCAGTGTGGTCTTAATTTATTTATTATTGTTAATATATGCTGCCCTAACTTGTAGGTTTTGTGATTCCTTTATGTGAGTGCGTTTGTTGTTGCAAGGTTGAATATGTGTTATTTGTTGAGGTATTGTAGGTACTTGCTGTCAAACCAAAATTCTTAAGAATATTTCAGGTAACTATTAATGCAGTAAGCCACTTCAGTGCAAGGTTGACGATGTGCTGGGTGTGGATACAACCTGTATTGTAGGTACTTGTTGTCATTTCATTGCAAGGTTGACTGCTGTGTGTTGATAAAACCTGTATTGTAGGTACTTGTTGTTATTTCATTACAAGGTTGACTGTGCTGTGTGTTGATGAAACCGTTATTGTAGGTACTTGTTATTTCATTGCAAGGTTGACTGCTGTGTGTTTATAAAACCGTTATTGTAGAAAACCGTTGTTGTAGGTACTTGTTCTTATTTCATTGCAAGGTTGACTGCTGTGTGTTGATAAAACCGTTATTGCAGGTACTTGTTGTTATTTCATTGCAAGGTTGACTGTGCTGTGTGTTGATGAAACCGTTATTGTAGGTACTTGTTGTTATTTCATTGCAAGATTGACTGCTGTGTGCTGATGAAACCGTTATTGTAGGTACTTGCTGTCAAACCAGATAGAGGCAGTGTTATCAAATTGAATCTGCTTTGTATGCATTTCGTAGAACAAAAATTATTTGTATAATGAGTGTTTTACTAGTGTTTGTATTGAAATTTACTCGTCATGTTGTTACCTCTGGCTGCCCAATGGAATTTGTTCCGGTAACCAAATGGTATTGATGGAATTGATTTTACATTTATGGGTTTTACACTTTGGTGTTTAACTTGTTTTCTGTGAGACCTCTGGCTGCCCAATGGAATTTGTTCCGGTAACCAAATGGTATTGATGGAATTGATTTTACATTTATGGGTTTTACACTTTGGTGTTTAACTTGTTTTCTGTGAGTCTGTTGATCCAGCACTCATCATGTTGTCGTTCTCTGGCTGCCCAATGGAGTTTGTTCCGGCAATCAGAATTGTTGTTTTGTTGACACTTTGTTTCATGATTGCTATATTGGGGACTTGACCCCATATTGTACTTTGTTGCTTTTGCCTGGAAATTTGGGGATTTGTCCCCCAATACAGTAATGAGTTCAAACCGTTGTTGATTTGAAAAGTTACTCCTATATTGTACTGTGCCTGGATATTCGGAAGTTGTCCCAATACGAAATAAGTTCAAAATGTTGTTGATTTGGAAAGTTACTCCTATATTGTACTTTGTCGCAGTATTATGATAATTATCTACTTACACTTCTCAATCCTTCTTGTAGAAATGCTTGCTCTTGTTCATAACTTTATTAAATATTATAATTATTATTTTAAATTATAGTTCATTTACGCCTGTCATGCCTAAAGCAAAGAGGAAGTCGGTGAGGCAGCATGAACAGCCAGTTAACGGCTATCAAAAACTTTATAAAAGAGTGGATACTAGGCTACCCATTTCTCATGATCTATTGGAAAAAATACTAAATACCCTCAATGTAATTTGCTATAGCTCTTTCGAGTCATCCCTTTTCAGTGCATCATTTTGTCTGGCATATTTCGGCTTCTTTAGGGTTGGGGAATTAGTAGTGTCGAATATTGGAACAGTTGACCACGCTTTGCATTTTGGGGACCTAAGTGTAGACTCTGAAACAATTAAAATCTTTTTAAGATCGTCAAAAACTGACCAATTTCACAAAGGAGTTGAAATAATGATTCCCAAAACTGAAAGTGAGACATGCCCTTTAAAACACATGTTAAAATTTCTACGTTTGAGGCGAGGTATTAATTGCAAATACCTTTTTTGTCATACTAATGGTATGCCTGTCACTAGGTGCCAGTTCTCTGCTGCACTTAAGAAATCCCTGTTGGCCTTGGGCTATCAAAATTCAAATTATCGATCCCATTCTTTTCGTATTGGTGCTGCCACCACAGCATCAAAAAATGGATTGACTGATGAAAAGGTCCAATTGTGTGGTAGATGGAAATCTAGCGCATTCAAAGCCTACATTAGAATACCGTCGGCAAATATTCTAAAATAGGAGCCTTAATCTATTGTTATTACACTCTTACTTACAAGATAGCAAAGTTCATTACAGATAGCCAATGCCTCGTTTGGATAGTGGGTTCCTCTATTGCAAAAAGAGCATTTGTATATGCAAAAATGCGGGAGAAAAATGGTTCTCAACTGGGGATGAAGAATGGTATGGAGATTTTTTGGCAATTCAGGAGCGGTATTGTATGGAATAAACTTTTTCAACTGCTAAAATATCAAGAAAGATTAGTAAATCATCCTAATTATTTAATTATTCACTGTGGTGTAAATAACATTGGTCAGGAACCAACTGTGACACTTTTACATTCCATTAAAAAAGACTTACTTCAAATAGCTAAACGTTTTCCATCTAGTATTATCGTTTGGTCTCAGATTTTACCAAGACTTTGTTGGCGGCACGAGCACTGTCACAGTGCATTGGAAGAGGCAAGAAAACGTATCAATAATTGCATTGCCTCTTTCTTGTTGCGAATGGGCGGAAAGTATTTACGATATCCCGATATTGTTGAAACGGACCAAACATTGTTTTGTGATGGTGTTCATTTGTCCAACAAGGGTGATGATATTTTCTTGCAGACAATAAAACAAGGGATACTTAAATTTACAACTTCGGGTATGTCAGTTTGTCCTGATAATGGCGGGTATGGCCTTGCTCATTAAGCTGGTGGCGGTATGGCTTTGCCATGTGGCGGTTAGTGCCTTCACCAGTTTCGGGATGTTGAATATTAGATGTCATATGGACTACTTCTTGTCATCTCGAGTATCTGGTACCAGGACTCGGTAGTGATGTTTTGGACACTTCTTGTCAGGTAGAGTCTCTGTTACCAGGACTCTTCACCTGTTGCCTAATACAAATGAAATCCCGAGGAGCAGTGGCCATACTTCGCCAAACAGAAAAAACTATAACCTCATATTGCTGACATTGCCTTTGTAAATCAATGAATAAAGAATTAGTTTATTATGTAATATAGCATTTGTCCTCTGTAAAATGTTTCAACCGATCAATATTGAAACCGCTTACAGGGACAATGTGGAACCGTTTTGTATGGTAAATTCCTTTCAGTTCTAATTGACCGTTGTCGTTAATTAACAGTCATTGTCGTTAGTTTCTACCACAACTTCCTTTACAAATTCTCTCCACACAAGGACGGCACGAAATTCAGGTTTTAAACACATCCCCGGTCATCTTCTTTCAAATATGAAAACCCTCCCATCCCTTTTTTACGAATATTAACATTAGAATTTAGTATTTTTCAGTTCCCAAATCTGTCACAGTTCCTCCGTTGTGTGCCTTGGTGTTCCGAGTACCAATTCCACCAGTTCTGCGGTTAGTGCCTTCACCAGTTTCGGGATGTTGAATTTTAGATGTCATATGGACTACTTCTTGTCATCTCGAGTATCTGGTACCAGGACTCGGTAGTGAAGTTTTGGACACTTCTTGTCAGGTAGAGTCTCTGTTACCAGGACTCTTCACCTGTTGCCTAATACAAATGAAATCCCGAGGAGCAGTGGCCATACTTCGCCAAACAGAAAAAACTATAACCTCATATTGCTGATATTGCCTTTGTAAATCAATGAATAAAGAATTAGTTTATTATGTAATATAGCATTTGTCCTCTGTAAATAGTATAGAGTAACATACAGCATTAAACAGTAAAGAATAACATACAGCATTAAACAGTATAGAATAACATACAGCATTAAACAGTATAGAGTAACATACAGCATTAAACAGTATAGAGTAACATACATCATTAAACAGTATAGAGTAACATACAGCATTAAATAGTATAGAATAACATACATCATTAAACAGTATAGAATAACATACAGCATTAAACAGTATATGATAACATACAGCATTAAACAGTATAGAGTAACATACAGCATTAAACAGTAAAGAATAACATACAGCATTACACAGTATAGAATAGCATACTACATTAAACAGTATATAATAACATACAGCATTACACAGTATAGAATAACATACTGCATTAAACAGTATATAATAACATACAGCATTAAACAGTATAGAATAACATACAGCATTAAACAGTATAGAATAACATACAGCATTTAACAGTATATAATAACATACAGCATTAATCAATATAACATAACATACAGCATTAAACAGTATAGAATAACATACAGCATTAAACAGTATAGAATAACATAAAGCATTAAATGTATAGAGTAACATATAGCATTAAACAGTATAGAGTAGCATACATCATTAAACAGTATAGAGTAGCATATAGCATTAAACAGTACAGAATAACATACAGCATTAAACAGTATATAATAACATACAGCATTAAACAGTATAGAATAACATACAGCATTAAACAGTATAGAATAACATAAAGCATTAAATGTATAGAGTAACATATATCATTAAACAGTATAGAATAACATACAGTATGAAACAGTATAGAATAACATAAAGCATTAAATGTATAGAGTAACATATAGCATTAAACAGTATAGAGTAACATACATCACTAAACAGTATAGAGTAACATACAGCATTAAACAGTATAGAATAACATACATCATTAAACAGTATATAATAACATACAGCATTAAACACTATTGAATAACATACATCATTAAACAGTATATAATAACATGCAGCATTAAACAGTATAGATTAACATACATCATTAAACAATATATAATAACATACAGCATTAAACAGTATATAATAACATACAGCATTAAACAGTATAGAATAACATACATCATCAAACAGTAAACAAATAAATATAGTGTTCAATACATCAATCGTTCGGGTAAACCATCATTCAATAGTGTGTTACAAATCATTATTGGAAACGAAAAGCAAGTACACGTTTAAGATAACGAATGTTTATCTGGTGCTCCAGGAAAACAAACCGTAACGTAACTATTATACACGTGAAACAAATCCTGTCTCTTAAGTATCCAAATGATTACTGCTTTACAAAAAGTTATTCTACGACTTATTGACGAACTTTGCAAAGTCAGATCAGGTTGCACAGATACGAAGACTGATCGGTATCTATATTTTTTGAAAATAGGTCTTCCACTAATTGGATAACAGTCAATGAAAAATAGAAGTCAGTTGCTTGGAAATTAAGTTGTGTTGAGTGATGGTGTGAGAAAGTGTGGAAAGACATTGGTTGGATAACTCGTCCCCGTGATGTAAGCTGAAATATTGTTTAAAACGGCGTTAAACCCCAATTGACGCTATAAATGAAAATGGATTTAATTCAATCAGAAAACTATATGGCATTACACTTTGTGTTTATACTGGTTTCTATCTAAACACGGAAGTAAATTTAGTAAAATGAAAAGAAAACATATTGAAACCTGCAGTTAAATTAACTATCCGAGGTAACCGGTACGGGCTATATGTAATTATAAAATAGAATATGATAATTATAAACTCTTACGTCGTTGTTTCGTTACATGTTGATTCAGTTTTGTAGCTACTATTCTAATTGGAATTCAGAATTATCCAATCTGGTTTGTGAACGTATATCTATCGTCGAGAGTACCCTCGTCATGCGCATGTGCAATGTTCGGTTTACCCTTTCCAATATATCCAAACTATGCAGCAGATGACTTTAAAAAAGCACTAGGCAACATATGGTAAATATGTATACAAATATTGAATAAAGCTTTATACCTTTTGGCAAATAGAAAATGTTTTCATAATGAGTAATTACTTTTTTTGTCAAATTGTTTTAAAAAAGTTGTCTGCTGCCGATGAAAAAGGATATATCGCGCCGTTTAATATTTTTGTTGAATGAATTGCCAAACCCTTCGCAGCAGTGATCACATCAATATACATACTTCTGCTGTATTTCGCAGTTTATGATCGAAATTTAAATATTCTTAGATTAAGGTACAAATTACCCTTCATAAACAATTTCTCTATTAACAGGGAGTATATAACACTCAAGTGTCTATGAAGAATTGGAACCTCATCTTTTAGACTGAATTATCAATGTACATTGTACAACAACTAACAGATAAAAACGTTGCAAAGGAAAACAAGATCAGAGTAAAGAATGATATTCGATACTTACGTTTATCCTTTCCCACAAATAGACATATTTTTGACATATTTTTGAACTTATGCAGCGTTTAAATACATTGTGTCAAAAGAAGAAATTGCTCCTAATGTGTCATTTCTCCTTTTGCCACAATGTCTTTTAACTCATGACCATAAACATACTGTAATTCAAAATGTTTACATAGCTTTGTTTATATTATTTCTTTGTCGTCTGCTAAAGATTTAATGTTTTTGGTAAATATTTAAATTATACATTCTTCACATGATATCGGATGGTCAAAACTATTTTCGTCTGCTTTATTGTGGTCTACTACACTCTTGTCAACTCGTTCAAAAACAGCTGATTTTTTTTTTAAATTTAGGTTTCAAACTGTGTGGGTCTCAGATCAGACTAAACATAGTGTGGGGTCCGATTTGGATGTATACAAAACAATGGTTGGCGCCTTCCGCCACCAGTATTCAAAGAGTTAAATTGTGAGTTTGTTTAGAGACGATTTAATGTACTAGTAATAGTGTCTATAAGTGAGGTTTAACAGTTATATAAACAAGAATCTTTGTCTGCTTGCACGCTAAATTAATGTTTTCGCTAAATTGTCGTCTGCAATAACTTTGCATCAAAACGTTTCCTTCAAAATTCTAGCTTAAATGAAGTCAATCTGAATGTCAAACAGTTAAGATCTCAGATCAGCCCCAACATTTTTTAGGCTCGGATCTGAATGCAAACTCAACGTTTCGCATAGGTTATCAATTGTATAATGAGTTATATTGCAAGTATGTTTGGAGACGTTTTAATTTCATTAATAGTTTTACAAGTTAGAATCAACAATCATAATCGACTTGTGAATATGTAAGATAATAATTCACATAGTTAGTGAAGACATACTTGGACACATCAGTGTTGAGACGAATGTTTAGTCCTAGGTGAACATATCATTTTTCGTTTGCATTATATCAGATTGTATTGTATTCAACAATTCAGTAAATATGTATACATCAAACATAAGAGTAGTCAGGGACCAAGGCAGCATATCTTAAATAATAACAATGTCAACGGTGCATTGGATAATATATGATTTTCCCTCATATTGCATATTATTGACACTTGTGTACACTCAAAAAATCGTTTTTATTATATAAGAAATATTCTACAAACAGAATTGAAATCAGAGAATGATATTTTTTCCGAACAAGGGTTGTAATAAACGCCCTGTTTCTATAGTCAAATAAACAACAGATTGAAACAATACATAATATCATCGTTAACCTTTTTCCACAAGCAGACGTTTTCGACTCGTTTTCAGCAGACGACTTTTGATAACATTGTTGAATTTAATTAGGGAGTGAATATTTTCACACAATCAGCAATGTTCGTCTTTGGCACAATGTTGTTAACTCTATTCAATGAAACTACTTTAAGTTACTGTTGTATATTGGAAAGGGTTAAGGCAACCGAGTTTGATATATTTTACCCTTTCCGCGACATAGCCAACTTTCCACGTCTCCAATAGCGGGTAATATTTGAAAACATTGTGTGAAAAGAAAGAAAACTAATGTTTTCCAATTACAATCACATTTCATCCTCTGATTTTGTTTAATATATTTACACACACATATATATGTAATATATTCTTAAAAAACAAAGACAATGTTATTTGTTGAAAAACATCCAGTTTCACGAGCATACTGTTGTATTGAGTACTGGTATGGTAAAACAAGGAAAGTTAAACTGTCCGCCGTGATATAAATGAACAACTGTTGGAAACGAAGTTAAATCCCACATAACGCTAACACTAAGGGAAACAGGTCCATACTTAACATGTGTGTCTACACAAATAATCTAAACAGGGAAGTAAATATTGCAAAGGAAAACAATATCAGAGAGAAATATGGAAATGTATTTTGTTTAAATTAACTTTTCAATCACCCTTAGCTATAAAATAAAATATGAAATTGTTTAATTCTTACTTGCTTTCGATCAGTTAATGAAGTTTCCGTTGTGTAGCCACTAGGCCTATTCTTAGCTGAATGAAAAATTATCAAATCTGGTTTGTAAACTAATATACAACATGGCTGTCGATGCAAGAACAAGGTCATGCGCATGTGCACTCCTCTATTAACCCTTTCACATATACCAAAAGATTATGTTTCAGACGACTATAAAGACATCTAGTCAAAATAAGGAAAAATCCGTATCAATAAAAGATATTTCTTAGAAAAGATTAAATCATTTTGGCAAAAGGAGAATACGTTCTTGCTGAGTAAGTTCGTAATTCGTTATAATATATATTTAAACGTCGTCTGCTGCAGCTGGAAAGGGTTAAGTTGCGAAGTTTAATCGTGTCAGTGTATGAATTGTTTAACCCTTCGTCACAGTGATTACATCAATATGCATACTTTTACTGAATATAGCAGTTTTGTTTGACATTAAGATTTGTCTAAGCTTAATAGACAGAATGCCTTTGATAACGCGTTTCTCTAATAATATAGGGAGTATAATTATAACGACTTTTCTAGATTGAAATATCAATGTACATTTTACATCAACTAACTTTTAAGAACGTTAAGGATACTAGATAAGAGATAAGAATGCTAGGCGACACATACCCTTTCCAACAAGTAGACGTTTGTTGATGCTTCTATAGCTGTTGAACTTATTTTGTCAATAGAAAATATTGGTCATAATGAGTCATTTCGCCCTTTGTCACAATGTCTTCAAATCATGTCGATACGTATGCTTTAAATCAAAGATAGTTTATATAGTTGTGTTTATATGATTATTATTGTCGTCTGCTGAAGATTAACTGTATGTGTGAAGGATTTATGTTATACACCCTTCACAAGGTATCGAATGTCAAAGTTTTATCTGTTTTGTCTGCTTTATTGTCGTCATCTACACTCTCGAAAACTGGTTTAAAATACCGAAATAGAATCACTCTGGGTGTCAAACAGCAGATCGGCATAAACATACTGTGAGTCCGTTCAAGATGCAAAGTGAACATGGGGCATCACATATTTGCGACATCTGACGTTAGCAAGTGTAAGTGAAATAATGAGTTTGTTTAGAGACGTTTTAATTTCAAAAGGATCTATAAATAAGGTTGAATACGAATATATCTATTCATACATTTAATGAACAAGTAATTGTTTCCTTCATATGGCAGTGTTCTGACTATTTGTTATACTCTCAAAAGAAAGTAATAATTTCCATTTGTTTTACATCAGATAGTTGTATGCATTTATATACACATTCAGTGAGTATATATTCAATAAACAAACTAGTAGTGAAGGACCACGGCACCACGGATGTTAATATATTACACCGTCAATGGTATATTGGATAATATACATTATCCCTCATACGACCCGAGTAATACAAAATACTTCAAAAATGGTGGAAATGACTTTCCCTCCTTGGCGCTTAGGGTTGTTGGGTTAGCATTACGACTGTTTTCCTGGTATCAGGATAAATGACCCAGTGGAACTTTGTAATTTTCCCAGGAAACGCCATGATATAACTGATATGTTGTTGAAAGCGGCATAATACACAAACACGAATCTCTCATAAATTATGATGATGATGAATTACTGCTACCCGACATATACCTATGACACGTCTTATAACAACTATTCCAGAAACATACTGTTTGTCCAGCGATTCGGACCTATCTCTTAACACAGAGGATTAATTATTGCAGTCAACTTGTGTAGATTATGATCAGACTAGGCAAGATAATCTGAATATACACAGTTCAGAAATGACCATTTGTACCATTTGTCATGCACGGGTTCACGTTTTTTCTCAACAAGCAGTGTACCATTTGTCATGCACGGGTTCACATTTCCTCTCAACAAGAAATGTTCTGACGGATGTTAGGTGATTGATTGCTATTTAAACTGCCATTCGGCAACAGCGATAGCAAACTATTTATGTAGCGGGATAAAACCTTTCGCATACACACAACACCGAGCCCCAGTATCGACGCGGGCTTATAAGTTCGGATCCAAGTACGACCAACATTCTTTCGGATGTTTGACAAAAGTATTGTGCGACACTCATTGTTAGATATTCGAATTTCATCTGAAAAAAACAGCTAGTTACTTCGAAACAATGATGACAGGAGAACTGGCGTAGAATGAGTGGAAATACATGAACAGGAGAAGAAGTATCCGTTATTGGCTGAAAATTGTTATAAATGGCGTTAGATCCAACTCAAACACTCATAAAACAGGTTCCGCAGACGTATTTGAAAACACCGAGATAAAACTATGGAAATTATCCGTAAATGTTTAAATCATTTGGGCAAATGGAGAATACACCATATTGAGCAAATACTTATTTTTGTCAAAATGCTTGCAAAGACTGTTTGCAGCCGAGGGAAAGGATAAAGTCATGAGGTTTAATCTATTCGTAGTATTGATTGTGGTTGCTATCTAAACGCGGAAGTAAATATAACATATAACAAAGGATAACAATAAACTCTTACTCTTTCATTACATGAAGATTCAGTTTTGTAATCGGTTTAAGAAATGATATTCTCTGGGTTGTAAAAGTTTAAGCAAATGGCTATCGCTAAGAGTAACCTAGTCATACGCATGTGTGATGTTTTCTTTACATTTTCCCATCATGCCCCAAGAACGTTGTAGACCGTGTGGAAAAAGAATGCAGTCTATTTCTTCTTTTGCCAAAATAATTTCAAAAGATATCTGCTACATATAGAAAGGGTTATGTCACGAGGTTTTATCTTTTCACTGTACACATTGTCAAACCCTGTACCGAACTTGTCTGATCAATATTCATTAGTAAGCTGTATATAGAGCAGTTTTTATTTGATATTTATATTCTTTTAAATATTAGAGACAAACTGCCACATTTTGACACCTCTTCCCACCAATACCATTCAGGAAAAGAATAGCAAATGAACAATTTCGTTTTATCTGCAATGTTTTCAAATCTGTTTAACTCTTTCTCAAAAATATATTCGTAGTTTTACGCATCTGCTCAAACGACTTTTGGAAACACTTTAGTAAAAGGGGAGACATGGCTCATACCATTTTCATTTCTGTAAAACTGTTTTTATATTTATCCAAGAATAATACAGAGTGTTTAATAATTACACTTTCATTAATAAGGGTTAGACTATACGATGCCTTTATCTGTTCAAAGTGTCGGTCGCATAAGTGTTGCATGTGCTAAAGGATTAAACATTTGTATTTAATGTTCTTGTTAATATAATTGGCTTTTTATGTTTTCAAAGCAGACTATAAACAACATATGAAGGTCTGCTTTCTACTGTTTTAAACAGAATAACAGTTTTGTTCACTCTGATATAATACTATTCTTCATAAAGATGGTCTTTGACACCTCTGTGAAAGACTCCTTTTAGAAACAGTACAGTATGATAATGAATAACTCAAACAAGCGAGTTCTCATTTTTTCAGCATATTACGAAATATACATACGATAGTTGGCGAAGTACAGCAGACGACATATAAAGAGAAAAAGCAAACAGAAGAAATTGCATTAAATGTTCGTCTTATTTTTAACCAAACTGTTAACAATTTCAAAGTCGATATTCACTTTTCCGCAGCTGATTCTAAAAGCAGACGATTTTGAGAATATCAATTGAAACATAAGCGATAAAGTTTATCTGATAGTCCTAAACCCTTACCAATAAATAACACATCAGGCGGTGTTAAGCACATAGTGGCAATGACACAGATAATATCTATGAATGAACGTATACTTGTTGAATACAAGTTGAAAACATTGTGGTTAAAGGAATAATTCTCAACATAAGCAAGTATTTTTCTGTAGAAGCTTTGAAGTCTGTGATCATGTGTGAATGGTTAATTTGTCAATGTGTGTGAAAATTATACAAGGTTTATAAAAGTATACAAGGTTTATAAATTATTCAAGGTTTATAAATTATACAAGGTTTATAAAATTATACAAGGTTTATAAAGAGTGATTGTATGATACGGCACATATCATACTTCTTAAGGTTTGCTTCAATATAGTTTGTGATGTTCAAATATATTTTCACTGATTGATTGATTGATTAGAATTTAACGCCGTTTTAAAGAAAAATCAGTCATATCACGGCGGCCTGTTTACATTAATGTGTTTCCAGGCCTTCTCAAACCAGTACTCCACACAACATACTTCCCAAGCAACTGGCTGCTTTTCCGTATGGCTCGTAAGCCCAATGATTGAAGATGAATGGCGCTAGTGACAGTGACTTTTGTTAATTGTCAAAACAAATGTTGACCGAGCTTGGGTTCAAACTCACAACCCCTGGATTGAGAGCCCCCGTCGTCACTACCGACTAAGCAAACCACAGACTCTATTTTGCGAACCCGTAACAAGTTTTTGAATATCGAAAGCAAAACCGACAAAAATAATTAACCGTTCGTATGTAATACTTATCATTCAAGAAAAAATCAAAACACACATTAAAGATAACGACTGTTCATTTACATAGGAGCGGTGCTACAGGAAAACAAACCTTAGCGTATTTACAACTAAATTTGAAAACACTTACATGTGAACAAAATACAAAAATGTTATCTGAATCGTCTTTTTTTGGGGGGAACAATATTGCCTAGTCGTCAAGAAAGACTGCCAATAAAGTATTACAAATCAGTCATTTTAATCGTCATCATCTTCTTTCTGTATTAAAGTATTGTTCTCCCCGCATGCCAACAAGTCGTCAAGAAAGGTTGACAATTTATTGTTTAAAAATATATTTTTAGATCTTTTTTTATTTTTTTGTAAAAGAGTATTGTACGGCCATCATGCTAACTAGTCGTCAAGGAAGGCTGTCAATAAATTACGCACAAACAGGTTATTTAAATCTTATTTGTGTGTAGAAGAGTATGGTACGGCTATCATGCCAGAAAGTAGTCAAGCATTTTTCTTTATAGATTCCTTACAAACAGATTGTTTGAATCGTAATCGCCTGTTTGCATATAAGAGTATATTTATAGTAATACAACCGTTTGTTTTTTTATTTCTTTTTGAAGTAATCCATTAAGGTATCTGCAAAAAACCTAGCGTACAGTAAGGACAGGGATACGGGTATGCCATGCGACCCTTGGCTGATAGATATTATAAATTAAAATGTCGAGTGTTATTGCACAATTCTGTTAAATTCTTGTAATTCCAAAATGTTATAAACACTCTTCAAAAAATATACTTTTTTATATTCAGATTTAGAATATTATGCCTAGCTGTTTTCATTGCACGTGCGCATTACGAGGGTACTCTCAACAAAAGCGATTCTAAACAATCATTTACAACGCAGTTTAAACATTTTTGATTCAGATTAAAAAGAAAAGCAGAAAAACTGAATCTGAATGTCATGAAAACATCGTTTAAAGTTATTTGTGACATAGTAAGTTTTGATATCACTTTCATAATTCTAGGATACGATCCCAGGTTGTAAAACTGTCCCAAAAACCTTGTATTCAAAAAACTTTGTGCTTTTTAGAAAAAAAAAGGGTTTGGTACTCTTTCAGTTTGTAAATCAACAATGGAGGTATCTATCATACACGCTTATAGTTAGGATTGGGATACTGGTAGTACTTGCGATCCTTACCTATTAGATATTATAAATGAAAATGCCCAGTTGTATTGCACTGATTGAGATGAATTCCTATGTGACACTTGTGCAGAAAATCACATAAAATCAAAAGCCTCCAGACAACTTATATACAGAATTACATTGGAATGACGTTGAAATGTAATTTATTATTGTATTACGACTGATTACATGAAATGTGTCAATTCTCCAAGATTCTTATATATTATCAAGCATTTTTTTCATTTCAATTTAAATGATTCAAATGTCAAAAGCAAACAATAAAAGCAGAGATTTTCAAAAAATGTGTTAATTGCAGTGACATGAAATTATGTATCGCGAGCCCCAATACCTCGGTTGATAGAAACGCGGGCTGTCAGTTCAGAGTTGTGAACTCGAACCCCAGGTCGGCCCATACTCTTATTGACGTATCACACATCTATATTTGACAAGTGACATTCATCATTCATCATTCGACTTAGAGTCGAAACGCAATCGGTTGCTTGAAAGGAATGTTGAATGGAAATTAAACGTCTCGCATATGTTATCAAGTGTTGCAAATTGGCGACACCTACCGCCAGTGAGCAATGAGTTAAATTGAGAGTTTGTTAAAAACGTTTAACTTTCCAACTATTCTATAACTAAGGTATGACAATGATTTATCGACTGGGAAATATTCAAAGTCTTTTTTCATACATTTAGTGAAATAGTATTGATTTACAAATGTTTAGGCCTAGATGAGAGTTGAGAACATTGTAACTAAATGAGAAATTGCTCATCATGACTATGCGAAATTTCTTCCTTGCACAATCTTTCAAAAGTCGGATGCTGCATCTGTGTCAGAAACCATGCAGCATGGTTCTACATATGACAATATGTTATTGCATAACTTAGAAGTTAATTTAACTAAATACTGAGACCGCCTTAGTGGGGTAGTGGTTCACTTCGGTTAAACTTTCGGCCTCGAGAGAGGGAGACATGTACGTGACCTCCCTTTCGAGTCAAAATAAATACTTGAGAAATGGAATAAGTAGTTTCCCACATTAACGGTCTGGGATGTTGGAATAGCATTACGACTGACGCACTGGTGTCAGGATTAACAAACCAGGATTACTAGTAATATACCAAGGAAACCCAATATATGAGTATATTGATGGGTCTTACTGGATTGCCGTTATTAGCGTTTATAAACAGGTCTTGTTGCATCTCATTTACGTCTTGATGCATTGCCATTACAGGTCTTACCAATAGAAATTTAATATATGAGCTCAACGGCGAGCAATCATTATTAGCCATCAATTGAAACATGTATGTTTCACCGTCATATGTGTGTCAATTAAAAATGAAGTGATTGAAATAATGTCATCGTATTTCAAGAAAGTGTTAGACAACTATCTGTCCTAACCCACAATGTAGAAGTGAGTATATTAGGGTATCCATCATCTTTACAAGAATGAATATGACCTGTTGCTATAACTGTCATCATACATACTCTTACATGTGTTCTCCCATTGTTTTTTGCATTTATGATGTGTATAATTTAGTATTCAAAATGTATTTGATTAAAAGAAAATGGTCTCCAAAAGTGAATACACTTGGTAGGCGTATCCATTAGTATCACTTGACTTGGGAAATTATCATTCATATTCAACCTGCATGAAACATAAATTTCAAAAATGCAATTACAGTACTTACCTATGCTGAACTCTTGGAACATTCCATTTTTTTTAAAATCATGGCCCACACACAAATACTGGACACAAGTAATTCAAATGTTAAAGCTTTCTGAACAATGATGATCGCCCTGGGCGGATGTATTAAGAAGCGCATGCGCGAGGATTACACGTATACTTCTGATATCATTTATTTGTTTCGTATCTGTATCTAGGCTACCTATAATGTTGCAATTATTATGTATGACTTTCACTGTTCAATACCGTGGACCAGCCATAGTGTCACTAAATAAACTTTGCTTTGGGTTATCTCTGTCAATAATCCCACACGTGGGTGGTTTGTTTGCTCACACACTGATAACACGATACAAGCTTTTGCGTCGAGGGAACGTGTACAATGAATGATTTAAACAAGGAGAACGTATTAAATTAAACCGGGAGCAGACAAGGAAAGCGATTTAGCAATTTAAAATTAAATATTATCTAACGGTTCTCTCTAACGTTGTATTCGCATGAGTCGCATATCGAATCATAAAAATGAAACACAGTCAATTTGTTTGTTCAGTCACGAATATATGCTTCATTTCCAGCACATTTTACAATACTCAATGATATATATTACACACAATAAACGACGAATAAAATGTTAACTTTACACACGTTTTAAAGTCTTACTTTATAAACTAAATACATATATATTACCTGAAGATATAGCCAAAGGTATTCGTTATTGTGTTTTTCTGATGACAGGTCAAACTACACTAACGGTTATGACCGGTAGAGTTCAAACATTCAAGATAGGTGTAACTGCGTTATCTTACGATATGTTGTTGAATCATTATAGAGTTGAACTATCGGTATGTTCACTTTTATCATCGTCCTATTTTATAACATTGTTTCATATTTAAATGATAAAACAGACATGTACGAGTTCACTTTATTTGCTACCTTAGCATATATCTCCTTCTTTTACGTTGTGCTATATTAAAAAAATCAATATAGAGTTAAAGTATCGAAATATGTTACATATATCACCGCTTTAGTTCAGAACATTATAGCACCTAAGTTGGTTCTTCTTTAGTTTACGTTTTAATAGAAAATAACAGTGTTCCGATTGCATTGAACAAATGGCATGTATAAGAACCGAGTAGAATGAGCATACACTTCTTACTAACACATATATAGATAATTTGTCTAGTGCCAATATATGTTTTAACATTGTCTTTGAATTAACGGACACAGTATGGTAGGGTGTTAAAATGTTGTCTTTGAATTTGTTTACACAGTAGGTGTGGGTTTAACGTAAAAGATGCTCGTTAACCGTTTCATACTATTCTGAGAACGCTCACGCATTTTCATTTACCGTGTTATAACTTACATGTTAAAACAAATGATATGCTTAAACCTTTCCATTAATGTTAGTTCTTTCGACTTTCGATTGCGATCTGTGAAATCGAATTATTTTGTTCTATTTGAACATAAAGTCACTTTCATCAGATTAACCCTCCCGGTATTTGTGCTGGTATATTTCCTACGTAGTACCGGTCAACCAGAGAACAAGTCAATATAGGCACAGTAGAGTTAAAATGTGTGATACTGTAATGCCGTTTTCAGCAGTTTTTCAGTAAAATTATGGTGACAATTTCATCTATATATGAAGTCTTCTCGCACCAATACTTCTCAAAGTATTTGTCCATATTTCTGTTTGGTCCTTTATTGGAACATGCTGTTCATTTTGCATTTTCACTGTAAAGAATAAATCGCCAAGTTAGGGTTTGAACTTACCGGTCTTGTTTGAAGTGCCCATGTATTCCACAAATGATATAGTTTAAAGATACTAAAATAAATTTCTGTTTATAAAATGATGTAGTTTAAATATTCTGACACAAATTTCTGTTTATAAAATGATGAAGTTAAATATACTGTCACAAATATATGTTTATAAAATGACGAAGTTAAAGATACTGACACAAATATCTGTTTATAAAATGATGCAGTTAGAGATGCTGACACAAATATCTGTTTATAAAATGATGTAGTTAGAGATACTGACACAAATATCTGTTTATCTACTGATATAGATTAAAGATAAATGTGTTTATATATTTGTTAAATATAATTGGGTTTTAAGGCCGTATTCAACAGTAATTATATCACGTCGACATTTGGCTTATTCATGCGTCCTGAGTAAACAATCCATTACTAGGCTAGGACATTCGCCTTGCCCACGAGTGCTCCACCATTACCGCCGCTACTGAGGATCAAACCTAGTCCTTGTTAATATTAGACTAACACAAATATATGTTCAATGACATAGCTAGGGTTAGTGTAGAGCCTGGAAGTGAAGAGTCACATTTAACATGCATGACGTTTGAACGTAAGTGGTGCAGTACTACAATCCCGCCACTTTGGAATCATTGATTGACAGCTAACGTCATCGTAAGCTTCGCCTCTTTCGCGAGACATCGTTTTATTTATCGTAAAAACGGAAGCGATAATCGGTATAACGAAGCTACTGAAAAAAAATTATCTGTCAATTTTGATGAACATTTAACCTTATTTTATATAGTAAATCGAATACCACTATATCGTGATCCTCCGATTGAATTAACGTATTGACTGGTGTTGAAAACAACGTAGAAAAAGGCGAAATTGCTTATGAAGTAGAAATTCCTTTTTTTTAACAATTTCTCGATTTCTCACAATATTTAAAAAAAAATAAGTTACTATCAAGTAAATGATTTACACGTTTGAAATCGCATTTTGACTCATATGCTGCAGACTGCATTGAAACACATCGGGACAAACGCATAAACTGCTTATTGGAGAAATTATTTCAAAACTTATAGATATGGCCGTGTATGAGGGAAAGGATTAAGCTCATATACAGTTTTCCACACATATATGTCTTAATTTGACTAAAACGTATAGGGCGATGTTTTAAACGAGCAGCATCAAACGATATAAATTCCGTAAATCAGAAAGTTTGTCGTCAGTTTTATTTTTTTTAAAACCGTTTTGATATCCGTTTTTATCGCGTACTAAGACATTAAAGGCTGATACAGAATGAAAGTAAAGATACGCACCTGAGTAGCCACTTAAAAATCTCGCACCATCTTACTAACGGTCTTTTTTTCAGCATTCTACGTTATTTAGAAATGCTTTAACTCGTATGTGGTTTACGCCGCTTTCTACAATTATTCAGTTATATCACGGCGTTTTCTGAGTAAGTGACTAATGTCCCTCGTTGGATTTTCATTAGACCAAAACAAATTTCTTTGTGTGTGTGTGTCTAACGAACTCATTAAAAAACAAACTTCATTTATTTCAGAAGGGCTTTACTTCTCCTAAATGAACTCTCGGCGCTCCTAAATAAGTTGTGTCAGAGCTCTTAAATCCGCTGATGGCGCTCCTAAATGACTGCACGCAGCTCTTAACTCGGCGCACGTAGCTCATAGAGGAGCTCTTGGAGCTCTAGGAGATCCTATATGCGCTCGCGGCGTTTCTAAATGAGCTCCCGAAGCTCCTTATTGCGCTTGTGGTGTTCCTAAATGAGCTCCGGAGCTCTTAAATACGCACGCGGAGCTCTTTCTTGCCCTAGCGGCTCTCATAAATGAGTTCCCTGAGATCTCGGTCACAGTAAATTTTCGCTGCGTACTAAAGTTTATAAGCGGTACTGGTGAAACAAACATGGATAACGCAAACCATGAAGTGTCAAATCTGCGGCACAATATTTAGTAGAGTCTAAAAGAAGAAAATACACGGGGACCACACTACAACAGGAACACCAACACAAGATGTAGCGCCTACCTCAGAGGCGGTAAAGGAGCGCCAACATCAGAGGAAATTAAAGAAGTTCATGTAACGCAGACAACGGAGGAAACCCTTAAGGCGCCGGAAACCCAGAATGCATTCAAACAGCGAAGATAATTGTTTTTCTAACATCCGTTTACCTGTATAGTTAGCGGACCCACGTCATGCGGCAAAACCTACTTTATAACTCGACTATTACAGAGAACCCACGACAAGATACAATCGTCACCAGAACGAATTAATTGGTTATACAAATGCTGGCAGCCGCTCTACGACGTCATGCAGAGAACCGTTTATCATAGCGTCGAATTTATTCAGGGCGTGCCTTGGAAGCTCGAGTGAGACGAATTTCTTGACACACGAGTTAGAAACGTCACAGTGCTCAATGATATGGCTACAGAAGCGGTCACGGATCCGAGAGAAACAGATTTGTTTACAGAAGGCAGACACAATATAAATCTGACGGTGATCGCACTCAACCAGAACTTGTATTTTAGTAAAGACCCGACTAAGAGAAGAAACTGCCATTAACTAGCATTGTTCAATAATCCCGTGAACAGAAAACCTGTTATGACTTGAGCCAGACAAATGTACCCGAATAACCCCTAACAACTACTAGGTTGTCTCGGGGATGCCATTCAACGACCGTACGGGTAACTGCTAGTCAATCTGAAACCAACGACGCCAGAATCATGGCGAATGCGCACGAATGTTCTCGATATTATAAGAGATCCTATCCCCGAGACGGCTTTAACGCGCTCGCCCGAACGTACCAACGTGCAGCCAGAAGCCATTATAATGTCTTGCGACGACAGCGGGTCCGTTTTAACGGACATTCATCACTTACAAAAACACGCCAAAGCGTGGTGCCCTTTGAAACTAAACACGGATGGGAACGACGATGAACCGGAGAAGGGTCGTGGGCCGACTAATGATGGAAGACGACGATGTCATAGAAGTAATATCCGAGTACGATGACATGGACGAAGCTTCGGGCGACGAGGGCAAGAAAGAATATCCGATGACGATGCTAGCGGCGATACAGCGGTAGTTCATCCCAAGGTCGAAAGGTGGAAGAGACATTTCGCCCTGATGGTGGAAAGCAAATTACGACCCAATCACAGTGGTCACTTTATCGTGTACAAGTTCCGTTGAAATCTCGGGAACCGAAGATATAATTCGTCCAAGATATTGATATGGTTCAGAAGCATGGCTAAGAAAACGGGGACGAACATGGCGAAAGGACGCCGAGCGGAATTCGCGTATAAAAGTTGAAAGGATGTTTTGATAAGACTTCCCGGTATTCCGTTTTATAAGTGAGGTCAACGCAGTTCGTCTTGAACATAGTCTGCATAACGTGTTTATCATATATGCGTTGCATATTTAAACCGTTTTATTATTTCATACGCGTATTAATATTGTGGTTAAATGAAATAAAATCGTTGGTTTGTTGTTTCATCCAAACTGTAACGTATATTAATTAATTAACATTTGGTACATTTTGAGATCTCCGGGAGCTCATTTAGGATAGCTGCTAGCGCATTTAGGAGCTCTGTGAACTCATTAAGGAGCTCCACGCGCCCATTTAAGAGTTCCGGCAGCTCATTTAGGAGCTCTGTGCGCTCAGTGAGCTCATTCAGAAGCGCCGCTAGCGCATTTCAGAGCTCCGGGAGCTCATTTAGGAACACCGAGAGTTTATTCGGGAGAAGTAAAGCCCTTCTGAAGTAAATAAAGTTTGTTTTCTAATGAGTTTGTTGGAAAAACACACACACACACAAAGAAATTTATTTTGGCCTTAATGAAAACCCAATGAGGGAGATTAGTAACTTACTCAAGAAACGCCGTGATATAACTGAATAAATGTAGAAAACGGCGTAAAGCACCATACACACTAGAGCATTTCTAAATTACGTAGAAAGATTGAAAAAAGAGTCGTAAGTAAGATGGGTCTAGAACTTTAAGTGTCTTGTCAAGTTCTTATCCCTACCTTCATTCCGTCTCAGCATTTAATTTATAAGTACGTGATAAAAACGGTTTTAAAAAATGTGATGACAAACTTTCCGATTAAAGGATTTTATATCATTTATTACTTTTCGTTAAAAAAACACAGCCCTATAGTTTTAATTCAAATTAAGACACGCATATCGCCGTCTGTTCATAAAAAAGGGTCAATATGTATGTGGGGGAAAACTGTATATGAGCTTAATCCTTTCCCGCATACATGGAAGTATCTATAAGTATTGAAATCATTGTTCGTATAAGCAGTGTATGCGTTTGTCCCGATGTGTGTTCAATGCAGTCTGCAGCATATGCGTTAACAAATGTAATTTTATAATTCATAAGCAATTTCGCCTTTTTCTACAATGTTTTCAACATTAGTCAATACTTTCATTAAATCGGAGGATGACGATAAATTGGTGTTCGATTTACTATATCAAGTAAAGGTAAATCTTTATCAACATTGAACAGATAAAAGTTACATTCATGTGTATCTAAGTAAAAACATGAAAAGTGTTGAATCAGCGTCGGTAGTTTTTTAACATACAATTCAGTGATTAACGATATCTTGAAGTTTTCCCCTTTCTGTCACGATACTGCTGTCTCGGTAAAGCAAGATTTACGCAAACGAATTTCGAACTCGTAACCACCCAATGTACGTGCGTTAACTCACCCTAAAATAGTGTCTTAACGTTGTTGTTATTTTGACATCCTTGAACTATTTTATTTTTGTTTAAAAAGTAAAAGCCCGATACGTAGGTGTTCGTTTTACTACATTAAACTAGGTTAAATTGTTATAAATGGCTAATGTAAACAACGGTTAAATGAAAGGTAAATACATTTGTATCTCAGTTTATTTGTTTGCGCCACGTATATTTAAGGTATTATCTACTGAGGTGTACAGTCCGTTATATTGCTTTCACTGTCTGAAACGCGATTGTATTAACCTAAATAAATCATTAGAAATTACTTTTCCTTTATCATCAATTTTCATTTTTCGCTGTAGTGAAAAAGGAAAAGTGTGAACAAACGTGTTTACCTTACGTCTCACTTTTATATATATATATATATTATGTAAAAGACCGGCGTATAAGTTGGGATAATGATATTATCATCATGTCTAGCGATAGTTAATGTAAACGAACGGGGGTAATTAAATTAACGATTAGCTTTTTTTAGGATTAAATTGCTTACACGACGTACGCGAATATTATTGTCATGGTTTACTGTCTGATCTTTGTTTTCATCGTTTTATAAAAACACCTATGATATTAATTTCAGTACTTTTGTGTTTTAACTGTGTATCCAATCATTGACCAAAAGACGCTGATAAACAGGGGATGGTGGTATTTTTCCGTAGCTTCGTTATACCGTATATGCTCCGATCAATTTCCTTTGTACGATGAATAAAACGATGTCTCATGAAAGAAGCAGGGCTTACAATGACGTCAGTTGTCAATAAATGACTCCAACGTGGCGGGATAGTAGTTGCAGTGGTAAAGAGTCGCCCTCTCACATCAAATATCCCGTGTTGAAATGTTTTTATGTTATGTTCACATAAACGGCGCGAGTACTGGCTACGTCTTCGAAAGCCGACGTCGATCATGATCAATGTAAACTGAAAGCTAATTTTGCAATCAGTATATAATAAATATGTTTTAACTAATAACATGTACCATTTCGGGTTGTAGAGTGTCGACTTCAAGAGCTGGGGTTCCTTGTTCGATGCCCGAAATGCTAAAATCTGGTACTTAAAATGCAAAACTAGTGATTTAATATTTGTATCGGACAGACACGTAAATGTCTGTATTAATTAACTGGTAGTAGTATACTCGCATTTAACACCAGTATGTAAAATATGAATATAAACGTTTACAATGAACACATTCAATGTCTATGAATTAGATTGTATTCAAACTGAATATAGATACAAGTATACGTACAAGTACTACACAAGTTCTACACTTAACGTAAGCCGTCTGATCAGTTTATTTACTGCTGGTTTCTCAAATCAATACATGTATCATGATAGTCCTAGAAATGGATATGGTCTCTTCCTAACACAAAGTTGGGCAAGTTCATTTAAAAACAAATCAAGTTTTGTTTCAAAGAAAATCATGACAAAGAAAGGATACTAGTGTAGCACTAAGTTCTTGCAAGGATGGATATGTCGTCTAAAAACCTATTAGTTCGTGTAAGAGGAAGTTCGTTTCATACAACTGCAACATAATCAAACGACGTTTGTGCAGCCAAAGCAGGAAGCTGTAAACAATCGTCATATTACAACAAAGGAGGTTTTGTAATAGACTTGTTGTTTAATACAGTTAAATCCTAACTATGTTTGTAAGTATTTAAATGCAAAATGAAATATGATGATCATTAGGGATTAAACCATTATAATATTGTTCTAAAACATGTTCCCTGACGACGAATATACGGACGATTAATATGATCGGTATAGGTTCAAAATGGACGTACCCATTTATTCTGACAGTATTAAGTTTAAATTTAAATGTGCTTAGCTATCCAGCTGCGTTATCTTCGTCCTACTTTACGGCATATCAAAGTATGTTATTGATCACAGTTAAATCAATGTACCTTGATAGTACAGGCATGTTAGATGTCACCTAATCCTAACGTCGCTGGACATTTTAGGTATGTTGAAAAATTTATGTTTGCCTCAGCGTGTAACAGCGTGAGAGTAAATCCATGTTAATGAAATATCTTAATTATTTGAGATTTTACGCCATTTTTAACATTAGTTTAGATCTATTCATGAATTTCCATACGTAAGTTATACGTTTCTCTCATACGCAATAGTGTGACAGGGCCATAAACACACCTGTTTTTGGCTATGAAATGTGTCTTGCCAAAGATACTCCATATTGACCGTTGTGTCTTTTGACTGGGGATTAAACCCGAGACGCCCGGAAAGTATAGACCTAAAATAATCGTCTCACCTATAATTTGCTTGTGAACAGCCACACAATTGGTTGAAACATTTACTACGTACAACACATTTGCAGCAGACTCTTTTGTATAAAATAGGCAAAACCATGGAAAATATCTTTTAAATGAAAATTTAAAATCAAGTTGAACAATTTTTGACAGAAGAAGAAACAGCTCATTATGAGTAATTGCTTCATTTGTCACGCTGTTTTTGAAATATGTCTGCTGCAGATGCATCAAAATGTTTAATAAGTTGAAAAGGGATATACCGATGAATACTCTATTCAAACATAAGGTATCCGTTTACACGTTAAAGGAACTTTAAATAAACACTACGGACATAAAGTGTACTGTTTGTTCTGTTACATAATGCTGTCTGTAGGAATAAAGCCCCAGTTGTAATACAATGTGTACGTGTGAACACTTTGATGCTATCTGATGTATCCTGTGTTACTAGTATATGGCTACGAATGTAACATACTATTCAGCCATTACAATACCTATACATTATGTTTACTCTAGTTTGTATAATCTGAAAAGGTCAACTAATAGAGAATAACTTTTGACATACAGTGTTTTGTATGTGTTGTCATATAAAAATAACCGTGGCTTAGTTAACCCATCTTTCTTCTCTTATACAGTACGTACGGTTGTTCATTTCGGTATGTTCAGTGAATATTACACTCCAACATAAATACTATCGTCATCACCCAAAGTCAGACGTGTTGGACATATAAGACTTTGATGTTTATAAAATTATTTTAACTCTATTATATAATTACCTTTGGTGTATTGCTCCATATTTGTGTCCAGATGTTGTGTTAACTCTTCTGCTGTAGATCTGTTGTACGCGGGAAAATGTAAACGTGCCTGAATGTGTCCTCGACGTTTCTGTTGTTGTTCTGTTGTACGTGGGAAAAGGTAAACGTGCTAGACGATGTCCTCGACGTTTCTGCTGTTGATCTGTTGTACGTGGGAAAGGGTAAACGTGCTAGACGATGTCCTCGACGTTTCTGCTGTAGATATGTTGAATGTGGGAAAGGGTAAACTTGCTACTCGATGTCCTCGACGTTTCTGCTGTAGATTTGTTGTACGTGTGAAAGGGTAAACGTGCCTGACGATGTCCTCGACGTTATATTTGTTGTAGTAATTGTTTTGATGCGGGCTGTAACTAATGTTAAAATCACTTGTATTCTGGCGTCGTTTCGTTTTTGTAATATATTAAATTTACTTACAGATATATTATCTGAAACTAACACAATAAAATAAACCTACAAGCACATTGTCGATCATCTTCTATGATCACCGAACCATTGTTTAGACAGGCAATCGCCTGACACTCTGTAATATAATTTAACATTTCGAATGTTTGCAAAACTCATAAACAAGACCAAAATACTAAAAGCTAATCGACATATTGGTACTGCAGGGACCATATGGCAGATCCAGATCCAGATCAGCAAGCGCATTTGAACTGGCTCTGCACTGTTTGTCAATTAGTTATGAAAGGTATCAACATGCTTCTGTTAAGCAGTATCATTTTCGACCCCTTAGCATGGATGCAGAGTCAGTGTTTTGTTTTATCGAGGTGTTCGAGTGATTACTCGAGTTATTCTACACACATTATGTATTTTCGATATATTCTACACACATTATGTATTTTATTTTCGATTTATTCAACACACATTTTGTATTTTCGATTTTGTAATCTATTTATACTTAAACTTTTTAAAGAAAAATAAAACAGTATCAAGAAAACAGCACAGCAGCAATTCTGAAGTCCAATGACAGGTCCGTACAAATTACACTTGTCAAAAGTTAATATATTCTCATAAGTTTAAAGAGTTTAGTCGATAGCGACGCGAGCTGTTAATCCATGGGCTGTGAGTTCGAACCCCAGTTCGTCAAACATTATTTCCGACGTTTGACGCATTTCAATGCAACAAAAGTTTTCGACTTCCACAAAATGGCTAACAGTGTATATTTGCAAAAGCAGACAGTTGCTTACAAAGACTGTTGTATGGAGAACTGTCGTGAGAATGCCTGGATACACATTGGTAGGTGAACTGGTCGCCGTGATATGACTGAACAATTGTTGAAAATGGCGTTAGACCCGAATCAATCATTTATTTAATGAATTTAGTACTTACCTTTGACATAATTGACTACAGGTATAATGATGGTACACAGAATTGTCCAGAACAGTAACGCCTCCATGAATATAAAACACCAAAAAGGTAAATTCATATGACGCCTCTTCTAGTAAAGATATATTGATTGATAAATTACTGACTTCTGGGTCATATTTGGATAGTCTTACTAACAGAGCACTCGAGCGAGTGCTAGTAGAATCATCCAATCAAATTACAGCTTTTAACTAGTTGGTGAACTAGGACAATTTAGATACACACGTTGTGCATCCTCCGAACGACAAACTTATGATAACATTGATGAGAACATTTTACAAACTGCTGAAACTGGACAGTTTTGCCATTTCTCCACAACCTTTTCAGTTCTCTATCAATATGAGCTCGTTCACGGGAAAAGGAACACGTTTGGGTTTTGTGAACATTGTAGATCCGGACCAAACTGTGCGTCCAGACACTCTGATCAATATATTCACTGTTCAAATACTACTTGCATTAGCTTGTAAACAAATTATATCAACTTCTGTAGATTTTAATACGACTGGTTGAGCATCCACGGTCTCATTAGAGCCTTTACCGTCTTTTTGCTTGCAGGACTACATGAATAAATACAAATACTATTTGCGCCGAATCTCACCTATGCATTCACCGTCGGTTTGCATGTTACAATAGTACTTTTTTCTCCGAGTCTAGCTATGTTAGTGTTCTAATGCATCTGTGTACAGTGAAGACTCAGACATTGAGCATCCACACAGTCTCACCGAAGCCTTCACGGTCGGTTTGCGTATAAGAATAGGACTGATAATGTTATTTTCGCCGCGTCTAGCTATGTTAGGGTTCCAATGCATCTGTGTACAATGAAGACTCAGACGTGCATTGAGCATCCACATAGTCTTACCTTAGCCTTCACCGTCAGTTTGAATGTTATAATAAGACTGAACATGTTATTTTCGCCGCGTCTAGCTATGTTAGTGTTATAATGCATATGTGTACAGTGAAGACTCAGACGAGCCTTGAGCATCTACACAGTCTCACCAAAGCCTTCATCGTCGGTTTGCATGTTATAATAAGACTGAACAGTTATTTTCGCCGCGTCTAGCTATTTAAGTGAAGACTCTAGAGCATCTACATGGTTTCACCTTCTTCTTCTTCTAGATTTCACTGGAAAAAGTATTGCAGGTTCTTTTTAAAGTCACATGGTGTTGACTAATTATACATTGCAACGGGTTTAAGCCAGTGCGCATTGGTAATAAATCATTTCTTTATAGCGCCCAAAAAACATGCGCAACTGAACTTTTTTCAAAATATAACAAATCAGCAGAAGAAGTCTTTGAAAAAATATTGAAAAATATATGGATATCGAATTAAAAAATCGTAATTATTGAATATAGTTCACAAATTTGTGCCAATCGAAGGAATGGCTACACATAGTGATTCCAAAAGTCCTCTGGTGCATATACGATCAAATACGTCTGCAAGTGGGAAAGGGTTAACACAAAATGAGGAATTAAATTATCATCACACGCTTATTACATGACATGGTGGGGACCGTGGGTACACAGTGTATACGTGTATCAGTGGATATTGTAAGTAGCTCGAGAGGCTCGTGCACTTCCACTGGGTATATATGTGTATTGCCACGTGTTCGAGCCATGTGAGGCTTGAGCGTAGATCAAAGCCCCGTCAGACTGGACGGAGACCAGAACAGGTACAAGGTCGCCGTCAAACGTGAAGGCAATGCGTGAAAAAGTCCCCAAAAAAATACAAACTTGAGCAAAGCCGCTCTAATCCCGACCTTTACGATCATACCGCATCTCATATCGCCCACGTCACGACATCTCCGCGCTTATGGCGTTTCTATTGAAATTTCTTGGCTGGAGAGGGGGATCCCGCTGTGCTCTAAACACGCTCATGGGGTGCTTATCACGCGTCTTCTACGTAGATCGCAACTGCACGGAGACCTCACGACGTTTCTACCACGAGATCACGGCGACTATATAAGCTGGTCAGATTTGGGGAAATTTCTGATGTATGTACTTTGAAACGCCAGATTTTATAGCAGGTCGCACATGAAAAGCATGGTCGCCATAAGAGCCTGAGAAACACGCCATTGGTCGTATTAAGAACTCCATACACGCACTGGGAACCCATTAATAACGTCATAGGCGCACTGGGAGCCCATTGCGAAAGTCGTGCAATCTCGCAACAGTGGTAAAATCATCGTAACATCGGCATGACAATGCCATAAGGACTCCGAATGCGCAGTGTGGTCGTGGCAGACTTGCAAGGATCGTAGTGAGGGCGCCATGAAGTTCCCGTTGCAAATGTTACCATTTTCGCAGCGTCTTTGTCACGCGTATACTGCGCATGTAATACGTTCATGGAGATGTTACGACGCTTATATAATGACCTTCGCGATCCCAACACGTTATCACTGCGTTCCATGTTGGATCGCCAAACTTTGGCTTTTGTTTTGAACATGCTCAAAACAAAAGCCGTGACTTGGCGATCATTGGCGATCTTTGCGACAACAACACATAATCTGGCGTTTCCACAACGTTTATATCACGATTATGGCGACCTTGATGCGGTCTATGCTCATTTTCTTATCGCTCTACCACCACATCACCGATCCCGTTAGATTAAAACTGAAACTGGCTGCTATGAAGGCGTGAATGTAGGTGACCGTTCATGTCCTTCTGGGGTTAAGATACCTGTTTACAATATGCTTCATATTATTTATAGTTCTTATTTCGCAAGCATTTTTTGAAATAGTATCAGTTTTGTTCTATTTGAGAAAAAATATTGCTTTCAACAATATTTCCTCTGCCATTCAATTCATGCTCGCGGCGGTATTGTTATTACATTCCCTTAACTCGTGCCAGATAATACATTGTAAGGTTTGTTGGTGGAAAAGGCTTTCATGATGCATGGACGACTAAACGATGAGTACTAAGAGACCGTTGGCTTATGATTAGTGGTAATTTAACGCTACTTTCTATGGTATTTCAATACCATCATGATCACAAATTCAGCCATCAATTACAATATCTGGAACGTATAGGGGAAAACTAGAAGAACCCTCGATACCATAATATTAGTTCTCATTGTACTGAACTATCTGTTGAATGGAAGCGGGCAACTAATACTCACTCTGATGCTATTATACATATGCATATTCTTCATCAGGTTTTTAGATAATTCTAAGCATGTGTTAGACTACCAGAGCCGGGAACCTTAGTTGGGGGTATAGCTCATATCGGAACTGTTGTATAATTCGAAAGTGGTGGTGTGTTATATGTTGTTTGCTGAGGGATGCGCGGATAGGATCAGATCAATTAAGTCTATATCGTTGAGTACTGGATTTTAACGTCTAGTATGTAAAGTAGGCCCATTCATGCAAACAATAAACATAAATATTATCCAAGTTATTACATTTAATTCAAAGTTGATATATCTATAAACATGCTAAAGTACGTATAATACACAAACGTTAAATCTGCGCCGTCTGACCAGTCTGTAATCTAATGACTGTTTAGTTCAATTTTGTTATCTTGCCTTTTCCAAAAACTTGACAAAAACAATTGTTAAACCAAAACCACACGGCAACAGCGGTATTGTTAAAAGAGAATCATAATTAAAGTATTTCGGCAATACAAAGTTATTAAACTAAAATCGTAATAAATAAATTATAATGGTCTAGATATTCGAAAGTGTATGTAAGTATGGTAGTTGCCATCTCATATCTATAATTTCATGTGAGTCGTAGTCGTATCATGCACACTTATTGTAACACAATCAAAGTGTTTTGTAGAGGTAAATGGTGAAACGAACAACTGATTCATTGATTGGGGTTTAAAGCCGTTTTCAACAACTGTTCAGTCATATCACGGCGACCAGTTCACCTATCCATTCATTTTCTAGTTTTCCCACTCCATTACAACACACAAATACCTTCCAGGCAACTGGCTGCCTTTTCACATAGACTGTTAAACAGCCCATTTGTGAAATGAACAATCGACTCGTTACATTTGGTCAAGCTTTGACAGGAAACGCCGTGATACTACTGCAGTGGAGTAAAATCAATATAAACTTGATGTTTAGCTTTTAGACAATATTTTTTTTAAATTAACCCTTTTTTATAAACAAACACTTTCTGAAACCTCTGTACGGACTAATTCCAAGATGTTTTCAAAGCCATCTCCTTCAGATTGTATTATGTGGGACAGGGTTACACCGAGCTCATCACAATTACTTATTTAACATATGCAATCGGAAGAATTGATGCTATCGATAATCGTCTGACTGATATCAAACATAGTCAAATCTGTGGAAAATCTCTTTAACTGAAATTTTTAAATAAAGTTTAAAATATTGTGACAGAAGAAGTAAAAGCTCATGATGAGCAATTGCTTCTTTTCTCACAATCTTTTTAAAATGTGTCTGTTGCAGATGCGTCAAAATGCATTTATATCTGAGAAATAAATATGATGATATATAATTTATCTTTTGATACTAATATCCCGCTACAAATATATAACATAATTTTCAGCCATTATAAGACCTAGAATGTATGTTTATTCAAGTTTGTAGACTTTCAACAGATCATACGATAAATGATCATTACTGACATACAGTTTTTTATCTTTGCTGTTATATAACACTGTAACTGGACCTATTAACCCATCTGTCCCCTCTAATACAATACGCACGGGTGTACACGTCGGTGTTATCTGGTGTATGTTGTTTGACTTGCATCCCGCCACATAAATACTATCCTCATCACCCACAGTCAAACCTCTTGGTCCTCTCAGGCATTCATGTTCATATATATTACACACTTTACCGTCCATATTCAAACTTGTTACTGTTCTCTGATTATAGTCTGAAACATACATTGTATCCCCGTCACTATTCACTGTAATGTATTCTGGACTTCCAAACAGGTTCTGTCCTTTATCATTGTGTTTGAATGTTTGAAGAACTTTTCCCTTGTGATTAAGGATTTTCACCGACGGATGTACCCCATTAAACGTAACAAATAATTTGCCTTTTATATATGTAATTCCTGAACAACCTGATTCCATTGGTACCCTTTTTACTACTGTTGATAATATTCCATTATAACGTAGAAACACTAAACATGTGTCACAGGTCACCACCAGAGTTCCCGGATCCATACATGTTATATCCCATGGTTTACCGTCAAGTTTGATGTAACATGTAATGGTGTCTGATCGTAAGTCAACGACTTTAATAGAGTTATTATTATAGTCTGCTACAGCTAAAAGGTCACTGGACATCAACACACTTCCTGTTATCCGTACTCCTACTGTGTCCGTTTTGTGATTCATCTTAATGTCCTTTAATAACTTGACTTTTGTTGCTTTAAAGATGTCTGTCTTCATGGTTTTCTCTTCATTTTGTGTTTGCTGCTTTTTTCCTCTTTCTTTATTTGTTCTGATACTTAGCGTACCAAAGGTAGGATTGTCTTCCTTCAATAGTCCTTTCTCTGTCTGCTCTCTTATCGTCGTTTTACTGTCTCCTTCATTTTTCATCTTCAACAATCCAAGTTTACTAGGCGAATTAAGTGTATTCAGTATGTTTTCATTGCGTGAAAATGCATATCTTCTCACACTGTTGTTTTGTGATATGCTTTGTGATTTGTCATTGTGCTCTTTGACCTGAGTTCGAGCTTTCTTGACAAAAATGAATAACTGTTGGTTTTGTTTATATTTTTCAAGATGTCTTAGAGTGGATGATATTTCCGATATGTCTACTAAAAGCTTGTCGTATAGTGTATCCATGCATTCAATAGCTTTCAGATCTTCATTTTGTATCTGCTCAGCTTGCTGCATTAGTTCATATTCTAATACATCGATATTCCAATTTATTTCATTTCTAAATACCTGAATATCAGCTTTGAATTGTCTGAAACAGATGGTTACATCAATTGAGTAATTTCGCGTTGTATTTTTATCTTCTGCAAGATGGTTTTCTATGTCCCTTATCTGCTTTAATAATATTTTATATTCTTGACTGGAGTTGAATCTCTTCGCCAAGTCGTCGATGTACTTTACACCGCATTGGCCATGATCTAGAGTTACGCATACAGAACAATAACATGTGTCATGCTTTTCACAGAAATACTCTATTAATTTCTCATCATGCTTAGCACAGAACTTGTCCTGAACATTTGATATTTTCTTTCTTGGCATTTCGTCCCTATCAAGAAGATGATGCTGTTTGAGAGCTTTTGACTTTCTGTGATTTCCTGCACAAGTGTCACATAGGAATTCGTCACAATTAGTACAATAGAGCTGGGCATTTTCATTTACATTATCTATAAGGCAAGGATCGCAGGGAACACCGGTATCCCAGTCTTCACTACAGGCTGGTCTCCTTCCAGAAACCTCCATTGTTGATTTTCAAACTGAAAGAAAACCAAAGGTTTTTTGCATAACATGTACAAGCTTTTGGTGACAGTATTACTTATTTTGTCAAAATGATTTCAAAAGTCGTCTGCTGCAGATGGAAACGTTTAAGTCTCGAGATTTTTGTTTTCATAGTATAAATTATCAAACACTTCATCGCAGTTATCAGCTCAATATACATAGTTCTGTCGAATACATTATCTTAAAGGAAACGCTATCTTTGATAATAAGTGTTTCTCTATAACAAAGGGAGTAATTGTTACTGAATTTGTTCATGTATTGGTAGCAAATATTTTAGCTTGAAGTATCGGTGTACATTGTCAGTGACAATGATAATGACAATGACAATTCTTTATTCAGCAATCTAGGCCTACGGCCCTTATACAAAAAAGTTTAACAAAGTTTCAAGTATCAGTATCAGTATCAACAACTAACAGTTTCCCATATGTGGACGCATTACGATGCTTCTACAGCAGACAGATTATGAAAACGTATCGACCTACTTCTACATATGTCACAATGATTTCAACTCATATGTAAATATTTAAACTTTAATTTATAGATATGTCATCAGAAGAAGATGTATGTCAGACGAAGATGTATTGTATGTCCGAAATATTCAATTTTCACACCCTTCTCATACTATCGGATTGCAATATTTTTGAACATATGCGATATTGCCGTCTACCACACATTTGAAAAACATTCGAAAACAATGAAGGAATAAATTCAATCTGAGTGTTAAGCGATGTTGATCTCAGATCAACGAAAGCATATTGTGGGGCTGAATGTGGAAGCAAACTGATCTTTTAGCAAATATTATCAATCGTTAGCTACCTCCATCGCTAGCGAGCACAGCGTTAAAAAGTACATGTATACATTAGGAAATGTTCTTTAATAAGTAAGATTCAATACTGATTTCGACTACTAATCTTAAAGATGTCATTTCATGAATTTAGAGACTATGTATTCATTTTCCCTCATACATCAATGTAACGAATGTTAAGTCCCAGATGAAGCTATTAAGTTTCGTTTGCTTTATATAAGTCGGTGAATCTGTATCCAACACACATAAAAAGTAGTCTGGGACAAAGGCAACAGATAGTAATATATTACCCTGGCAATGGTATATTAAAGAATATATATGGGTACCCGGGTCATAACATCAACTTTAAATTTGGTTGTAATGGCTTTCTCTCCATGGCACTCATGGTTGTTAGGTTAACATAACGACTGGCATCCGTGTGTCAGGATAAATGAACCATTAGTACTGGCTGGTAACCTTCCCAGGTAGCGCCTTGGTATAACTGATATGTTGTTGAAAAACACAACACAAACGAATCCCTCATGTGTCATAATGTTGACGATTTTATACTTCAGAAAAATATTTATTGTTTATATCATAAGTATTCCACAAACAGAATGAAATTCGGGCAATCCGAGACCTTTCTATGTACCCACACAGTGATATGAGTCTGTGCATTCATTTAATGTACAAATATACAGTTTTCTGACGAAATTTAAGTCCCAGGTGAACATATAAGTTTTAATTTGCCTTATATCTCGTATTGTAAAGCGGGCATACTCGGGACTACATATTGACGCAAACGATAGAATTAGAACGATACACAAGTGTTACCTCTCATCAATCTGTACGTTAACTGGTTTCAGTCTAACACAATGATTAATATTAGACCTATACTTTATTGTGAACATTGACAATAAAACAAAATATTTGTTAGCCGAAATCGGCGCTGAATTGCAGTATGAGATCAGTGGAGATTCAGACAAGACTATGCGTATCTCTTTATATATCCATTGTCAAATCGCATGTGGTATGAAGGTTGCTATACATTATTACATTTTTTACGGTTTATGAGACAAACAAAAGGAAATCAGAAACTATAAGACTCCATTTTGCCTGACGCGCCTGTTTATAAAGTCAAATATACACTAGATAGAAACTATAGACAATTAAGCGTTTATCCTTTCCCATCAGGATACGTATTTTTACGCGTTTTGAGAAGATATTTTTTTAAAACATTGTGGGAATAATGGAAATTTAATGTACCTAAATGTATAATAAGAATGTCCCCTTTTGACATAATATTTTCATCTCTATTCAATGATAATACTTTAACTTATCAGGTTTAAGACTTCTTTATTTTTGCCTAGAGAAGTGTTTAGAGTCGTTTGTTATCGATATACTTTGTCTTAGAAAGGGTCGTTATGCGAGCTATAATATATTTTACCCTTACCACACCTCCCAAGGTAGATATTATTTGAAATCATCGTGTAAAAATAAGGACTTACTCGTAATATGCTATGTGTTACTGTTATATAATCATAATTCATCGTCTGCTTTTCATTCCATGGAAAATACAAATACATATGAATAGTGGCTTTTTTTAAACCGATGATTTCTTTCATTTCCGAACTAGTTTATTTAACCGTTACACCGAATGATCATTATTTGAGTTAAGTTCATCTAGAAGCTTGCGAAAGGTTGTGCGAGTAACAAGGGAAGTGTAAATATGCTTTTTATGCGGAGGATTCAGCTATGCTGAATACCTCCGTATATTGTCATGCCCAACTTTCAGAAAGTGTAAATTTGTAAATATTTTGTGCTGCCCTCTGGTTTTTCACAATGGACAATTGTTCTTGATTGAGCTAAACAGTATGTACATTATACAAAGTAAACGTATACAATGTAAAGTTTTAATCCATGAAGTTGTATACATAATTTAGAAATTTATGTTCGACATAAGTATTTTAAATGTTTCTTTTAATTACATATGGAAAACGAGTAGCTTGAAAGCGGGTAGCTCAAAACCTTATGAGAAAATCCCTACAATGCAAAACAAACGGAAATTACCGCTGTCGTGCATCGTCAACATTTTCCCTTGTTAACACTCTACAGGCTACGTTTTGGAATTTCATGCAAGTTTATCAGAGCATTCATCTCCATCAATGATTTGTTATATGACTCACCGTTTTATCAAGATAATACATTGACCAAGGTTATTTAAAAATCTAGCAATGCATGTAAAAGTTGTAGAGGTGATGAGATCGGACTACACGCACAGACAGAATCATGAACATACTAACGCACACATGCATTAAGGCACACACATACACTGAATTGATCTTGTGGCAATTATGTTTTGATCGATGGAAGTTAAATCGACAATGTAACAAACCTGAAATCGAAGATTCCTTACTAATTTGTCATTTAAAGTAACAGAACGATTTTTTTGAAAAAGGTAATTATGCACAAGAATGTTAAATCAATGAAAAAAAACGAACGAATAAATAGTTTGACCACTAATGTTACGTTTGTAACAAGATCCACGTTAGCTTAGTGAATATTGATGCGGGCTGTCAATCATAGAGCTGTGATTTCGAATCCCAGCTCGGTCAACATTCTTCTGACATTTTACAAACGTCCATGCGACCGCCGTCATTCGTCTTTCACCAATTTGCTAACAGTCTATTTGGAAATGTAGCTAGTTACTTGTAAAGAATTTTGAGTGAAGTACTAGTGTGAAAAAGCAAGGAAACACGTGTGAGTAGTTGAACTAGCCGCCGTTATGTAACTGGAGAAAGTACGAAATGGCGATCAGTCCAAATCAATAATACGACTAAGAAAGAAATAACTTCAGTAAGAAAAGTAATTGCTTTTTAAGTGATTATTAAAAAAAGCCATCGTTGAGAGTACCCTTGTTATGCGCATGCGTAATGCAATATTAAGTCGCGACGTTGAATCATTCATTTTAAGAATTGTCAAATTATTCATTGGAGAGATCACATCAGTACACATAGTGTTGTTTATTTATTGGAGCGTTTGTTTTACATTTAAATTAGTAATATATGGTTAACTTCTAAAATTAAAAGTGTCTACATTTAATACAGTTCATAACAATGTGACAAAACGAGAATATAAATAACTTCATCTTTCTCCAAGATATTTTTACATTTCATGTTCGATGCGTTTTCAGGAGACGACCTTTGAAAACATTGTGGAATTTAATGTTGGAGTAATTATATTCTCACAATCAGCAAGTTTCCTCCTTGGCACAAAATTGTCAACTCTATTCAATGGAAATACTTTAAGACATAGAGAATTGTTCTTTTTTTTTTGCCTCGATGTATTCAAAGTCGCCTGGTGCATAGTTGATATATGTTAGAACGGGTTAAGACGACCGAGTTGGAAATAATGTTGGAAACGGCGTTAAAATCAAATCAACGCAACTAAGGAGAACGTTCATGCAGTCAGAAAAGTTCATAACATTCGTTTTTACACTAGTTGCTATCTAAACGCGGAAGTAAATACTACACATACAACTGGATAAGGAAATATTTTATTAAAGTTAACTTTCTAAATAACATTTGATAAAGAATGTAGTCTCTATGTATATAAATGTGTAAGAAAAATAATATGATAACTATAAACTTAACTCTTTCATTTGATGTAGATTCAACTTTGTAATCGGTTTAAGAAATGATCAACTATGGTTTGTAAAAGAATATTCAAAATGGCTATCACTGAGAGTAACCTCGTCATGCCCATGTGTGATATTCTGTCTACCTTTTTCTATCTGACCCAAAGTACGTTGTAGACGACATTGAAAACATCTAGGCAAAATATGTTAAACTTCTACAATGATATTGATATAATGTCTTTTAAAACTGCGCGGACAATGAATATAGTCTATTTCTTCTTTTGCCAGATATTTCCAAAAGTTGTCTGCTACAGATAAAAAGGGTTATGTCACAAGGTTTAATCTTTTAACTTTAAGCGTTGTCAAACCCTTCACCGAACTTGTCAGATCAATATTCACGGTAAAGCTATATAGAGATCTATTTGTTTTTGACACTTTGATTCTTTTTAACTTAAGAGGCAAAGTACCATTGATGTTTTTACCATTTCCATCATAAAGTCAAATGTTGACACCTCTTCAAACCAATACAATTTAGGAAAAGAACAAAATATGAGCAATGTACATGCACTGTTTTCAAATCAGTGTAACCCTTTCTCACATATATTCGTAGTTTGACGCATATACATCAAACGACTTTTGGAACATTTGGGACACATAATGTTCACTAATGGTATATTATAAATAAAGATTTCAAATATGCATGCCTATATATCTTTTAAGTGTCTGTTTCACTCGTGTGGCATGTGGTAAAGGGTTAAACATTTGTCTTTAATGATCATGTTAATATATTTGTTTTTGATGATCATGTTGATATAATTGTCTTTAATGATCATATTAATATATTTGTCTTCATGTTGATATATTTGTCTTCATGTTGATATAGTTGTTGTTAATGGTCATGTTGATTGATTTGTATTTAATGATCATGTTAATATGTTTGTCTTCATATTGATATATTTGTCTTTAATGGTCATGTTGATATATTTGTCTTTAATGGTCATGTTGATATATTTGTCTTTAATGATCATGTTAATATATGTGTCTTTAATGATCATGTTAATATATTTGTCTTTAATTATCATGCTGACATATTCGTCTTTAATGATCATGTTAATATATTTGTCTTTAATGATCAAGTTGATATATTTGTCTTCATGTTGATATATTTGTCTTTAATGATCATGTTAATATATTTGTCTTTAATCATCATGTTAATATATTTGTCTTTAATGGTCATTTTGATGTATTTGTCTTTAATGGTCATGTTGATATGTTTGTCTTTAATTGTCATGTTATATATTTGACTGTAATCATCATGTTAATATATTTGTCTTTAATCATCATGTTAATATATTTGTCTTTAATGCTCATGTTAATATATTAGTATTTATTGATCAAGTTGATATATTTGGCTTTTTCTGTTTTTAAAGCAGATCAAGGTCTGGTTTCCACTGTTTAAACAGAATAACTGTTTTGTTCAAATCTGAGATAACCCTTCCCTTGATAAAGCTGGTATTTGACGCCTCTATGAAAGACACTGTTTAGAAACATTACATTGTGATAATGAATTGCTCTAACAAGTCAGTGTTCATTTACTCGGCAGACGACTTTGTGAACAACATATTATGAAGGATACAGACGTTAGTTGGCGAAGTGCAGCAAACGACATTTGAAAAAAATAAGGAAACAGAAGAAATTGCATTCAACGATCGGTTCTATTTACCAAACTGTTTTCAAACTGTGTATTGCATTTAAACTTCCAATTTCAAAGTCGATATTCACTTTTCCACAGATGATTATAAAAGCAGACGATTTTGCGAATATAAAAATGAAGTATAAGCGATAAAGGTAATCTGATAGTACTAAACCCTTACCAATATACAACAATTCTCCAGCAGGCGGTATTAAGCACATAGTGGCAATGACATAGACAATTTATATAAATGAACGTATAATTATTAAATACAATTTGAAAACATTGTGGTTAAAGGAATAATTCTCAACATTAGCAAGTATTTTTCTGTAGAAGCTTCGAAGTCAGTGACGACGTGGGAAAGGTTAATTGGTCAATGAGTATGAACATTATATAAGGTTTATGAAGAGCGATTTCATGATACGACACATATTATATTTCTTTAAGGATTGCTTGAATACATTTTGTGATGTTCAAATATATTTTCAGCCAAACACTGATTGATTGATTGGAGTTTAACGCTGTTTTCAACAGTGTTTCAGTCATATCATGGCGGCCAGTTCACCTGTAAGTGAAAATGTCGAGTTTTATTGCACAATTCTGGCAAATGCTTGTCATTCGAAACAAATGTGTTAATTGCAATGACTTGATATTATGTATCTCGAGCCCCCATGGTTCAGTTGATAGAAACGCGGGCTGTCAATCCAGAGTCGAACCCCAGGTCGGTCCATACTCTTGTTGGCGTATCACACATATATATGCGACAAGTGTCATTCATCATTCATCAATCGGCTAACAGTCGAAAAGCAGCCGGTTGCTTGAAAGGAATGTTGAATGGAAATTAAACGTCTTGCATATGTTATTAAGTGTTGTAAATTGAGAGTTTGTTAAAAACAATTAACTTTCCAACAGTACTATACATAAGCTATGACAATGATTTATCAACTAGCGATTATTCAAAATATTTATTCATACATTTAGTGAATCAGTATTGATTCACATAAGTGCTATGACGAATGTTTAGGCCTAGATGAGAGTTGAGAGCATTGTAACAAAACGAGAAATATATCATCATGACAATAAGCACATTTTTTCCTTGCACAAATGTTCAAAAGTTGACTGCTGCATCTGTGTCAGAATCCATGAAGCATGGTTCTACACGTGGCAAAATGTTAACGGCTGTCATGGCTGAAACCTATACACAAATGGTATATATTCAGCATAGGTTATAATGTATAACATATAATATATATGTGTGTGAATTTAAAATGAAGCAATTGAAATAATGTCATAGTATTTCGAGATTGTCTTAGACAACTACCTATCCTAACTAATGTAGAAGTGAATATGAGACGGTATACATAATCTTTACGTGAATGAATATGACCTGTTGCTATAACTGGCATCAAACATATTCCAATATAATATATATGTGTGTGAATTTAAAATGAAGCAATTGAAATAATGTCATAGTATTTCGAGATTGTGTTAGACAACTACCTATCCTAACTAATGTAGAAGTGAATGTGAGACGGTATACATAATCTTTACGTGAATGAATATGACCTGTTGCTATAACTGGCATCAAACATATTCCTACGTGTGATCTCCCATTGCTTTTTGCATTTATGATGTTTATACTTTACTATTCAAAATGTAATTGATCAAAGCAAAATGGTCTCCAAATGTAAATACACTTGTTAGTCGTATCCATTAGTATCGCCTGACTTGGGGAATTATCATTCATATTCAACTTGCATCAAACAAAATTTTCAAAAATGTAAGTACAGTACTTACCTATACTGAACTATTGGGACATTCCGTGTCTTTTTAAATCATGGACACACACACACAAAGACTTGACACAAGTAATTCTACTTTTTAAGCTTTCTGAACAATGATTCATCGCCAAAGGCGGGTGTATTTAGAAACGCATGCGCGAAGATAACACGATGATGATGTATGACATGTTTACCCTCGCCCTTGGCATTAATGCGTAAGATAACACGTATACTTCTGATATCCTTTAGTTGTTTCGTTTATTTTGGCTACCCATAATATTGCAATTATTATGTATGACCTTCACTATTCAATACCGGAGACCAGCCTTATTGGTCATTAAATAAACTTTGATTTGGGTTATATCTGTCGATTAGTGTCCATACGTAACCTGGGTTGTTTGATCAAACACTGATAACACAATAAAAGCAGTTGCGTCAAAGGAACGTGTACACAATATGATTTAAACGAGGAGAACGTTTTTAATTAAACAGACAATGAAAGCGATTATGCATATTGAAATGAAATAGTATATAACGTGTCTGGCTAACATCGTATTCGTGTAAGTCGCATATCGAATCATAAACATTCAACACAGTCAAACTGTTTGTTCGGCCACAAACATATCTCTCATTTCCCGACTATGATACAGTATACAATGATATATATTACAATCAATAACCGACAAATACAATGTTAACTTACGCACGTTTTATAGTCTTATTTTATAAACTAAATGAATATGTATTACCTGAAGATATAGCCAAAAATATTCGTAATTTTGTTTTTCTGATGACAGTTCAAAATACACTAACGGTTATGAACGGTATAGTAAAATGTTCAAACATTCAAGATAGACGTAACGGATTCATCTTACGATTTAAAGAGTTGAAGTATCGAAATTCATCACATTTATCATCGTCCTATTTTAAAACATTATTTCTTGTTTAAATGATATAACATACATTTACAATTGTAGCTACCTTTCCACATATATCATTCTTTTACGTTATGATATATTAAAAAGCTAAAACATTCAAGACAGAGGAAACCATTTATTCTAACGACATGTAGTTAAATGTATATAGAGTTAACGTATTGATTTGGCTACATATATCACCGATCTAGTTTAGTACATTATTGCACCTAACTCGGTTCTTCTAGGTAAATGTATATAGAGTTAAAGTTGTTTTACATATATCGCCGCTCCAGTCTAGAACAAAATAGCACCTAATTCAGTTTACGTTTTAATAGAAAATAACAGAGTTCCAATTTCATTTACAAATGGTATATATATAAACCGAGTAGAAGTCAATATGTAAACCGAGCGTTTACTTCGTGCTAAAACATATATAGCTAATGTATCTAGTGCCAATATGTTTTAAAATGATGTCTTCTAATAAAAAGAAACAGTATGATAGGGTCAAACTAGTATTGTGTTTTAATTAACGAAAACAGTATGGTAGTGTCTAAATAGTGTTATCTTTGAATTCATTGACACAGTATGATAGGGTCTAAATAATGTTGTCTTTGAATTAATTGACACAGTATGGTAAGGTTTTAATAGTGTTGTATATGAATGAATTGACACAGTATGGTAGGGTCTAAATAGTGTTGTATGAATTAATTGACACAGTATGGTAGGGTCTAAACAGTGTTGTCTTTGAATAAATTGACATAGTATGGTATAGTCTAAATAGTGTTGTCTTTGAATTACTTGACATAGTATGGTATGGTCTAAATAGTGTTGTCTTTGAATTAACGGACACAGTTATGTATGGTCCAAAGAGTGTTGTCTTTGAATTAATTGACACAGTATGGTAGGATCTAAATATTATTGTCTCTGAATTAATTGACACAGAATGGTAGGGTTTTAAATAGTTTTGACTTTCAATTAATTGACACAAAACGGTAGAGTATACATAGTATTGTCTTTGAATTAATTGACACAGAATGGTAGGGCATTGTCTTTGAATTAATTGACACAGAATGGTATGATCTAAATAGTGTTGTCTTTGAATTAATTGACACAGTATGATAGGATCTAAATAGTGTTGTTTTTGCATAAGTTGACACGGAATTGTAGGTTCTAAATTGTGTTGTCTTTGAATTAATCGACACAGAATGGTAGGGTATTGTCTTTGATTTAATTGACACAGTATACACTCACGAATTTTGATTTACCGAGTTATCATTTACATGTTAAAACAAATTATATGCTTAAACCTTTATGTTAATGTTTGTTCTTTCCATTTTTGATTGCGATCTGTGAAATCGAATAATTTTGTTTTACTTGAATATAATGTCACTTTCAGAAGATTAACCCTCCCGGTATTGGTGCTGGTAAAGTTCCTACGTAGTACCGGTCAACCAGTCCATATAGACACATTTGAGTTAAACATTGGGAATACCGTTATGCCGTTTTCAACAGTTTTTCAGTCATATCATAGTGACAAGTTGACCTTTCAATGAGGTCGTCTCGCACCAATACTTCTCAAATTATTTGTCAATATTTCTGTTCGGTCCTTTATTGGAAGACGAATACCGCTTTTCATTTTTGCATTTTCAATGTAAAGATTAAATTGCCAAGTTAGGGATCGAATTCGACATTTGGCTTATTCATGCTTCCTGAGTGAACAAACCAGTACTAGACTAGGACATGTGCTTAACCCTTTGGTGCTCAACCATTACCACCGCAACTGAGGATCGAACCAGGTTCACATCCCCGACGCTAACAACACGGACACGGAGGATTCCCTGTTAATATTTGATCGACACAAATATACGTTCAATAACAGAGTTAGGGTTAGTGTACAGCCTAGAAGTGAGGGGTTACCTTTTACATGCATGACGTTTGGCAGTAAGTGGTGCAGTGGTAGAGAGTTGGCCTCTCACATCAAATGTCCCGTGTTGGAATCCCGTGATGAGCAGCTGTCTTTAGGTTATGTTCACATACACGGCGCGAGTACTGGCTACGTCTTCGGAGGCAGACGTCGAGCGTGATCAATGTAAACTGAAAACGTATTTTGCAATCAATTTATCATAAATATGTTTCAACCTAACACTTGTATCGTTTCCGGGTATAGAGTGTCGATTACAAGACATAGGGGCCTTAGTTCGATACCTTATAGGCTAAATTATGGTACTTAAAATGTGAATCTAGTGGTGTGTTATGCTGGGGCTGTGCAGATATTATGCTATACTACGTGAATGTCTGTTTAAATAAACTGATAGTGTACTGGTATTTAACACCAGTATGAAAATATGAACATAAACGTTTACAATGAACACATTCAAGGTCTAAGTTAAGGATTAAATTGTATTCAAACAAGATATAAGTATAAGTACAATTAACACACTAAACGTTAAATCCGCGCCGTCTGACCAGTCTCTTTACTGCTAGCTGCTCAAATCAATAAATGTATCATGATAGTCCAAAATACAAAGTTGGGCAAGTTCATTTTAGATAAATCAAGTTTGATAATGTTCCACTACCATAACAGCGGATGTTTCTATAGAGAATGATTTTTAACAACATTCGTACGAGCTTAATGTTTCAAGGTAAACGATGACAATCAAAAACGGTTTAGAACTAGGTGTATGCAAGGATGGATATGTAGTACAAACCTATGAATTCGTGTAAGACGTAGTTCGTATCATACAACTGCAGCATAATCAAACGATGTGTGTGCAGCCAAAGCAGGCAGCTGTAAACACTCGTCATATTACAATAAAGGATGTTTTTTTAATACACTGGTTGATAACTACTGTTAAATCCTAACGAGGTTTGTAAGTATTTAAATGCGCACTGAAATATGATGATTACTTAGGGATTAAACCAAAATAATATATTGTTCTAAAACCTGTTCCCTGACGACGAATATACGGGCAATTAATATGATCGGTATAGGTTCAAAAGGGACGTACCAATTTATTCTGACAGTATTGAGTTTAAATCTAAATGGGCTTAGCTATCCAGCTGCGTTATCTTCGTCCTACATTACGGCATATCAAATGATGTTATTAATCACAGTTAAATCATTGTACATTGATAGTACAGGCATGTTAGATGTTACATAATCCTAACGTCGCTGGACATTTTAGGTATGTTGAAAACAGTATGTTTGCCTCAGCGCGTAACAGCGTGTCCTAGCATGAGAGTAAATCCATGTTATTGAAAGATCTTAATTATTTGGGATTTTGCGCCATTTTTAACATTATTTCAGTGTTATCACGGCGATAGTTCATTTATTCACGATCCTATGTAATGGCCCTGTCACACAATTGCGTACCGTACTAGCGAAAATATGAAAAGTATGAAAATATCACTTATACGCTGACTTACGCTAGGTGTACGTTAGTCATAGGTTTTATACGTTTCAAACACGGTCACATACGGTGGCAAACAATGGCATACGGCGAGACAGATATATGCTTAAGGTATACGCATAAAACGCTTGAGTAACGCTAGAGGTTCGTTACTCATAGGTCGAGTCATACGCTGACATACGCTGACGTACCCTGGCATGAAGGTGTACCGTACATCTAGCGTATTGATGGCGCAAGAGAAACGTAGATCTTACGTATGTCTGACGTATATGCAACCTGTATATACATATTCGCGCATGCCTGACGATTGAGTAACGTATACATAACCTACAACTATAGCGTATGATTGGCGTATGGCAAGCGTATCCCCTGCGTATTGCAAGCGTTTTGATAAAGTGTATATATAGGATCCCATTTCTAATCTTCTTGTCTTTTCCTCAACCCCGGGTAGACGATATCTTCTTCTTGGGAGCCATGTGGATAGCTCTACGTCTACTGCAATAATACTGCAATGTTGAAAGGCCGCGCACTTTGTCACGTGATAGCGGTACGCTGGACATGCGCGGTTCACACGCGACTAGCCATACACAGACTACGCTGGTAAAACGCTGGTAATACGCTGGATATACGCTGGACATACGCTGGACATACGCTGGACATACGCTGGCGATACGCTGCTCATACGCTACTCATATGTTCAATACAGAAAATATACAAAAAAAATGTATTTTCAAGGGCTTTTTGTGCGTATGAAAATGAATTGATGAATTTTCATACTTAAGTAATACGTTTCTATCATACGCAATAGTGTGACAGGGCCATAAACAAATCTGTTATTGGCTATGAAATGTGTCTTGCCAAAGAACACGCCATAATGACCGTTGCGCCTTTTGACTGGGGATTGAACCCGAGACGCCCGAATAGAGTAGACCTAAAATAATCGTCTCACCTAGAATTTGCTTATGAATAGCCATACAATTGGTTTAAACATTTACTACTTACAATACATTTGCAGCAGACGACTTTGAAAAAAAAGGCAAAACCATGGAAAATCTCTTTAAATGAAAATGTAAAATCAAGTTGATCAATTTGTGACAGAAGATGTGTAATTGCTTCCTTTGTCACAATGTTTTTATAATATGTCTGCTGCAGATGCATCAAAATGTTTAATAAGTTGAACAGGGAGATACCGATGAATACTCTATTTAAACATAAAGTATCCGTTTACACCTTAAAGAAACTTTAAAGAAACAATACGGACATAACGTGTACTGTTTGTTCTGTTACATAACGCTGTCTGTGGAAACAAAACCCCATTTCTAATACAAAGTGTACGTGTGAACACTGTGATGGTATCTGATGTATCTTGTGTTACTAGTATATGGCTACAAATTTGACATAATATTCAGCCATTACAAGAACTATACATTATGTTTTCTGTAGTTTGTATGATCTGAAAAGATTAACTAATAGAGAATGACTATTGACATACAGTGTTTTGTATGTGTTGTTATATAATACAGACCGTGGCTTAGTTAACCCATCGTTCTTCTGTTATACGGTACGTACGGTTGTTCACTTCGGTATTTTCTGGTGTATGTTGTGTGAATAGTACACTCCAACATAAATGCAATCGTCATCACCCAAAGAGACGAGCCTTGATCACCCACACAGTCTCACCAAAGCCTTCACCGTCGGTTTGCATGTTAGAATAAGACTGTAAATGCTATTTTCGCCGCGTCTAGCTATTTCAGGGTCCCAATGCATCTGTGTACAGTGAAGACTTAGACGAGCATTGAGTATCCACAGAGTCTCACTAAAGCCTATTCTGTCGGTTTGTATGTTAGAATAAGACTGATAATGTTATTTTCGCCGCGCGTAGCTATGTCAGGGTTCCAATGCATATGTGTAAAGTTAAGACTCAGACAAGCCTTGAGCATCCACACAGTCTCACCAAAGCCTTCACCGTCGGTTTGCATGTTAGAATAATACTGAAAATGTTATTTTCGCCGCGCGTAGCTATTTCAGGGTCCCAATGCATCTGTGTACAGTGAAGACTTAGACGAGCATTGAGTATCCACAGAGTCTCACCAAAGCCGATTCTGTCGGTTTGTATGTTAGAATAAGACGGATAATGTTATTTTCGCCGCGCGTAGCTACTGTCGGGGTTCCAATGCATATGTGTAAAGTTAAGACTCAGACAAGCCTTGAGTATCCACAGAGTCTCACCAAAGCCTTCACCGTCGGTTTGCATGTTAGAATAATACTGAAAATGTTATTTTCGCCGCGCGTAGCTATTTCAGGGTCCCAATGCATCTGTGTACAGTGAAGACTTAGACGAGCATTGAGTATCCACAGAGTCTCACCAAAGCCTTCACCGTCGGTTTGCATGTTAGAATAATACTGAAAATGTTATTTTCGCCGCGCGTAGTTATTTCAGGGTCCCAATGCATCTGTGTACAGTTAAGACTCAGATGAGCATTGAGCATCCACACAGTCTCACCAAAGCCTTCACCGTCGGTTTGCCTATTAGATTAAGACTGAAAAGTTATTTTCGACGCGTCTGTGTATGCTAGAATAAGACTGAACATGTTATTTTCGCCGTGTCTAGCTAATTAAGGGTTGCAATACATCTGTGTACAGACGAGCCCTGAGCATCCACACAGTTCCACTAAAGCCTTCACCGTCGGTGTGTATGTTAGAATAAGACTGAACATGTTATTTTCGCCGTGTCTAGCTATTAAAGGTTCCAATGCATCTGTGTACAGACGAGCCTTGAGCATCCACACAGTCTTATCAAAGCCTTCACTGTCGGTTTGCATGTTAGAATAAGACTGAACATGTTATTTTCGCCGCGTCTACCTATTTAAGGGTTCCAAAACATCTATGTACAGACGAGCCTTTAGCATCCATACAGTATCTTCAAAGCCTTTACCGTCGGTTTGCATGTTAGAATAAGAATGGACATGTTATTTTCGCCGTGTCTAGTTAGTTTAGGGTTCCAAAACATATATGTACAGACGAGCATTAAACATCCATACAGTCTCATCTAAGCCTTTTTTAGGGTTCCAATGTATCTGTGTAGAGTGAAGACTCAGACGAGCCTTGAGCATCCACACAGCCTCACCAAAGCCTTGATCGTCAATTTACATGTTAGAATATCATGTTTAGTCTTATTCTTATATGCAAACCGACGGTGAAGGCTTTGATGAATTGTGTGGATGCTCAATGCTCAAGTATGGACTGTAATTGTGATGCTCTTGGTTCATACAGTGTGGACTGTAATTGTGATGCTCTTGGTTCATACAGTGTGGACTGTAACTGTGATGCTCTTGGTTCATACAGTGTGGACTGTAACTGTGATGCTCTTGGTTCATACAGTGTGGACTGTAATTGTGATGCTCTTCGTTCATACAGTGTGGACTGTAATTGTGATGCTCTTGGTTCATACATTGTGGTCTGTAATTGTACTCTTGGTTCATACAGTGTGGACTGTAATTATGATGCTCTTGGTTCATACAGTGTGGACTGTAATTGTGATGCGCTTGGTTCATACATTGTGGTCTGTAATTGTGATGCTCTTGTTTCATACAATGTGGACTGTAATTGTGATGCTCTTGGGTCATACAGTGTGGACTGTAACTTTGATGCTCTTGGTTAATACAGTGTGGACTGTAATTTTGATGCTCTTCGTTCATACAGTGTGGACTGTAATGAGGTATTTTTAATACTGGATTTTAACATCTAGTATGTAAAGAAGGCATTCATGCACACAATAAACATACATATTGAACAAAATTTACATTTTATTAAAAGTTCATATATCTATATACATGTATAAGTACGTATTATACGCAACAGTTAAATCCGCGCCATCTGACCAGTTTCTTAACTGATGACTGCTAATTCAAAACTGTTATCTTGACTTTTCCAATCATAATTAAGGTATTCGGATGAGAAAAAGTTCTTAAACTAAAATCGGGACAAATATTTGTTTATGGTATAGATATTGGAAAGTGTATGTAAGTATGGTAGTTGTCATCTCATATCTATCATTTCATGTGAGTCGTAGTCGTATCATGCACAATTAATGCAGCACAATCAAAGTGTTTTGTAGAGGCAAATAGTGAAACGAACATACAATTAACTAAATTTAGTCAAACTTTTACATAAAAACGTCTTGATATTACTGAATAATATTTGAAAGTGGAGTAAAACAACATGCAATCAATCAATTTAAACTTAGTGTTTCGCTTTAGACACTTTCTTTTTTTAATTAACCCTTTTTAATATACAAAAACTTTCTGACGCCTCTGGGAAATTGCTCATGAATAGCCACATAATTAGTTTCACCATCCCGTTCTTAAGAAAAACTCATTGGCAGCAGACGACTTTGAAATGCAGAAGAAATAATGGCTCATAATGAGCAATTGCTTCTTTTGTCACTATGTTTTTAAAATGTGTATGTTGCAGATGCGTCAACAGGCATCTATATCTGAGACATAAATATGATGATATCTGATTGATCTTTTGTTACTAATATCCCGCTACACATATATAACGTACGTATTAGCCATTATAAGACCTAATATGTATTTTTACTCAAGTTTGTAGACGTGCAACAGGTCACTTCTTGATACATAACTATTACTGACATACAGTGTTTTGTCTGTGTTGTTATATAACATTGTCTGTGGATAATGTAACCCATCTTTCTCTTCTAATACAATACGTACGGGTGTACAAGTCGTTGTTATCTGATGTATGTTGTGTGAGCTCCACCCCGCCACATAAATACTATCATCATCACTCAGAATCAGACCTCTTGGTCTTCTCAGTTTTTCATGTTTATATATATTACACACTTTACCGTCCATACTCAAACTAGTTACTGTGTGCTGATCATAGTCTGAAACATACATTATATCCGCGTCCCTATTCACTGTAATGTACTTTGGACATTTAAACAGGTTTTGTCCTTTATCATTGTGTTTGAATGTTTGAAGAACTTTTCCCTCATGATTCAGAAGTTTCACCGACGGATGTTCCCCAACAAACGTAACAAATAATTTGCCTTCTCGATATGTAATTCCCTTACAACCTGGCTCCATTCGTACCTTTTTTACTACTGACAAGTTTCCATTATAACATAGAAACACTAAGGTTGTGTCACAGGTCACCACCATTGTTCCCGGATCCATACATGTTATATCCCATGGTTTATCACCAAGTTTGATGTAACATGTGATGGAGTCTGATCGTAAGTCAACGACTTTAATAAACTCATTATTACGGTCCGCTACAGCTAAAAGGTTACTGGATATCAACACACATCCTGTTATACAGACTTCTACTGTGTCCGTTTTGTGTTTCATCTTAATGTCCTTCAATAACTTTACTGTTGTTGGTTTAAAGATGTCTGTCTTCGTGGTTTTCGCTTCATTTTGTGTTTGCTGCTCTTTTCCTCTTTCCTCTTTTTTTCTGATACCTAACTTACCAATGGTAGGATTTTCTTTCATCATTTGTCCTACATCTGTCTGTTCGCTTTTCGTGGTGTTTCTGTCTCCTTCATATTTCATCTTCAACGATCCAAGTTTACTCGGCGAATTAAGTGTGTTCAGTATGTATTCATTACGTGAAAAAACATACCTTCTTACACTGTTTTCATGTAACATGATTTGAGCTTTGTCATTGTACTCTTTGACCTGAGTTCGAGCTTTCTGGGCAGAAATGAATAACAGTTGGTTTTGTTTACATTTTTCAAGAAGTCGTAGAGTAGATGATATTTCCGACATGTGTATTCGAAGCTGGTCGTATAGTGTATCCACGGATTCAATAGCTTTCATATCTTCATTTTTTATTTTGTCAGCTTGCTGCATTAGTTCATTTTCTAATGCATCGATTTTCGAATTGAAATCACTTCTAAATACCTGAATATCGGCTTTTAGTTGTCTGAAACAGTTTGTTACATCAATTGAGTCATTTTGCTTTTTATTCTTATCTTCTGCAAGTTGTTTTTCTATGTCCCGTATCTGCTTTAATAATAATTTATATTCTTGACTGGAGCTGAATCTCTTCGCCAAATCGTCGATGTAATTTATATCGCATTGGCCATGATATAGAGTAACGCATACAGAACAGCAAAATGTGTTATGCTTATCACAGAAATACTCTATTAATTTGTCATCATGCTTAGCACAGAACTTGTCCTGAACATTATATATTTTCTTTCTTGGCATTTCATCCCTATCAAGAAGTTGATGTTGTCTGAGGGCTTTTGATTTTCTGTGATTGGTTGCACAAGTGTCACAAAGGAATTCGTCACAATTAGTGCAATAAAACTGGGCATTTTCATTTACATTATCTGTAAGGCAAGGATCGCAGGGAATACCAGTATCCCAGTCCGTACTATCGGCTGGTCTTCTTCCAGATACCTCCATTGTTGATTTTCAAACTGAAAAAGAACCAAACGTTTTTTGTATAAAATGTACTAGCTCTTGGTGACAGTATCACTTATTTTGTTAAAATGATTTCAAAAGTCGTCTGCTGCAGATGGAAACGGTCTCGAGGTTAAATTTTGTCATAGTATAGATTATCAAACGCTTCATCGCAGTGATCAGCTCAATATAAGAGTTATGTCGGATATATTTTCTTAAAGGAAACGCTATCCTTGATAAAATGTTTCTCTATTAACAAAGGGAGTAATTATTGCTGAATGTATTCATGTATTGGTAGCGAATAGTTTAGCTTGAATTGTCGATGTACATTGTCAGTATCAACAACTAACAGCGTCCCATATGTAAAGGCATTTTGACGCTTCTATAGCAGACAACTTGTGGATACGTATCTGTCTATTTCTCCATATGTCACCATGAGTTCAATAATGAGTAATAATTGAATTTTAATTCATAGATAGGTTCCATGTATTTACTTTGATGTTCTCAAATTCGTCAGATGAAAATGTATATCGAAATATTTTATTTACACAACCTTCACATAATATTGGATTGCAATATGTTTGAACATCTACGATATTGTCGTCTACTACACATACAGCTGTGTGGAATGCTGACCAGTGTGAGAAAGCATGGAAATTCATGGGTAGGTGAACTGGTCTCCGCTAAACCCCAATCAATCAATCATACAATTTAGGTTCCACATCGATATCAAACTATGGAAAGGCTTTATCAATATGAGTTAACGGTTGGTAAGAGGGAAAATAATGTGGAAAAAGAAGGAATTGCTCATTATGAGAAATTTCACCTTTTGCCACAATATTTTCAAAAGACATCTGGTGCAAATACATCAACAACCGTATGCACATGGGAAAGGGTTAAGATCTACTAAACATCCCCAACCACTCCATTTATAACGTTTTACTATGTTAGAATGGAAGTCGAAAAATAACGTAACCATATCTAATTTCAAAGTCAATGTTCCACTGGTAGAAGTAGCCGGTAACTCTTTTGCAGCAGAAGTATAGCGTATGCACACGTTTAAATATTGAGTTAAATCAAAATTGATTGATTAAGAAATGTAGATGTGGAATAGCAACACGCCCAATTGGATGGCATTATGTATTTTATAATAACATTGTAAATAATAAATGAGCTTTTAAATTATTCATTTTGACATTTAAATGTATTTGTAGCAGTCGACATGTGAAAACATCGTGGCAAAAGGAGAACTCAATTAATAATTATACTTTAATTTATGGATATTTACTACATTTGTTTAATACATCTTTTTAAAGTCGTGTGATGCAGATTTCTTATATGAGGAAAACGGTTCAAAAGCATAAAATAACATTATATGTTTTATATTTTCTGTGTTCATGCCTATCTAGACATGCTGCCGAATAGTAGTACTTTTGTGTGTGGTTAAACATGACATCAAAGACATTGCTTCTTTGGGTTTATCAAAGTGTAAATGTTTAGAGACCCATATTCTTGTGTTGTCTCTACCTCTAATACTTTCCCCTATGTGGACGCTTTATGCAAAGGGGATGTTATTTGATCAGAAAGTAATGCTGATACAAATCAACTTTTCAATTCTTGTTTCAAAATACGTCGATCAAGAACAACTGTAATATATAGTTGAAAGACAACGTAACGTTTCAGAACCTAAAGTGGTACGCTTATAAAGTCTCTCATAAATTCACAACTTCATAATGCACAATCACCATAGAACACATGAACACAGCTTCAGCTGGGTCAACATTCTTCTGACATTCTACAAAATTCAATACGACCAGCGTTATTTGTTTTTCACCAATTGGCTAACAGTGTATGCGGACATGTAGCCAGTTACTTTCAAATAATGGTGTATGCTGTACTAGTGTGTAAAAGCCAGGAAACACATGTGAGTAGTTGAACTGGCCGACGTGATATAACTGAAAATTGTTAAACATGGCGTTAAGTCCAAATCAATGCTATGACTAAGAAAGATATACATTCAGTAAGAAAAGCTAGAATATTTGTGTTTACAATGGTTGCTTTCTTATCACAGTAATTAAATATTACATATAAAACAATGATAACAAAAATAGATTGAAACTCATTTCGTTTAATTTAACTTTAAGAGTACCCTTTGGCAAAGCGTCAAGACTATATATCCATGAAATATAATAACAAAAAATATGAACTCTTACTTCTTTGTAATCATTTATTTAAGGTTCAGGATTCAGTATCCTCTATTTCAATTAGAACTAGTGGGCTTTTTAGCCATACATCAAACAAGCTACATGTATCGTTGAAATTAACCTTGTTATGAGCATGTGTAATGTTATATTAAGGTGCAAAGTTTAATCTATTCATATTATTAATTGTCAAATCCTTCTTTGCAGTGATAACATCGGTATACAACTGTATATACATGTAGTTGGGTTATATATTGAAGTTTTATTCAACATTTAGATTCATAATATATGGTAATCTTTAAGAATAAAAATTTATCAATTTAATGTAGCTGAACAAATTTGACAAAATGAGGATATAATTATTATTTTTCCTTTGCTAAGATGTTTTAAAGTTTCCTCTTTTGGAAAAGGGTTAAGTCTCGATATTATCATTGTATGGATTTCCAAACCCTTCGTCGCAGTGATCACTTCAATATATAAAGCTGTGTTTCTATATTGAAGTGGTTTTTTTTCACATTTAAATTTGTCTCTTAATAAGAAAATGAAGTGTTTGTTTAACAATATTCATCGCTTAAAAGTATTCCAAGATAATTGAATCCGAATATTTACGATTAAATTGTCAAAGTTCGTTGTACAACAACTAAAGGTTAAGAACGTTGATGATGATAAACGAAACATTGGACAAAATCTTCCCACAGTTTAACGCCTATTACTTTTGCAAACATTGTGGCAACATGAGGAGATGCTCATACTGGTTAATTTCAACTTATACCACAACCATGATTCTGATTTGATATTTTCAATGTCTTCTGCTGCTGAATTCTTGTATATTAGAAAGGGTTAAACTATAAACCAATAACAATGTGAGAAAACAAGAACAAACGGGTGTTGGTGAACTGGCCGCCGTGATGTTACTGGAACATTATTGGAAACGGCGTTAACCCTAATCGACACTATCAATAAAACAGACTTGCATTCAGTAATAAAACTCCAGTTGTGTTAAAACCGGTTGCTATCAAAACTGCGTTAAACCCTAATTGACGTTATCAATGAAACAGACTTGAATTCAGTTAGAAAACTCCAGTTGTGGTAACACTGGTTGCTATCTAAACGGCGTTAAACCCTAATCTACGCTATCAATAAAACAAATTTGAATTCAGTTAGAAAACTCCAGTTGTGTTCACACTGGTTGATATCAAAACTGCGTTAAACCCTAATCGACGCTATCAATAAAACAGATTTGAATTCAGTTAGAAAACTCCAGTTGTGTTAAAACTGGTTGCTATCTAAACGGCGTTGAACCCTATTCGACGTTATCAATAAAACATACTTGAAATCAGTTAGAAAACTCCAGTAGTGTTAAAACTGGTTTGCTATCTAAACGGCGTAAGACCCTATTCAACGATATCAATAAAACAGACTTGAATTCACACAGAAAACTCCAGTTGTGTTAAAACTGGTTGCTATTTAAACAGCGTTAAACCCTAATCGACGCTATCAATAAAACAGACTTGAATTCAGTTAGAAAACTCCAGATGTGTTAAAACTGGTTGCTATCTAAACGGTGTAAACCCGTAATCGATGCTATCAATAAAACAGACGTGAATTCAGTAATCCGAGGTAAACATGTATTTAAACAAATTGAAAATGATAATTATAAATTTCTACTTCGTTGTTTTCGTTGGAGGTGGATTTAGTTTGTAGCTAATATTCTAATCTGGATTTAAAATTTGTCAAACTGCTTTGTTAACTATTTTCAAAATGGCTATCGTTGAGAGTTCACTGATCATACGCATGTGCAATATTCTGTTCACCATTTTCAAAATATCCCAACTATGCAGCAGATGAGTCGGAGTACAACTAGGCCACGTAAGGTAAATATGTATAAACAAAAGTATATTTATTGATTTGAGCGTAATTTGCTCATAATGAGTAATTATATGTACGTATTATGTCAAATTGTTTACTAAAGTCGACTGCTGCAGATGGAAAGGGAAACATCGCGCCGTTAACTATTTGCCAAACCCTTCAACGCAGTGATCACCTCAATAGGGTACCGCCTCAATACACGTAGTTTGCCTTTCACATTCGTATTATCTTAACGGACAATCTTCCCTCCATAAAGTGTTTCTCAATTAGCATAGGGTCTGAGTGTGATCACTGTAGAATCCTTGTAGAACTGGACGCGAATGTGCTTTATTGAAGTATCAATGTACATTGTACAATAACTAACAGTTAATTAGGTTGAAGAAACTAAATAAGAGTAATGAATGATATACAATTCATACGTTAAACCTTTCCCATAAGTATACACTTTTTTCAATTCTGCAGCGTATGAATACATTTTGTCAAAAGAAGAACTTGCAGATAAGGTGTATTCATCTGATGACAATAATAATATTTTAAAATGTACATTGTACAATAACTAACAGTTAATAAGGTTGAAGAAACTAAATAAGAGTAATGAATGATATACAATTCATACGTTAAACCTTTCCAATAAGTAGACACTTTTTTCAATTCTGCTGCGTTTGAATACATTTTGTCAAAAGAAGAACTTGCAGATAAGGTGTATTCATCTGATGACAATTATAATATTTTAAAATGCACATTGTACAATAACTAACAGTTAATAAGGTTGAAGAAACTAAATAAGAGTAATGAATGCTATACAATTCATACGTTAAACCTTTCCCATAAGTAGACACTTTTTTCAATTCTGCAGCGTTTGAATACATTTTGTCAAAAGAAGAACTTGCAGATAAGGTGTATTCATCTGATGACAATAATAATATTTTAATTCATAGAAAGTGTATATAACTTTGCTTATAGGAGTGCATAGACGTCTGCTGAAGATTGATAATATGTGAGAAAGATGTATTGTATACACCCTTCACATGCCATCGAATGTCAAAACTTGAAATATTGTGTCTGCTTGTATTGTTGCCTACTACGCTCTTGAATATTATTAATACAAGCTGAGAAAGGGTCGATCTGAATGTCAAGCAGTGTGAATCTCAGATCATGCTAAATATGATATGGGTTTGATTACAGACGTATAACTGTCCAAAATGTTTCAAAAGTAAGGTTCAATAATGATATCGAATAACCTATCTTAAATATATTTATTCATAAACTTAGTGAATCAGTATCTATTTCTCTCATACATAAGTGTTTTGACGATTTGTTAGTTCCAGATGAACGTATTGATTTTCATTTGCCTTTTATTAGATAACTATGTGCATTTATATACGAATTCCGTGATTCAAATCGGGTAGTTAAGGACCAACGCACTATATCTTAATGTATTACACTGTCAATGGTATATTGGAGAAATAATCAGGTTTACCTCACACGACCCGGGTCACATCAAAGACTTAAAACATTGCAGTAAAGTCTTTCCTTCCTTGACGCTCAGGGTTATTTAATTAGCTGGTATCGCTGTGATATAATTGAACAACTCTTGAATCATGCGTAAGACGAATCCCTCATAAATCATAACGATGACGAATTTCTTTTCACCGACATATACGACTTATGACATGAACAGGTTGATCTGAACCTACACTTTTCATAAATGCCAAACTTTACCATTTCTCATATATGGGCTTTTATATCCTCTCATTAAGCAGTGTTCAGTCAATAGTTACTATGTAGCTTACCATTCGGCAGCGACTATATCAAAATGTTTAAGTATTGCGATTAACCCTTTTACACACATACTGTACAACACCGAGCCCCGGTAGTGACGCGGGTTGTCAACCAACCTACATGTTATTAGTTCAGATCCCAGCACGGTCAATGTACTTTCTGACGTTACACAACTGTCAATGCGATATGCACCTTGTGTCATTCATTAACATTATCTGTGAAAAAGCAGTCAGTTACTTCGAAAGTCTGTTTTGTGGAGAACTAGTGTCAGAAAGCGTGGAAATATACGAATAGTGACTAGTATCCGTGATATGGCTGAACATACAGTGTTAAACTGATGTTGAACCCAAATCAAACAATCATATAACTAACCGATAGATAGTGGAAAAGCTCCATAAATGTAATTAAGTATAATCGTAAGAACGAAAGTTTTGTGTCAAAATAATGGATTGCTCATTATGATCAATTTCGCCTTTTGCGACACTATTGTCAAAATGCATGTGTTGCAAATACGTCGAAAAGCTGTTGCATGTTGTCTGACAGGGTAAATATATATTACATAGTTCCAACCTGGTGACTTTGTCTATTTGCAACAAAGCATTCCTATATGAGAATGAATCTTCAAAAACATAACTGGACGTAAACATATCTAATCAGAAACCGATAATCCACTGGTTTAAATTACAGGTATTTCTATTGCAGGATAATTTGTGTAAATGTACACTTATAAATAGTGAGTTCTTTGAAAACTCATCTAATTTAGAAATGTACACTGGCATGGCAATATGTCAAGTTTGAGGAAAATCTATACATTTAGTTACATTGTAAATAATCAATGGGCATTTGAATTGTTCCTTATCCTTTTCCCACCTGCAGTCGCATTTGAACAGAGGAATTATGAATACATCGTGGCAAGATTGATAATGAAATGTGTCAGTTAAGTTCTGAAATACTAATGTTGTTGCACGCTTATAGTTCCAAAATGGAAATCTGTTTCCCAAGGTATTCACTGCGGCAGACTTCGTTAGTCATTACGTTTATTACACACCAGGAGTTCTAACTAGACTTTGTAGAGGCAAAACATGGAATATCGGACGACCGATATTTGTTCGTCGGATTTATGGCTTTTCGAACATGTTTTAAATGATGCCTTTGTTTTATTCAGGTCTAGGTTTGGAGCAGTCCATTCAATCCGAGCTGGATAAAACGGATATAGACGGATCACGTTTCAGAGAAATAGGTCGAACATTTAAATATGTAATTGACAAAATGACAAAAGGTGTCCAGAGCTTTACCATACAATCGTTTGTATCTCTGGTTGTTCTAGGGCGACACTGATTTCCTTCTTATTTCAGATGCTTTATTCATTAGATAAACATGTTATTTCAACACTTATTACAGACTGCAATATTACGTACATGTACCTCACCGCATAACTGATTTTCGTTCAATAAATCGACTCGCCGTCTGGTATTTGCATATGAGTTTTTTGTAGCTTAATGTATACGTAGAGAAAAGACATAGCTTATCCTAGCTTTAACTTATAAATATATGGATGAATTTTCAAATAAACAGCCACAAATATTCAACATAGCGAGAGAATATGTCATGAGATAGATCCTGGACTTAAGCTTTAACAATTAGCATTAAGTTATGGCATGGAAAACAGCTATTTTTACTGCTTTAGGACATTTGACAATGAATTGTGACCTTCACCTGTAAGCTACAATTGTCGATTTGTTTTATACTAGACCATTTTATAATGATGGACAATCGTGGCAGGTTTTTTTAAAAATCCGCTATACTTTTGATCTACATATATTTGTTTTTATATGACACCGTTTATCAAGATAACAATTGACCAAGGTTATTTAAATATCTAACAATGCATGTAAAACGTGTAGAGCTGATGAGCTCAGACTGCATGCACAGACCGAATCACGAACATACATACGCACACATGCACAAAGGCACACACATACACTGAATTGACATTGTGACAATTACGTCTTGATCAACGGAAGTGAAATCGACAATGTAACAAACCATTAATTATAATCAGAGCTTGATATTACAAAGGAAACCATGGTAAGAAACAAAGATTGAAACATATTTCGTTTAATTCAACTTTAAACGTATCCTTTGGCAAAGCGTCCACGCTATATATATATGTGCTTAATAGAATATAAAAACATATAAACTCTTACTAGGTTGTACTCATTCAATTTAGATTTAGTTTGCAGTATCCACCATTTCAATCTGAATTAAAAATGAACTTATTGCTTTTTAAGCGATTGTTAAAAAAAGCCATCGTTGAGGACATGCGGAATGAAATATTAAGTTGCGAGTTTGAATCATTCATTTTAAGAATTGTCAAACCCTTCATCGGAGAGATCACACCAGTACACATAGTGTTGTTAATTTATTGAAGCGTTTGTTTCACATTTAGATTTGTAATATATGGTTTACTTCTAAATTTAAAAGTGTGTACGTTTAATACAGTTAAAAACAATGTGACAAAACGAGAATATAAATAAGTTCATCTTTTGCCAAGATATTTTTAGATTTCATGTTAGATGCGTTTTCAGGAGACGACTTTTGATAACATTGTGGAATTTAATTAGAGATTGCATATTTTCTCACAATCAGCAATTTTCCTCTTTGGCACATTGTTGTCAAATCTATTTAATGAGCATACTTTAAGTTATAGAGAATTGTAACACTTTTTGCTCGATGTTTCAAAGCCGCCTGTTACAGAGTTGGTATATGTTACAACGGGTTCAGAGGACCGAGTTGGAAATAATGTTGAAAACGGCGTTGAAATCAAATCGGCGCAACTAAGAAGAACGTTCATTCAGTCAGATCAGTTAATAACATTTGTGTTTACATTGGTTGCTATTTAAACGCGGAAGTAAATATAACATATAAAAAATGATGACTATAAACTCTTACTATTTCATTACATAAAGATTCAGTTTTGTAATCGGTTTAAGAAATGATCATCTCTGGTTTGTAAAAGTTTAATCAAAATGGCTATCGCTAAGAGTAACCTAGTCATGCGCATGTGCGATGTTCTCTTACATTTTCCCCATCATGCCCAAGAACGTTGTAGACCGTGTGGAAAAAAATGCAGTCTATTTCTTCCTTTGCCAAAATAATTTCAAAAGATATCTGCTATAGATACAAAGGGTTATGTCACGAGGTTTTATCTTTTCACTGTAAACATTTTCAAACCCTTCATCGAACTTTTCAGATCAATATTCATTCGTAAGCTGTATGTAGAACAATTTGTGTTTGACATTTATATTCTTTTTAATATTATGGACAAACTGCCATTGATAAATTTACTATTTCCATCGTACAGTCAAATGTTGACACCTCTTCACACCAGTACAATTCAGGAAAAGAAGAGAAAATGAACAATTTCGTTTTACCTGGTATGTTTTCAAATCTGTTTAACCCTTTCTCAAATATATATTTGTAGTTTTACGCATCTGCTTAAACGACTTTTGGAAACATTTTAGAAAAAGGGGAGACATGGCCCGTACCAATTTCATTTTTTGGATAAATGTTTTTATATTTACCTAATAATAATACAGAGTGTATAATAATTACACTTTCATTAATAAGGGTTAGACTATACGATGCCTTTATCTGTTCAAAGTGTCTGTCGCATAAGTGTTGCATGTGCTAAAGGGTTAAACATTTGTATTTAATGTTCCTGTTAATATAATTGGCTTTTTATGTTTTCAAAGCATACTATGAACAATATATGAAGGTCTGCTTTCTACTGTTTTAAACAGAATAACTTTTTTGTTCAACTCTGATATACCATTATTGTTGAAAAACACGGACTTTGACACCTCTGTGAAAGACTCCTTTTAGAAACATTACATTATGATAATGAATTGCGCAAACAAGTGAGTTTTCATGTTCTTGTTCTTGACAGGCTGCTTTGTGAACAACATATTACTGAAGATACACACGACAGTTGGCGAAGTTCAGCAGATGACATTTGAAAATATGCAAACAGAAGAAATTGCATTAAACAATCGTCTGATATTTTACCAAACTGTTTTCAAACTGTATATTGAATTGGAATTTCCAATTTTAAAGTCGATATTCACTTTTCCACAGATGATTCTAAAAGCAGACGATTTTGAAAATATAAAATGAAGTATAAGCGATAAAGGTTATCTGATAGAACTAAACCCTTACCAATATACAACACATATGCAGCAGACGGTGTTAAGCACATAGTGGCAATGAAACAAACAGCACCTATGAATGAATGTATAATTATTTAATTCATTGTGCTTAAAGTAATAATTCTCAACATAATCAAGTATTTTTGTGTAGAAGCTTCGAAGTCTGTGATCATGTGGGAAAGGTTAAATGATCAATGAGCATGCATAATTAACACATGCAAAACATGCTCGAATAGATTTTGTGATGTTCAAATATATTTTCATCCAAACAATGATTGATTGATTGGAGTTTAAAGCCGTTTTCAAGAATTGTTTTCAGTCAAATCATAGCAGCAAGTTCACATATTAATGTAGTTCCGGGCTTTCTCACACCAGTACTCCACACAACATACTATCTTAACAACGGCTGCATTTCCACATAGAAAATTCCACAAAAAATGTTGGCCGAGCTGGTGTTCGAACTCACAACCTTCGATAAACAGCCCGCGTCATCGCTACCGACTGAGCCAAACACAGTTTATAAGTTTGCAAACGCATAACAAGTTTTCGAATATCGAAAGCAAAACCGAACAAATAATGATCCGTGCGTATATTAGTGTGTAATAATGTATCATTCAAGAAGTAAAGCAAACACATATTAAAGATAAAGACTGTTCATTTACATAGGAGCAGTGGTCCAGAAAAAAACAGCTTTAACGTATTTACAAGTAATGTGGAAAACACAAAATACAAAATGTGATTTGAGTCGTCTGTTTTTTGGAGAGGAGTAGTGTACGGCCATCATGCCAACTAGTCGTCAAGAAAGGTTGTCAATAAAGTATGTCTTGCATATGTTATAAAGTGTTGCAGCTTGGCGACACCCACCGCCAGTTAGCAATGAGTTAAAATGCGAGTTGGTTTAAAACGTTTAACTTTCCAACTGTTCTATAAATGAGGTATGACAATTATTCATCGAGTGGCAAATATTCAAAAATAGTTATTCCTACATGTGTTGAATCAGTATTGATTTATATAAGTGCTATGACGAATGCTTAGACCTATATGACAGTTCGGAACATTATAACAAAACGAGAAATTGATCATCATGACTATGAGGAATTACTTCATTGCACAATCTTTCCAAAGTCGGCTGCTGCATCTGTGTCAGCATTTATGCACCATTGTTCTGCACGTGGCAAAATGTTATTGGCTGTCATGGCCGAACCTATTCACAAATGGATCAGGTAATTTATAGGTTTTTGACCGCCTGGTGTAGTGGTTAGAATGTCCTACTCGAAAGAGGGGGACATGGACGTGACCCGTCCCCCTTTCAGGTCATAATAAAGACTTGAACAATGAAATAAGATGTTTCCCACCTTGTCGCTCAGGACTATAGGGATAGCAATACGACTGACGCACTCTGTCAGGATAAACTTACCAGGCGATCTAGTAATTTACCAAGGACACACCAATATATAAGTATATTGATGGGTCGTATTAGATTGCCGTTATTGGCTATTATAAATGGGTCTTGTTGCATCTATTTTACGTCTTGATGCATTGACATTATAAGTCTTACTAACGGTAATTATATATAAGAGCTCAACGGCGAGCAATCAGTATGACCCATCAATTGAAACGTATACCTTTCACCGGCATATGTGTGTGAATATGAAGCAATTGAATGAATGTAATCGTATTTCGAGATAATGTTAGACAACTACCTGTCCTAACCCACAATGTAGAAGTGAATATAAGAGGATATCCATCATCTTTACGTGAATGAAAATGACTTGTTTCTTTGACAGGCATCGAACATATTCCTGCATGTGTTCTTCTATTGCTTTTTTGCATTTATGATGTATATATTTAAGTATTCAAAAATGTATTTTGTTAGAGCAAAATGGTCTTCAAATGTGAATACACTTGGTAGGCAAATCCACTATTATCAACTGACTTAGAGAAATATCATTCATATTCAACTTGCATGAAACATAAATTTCAAAAATGCAATTACAGTACTTACCTAAACTGAACTTTTGGAACATTCTGTTTCTTTTTAAATCATGGACACACACACATCGACTGGACACAAGTAATTCAGCATTTAATTTTTTTCTGAACAATGATGTTCGCCCAGGGCGGATGTATTAAGAAGCGCATGCGCGAAGATAACAGCTATAATTCTGATATCCTCTATTTGTTTCGCTTATGTCGGCTACCCATAATGTTGCGATTATTTGTTATGACCTTCACTATTCAATACCGAGGACCGGCAATATGTGTCACTAAATAAACTTTTCTGTGAGTTATCTCTGTCGATGATTGTCAATACGTGACCTGGTTTGTTTGATCACACAAAGATAAATCGATAAAAACAGTCGCGTCAAGGGAACGTGTAAACTATATGATTTAAACGCGTAGAGGGTATTAAATTCAAACGGGAGCAGACAGCGAAAGTGTTTTAGTATATTAAAATTAAATATTATCTAACAGTTATGTCTAACGTCGTATTCGTGTGAGTCGCATATCGAATAATACAAATGCAGCACAGTCAAACTGTTTGTTAAGCTTCAAACATATGTTTCATTTCCAGCCCATAATGCAATACACAATCATATATATTACAATCAATAAATGACAAATAATATGCTAATTTTTAAAGTCTTATTTTATAAACTAAATAAAAATGTATTGCCTGAGGATATAGCCAATGATATTTCGTAATTTTGCTTTTCTGATGACAGGTCGAAATACACGAACGGTTATGACCGGTATAGTAAAATGTTCAAACATTCAAGAGAGACGTAACAGCATCATGTTATGATATGTTGTTGAATCTTTATAGAGTTGAACTATCAAAATTGGTCACATTTATCATCGTCCTAATTTATAACATGATATCATATCTAAATAATATAACAGACATTTTCGATTTCACATAATTTGATACTTTTCCACATAGATCCTTATTTTTCATTGTGATATATTAAAAAGCTTAAACATTCAAGACAGATTAAACCATTTATTCTATCGACATGTAGTTAAATATATATAGAGTTAAATAATCTAAATGTGCTACATACATGTATATCACCGCTCTAGTTTAGAACATTAAAGCACCTAATTCAGTTCTCCTTCAGCTTACGTTTTGATAGAAAATCCGATTGCATTGAACAATGACATGTATAAATACCGAGTTGAAGACAATATGTAAACTGAGCATTAACTTCTTACTAAAACTATATAGCCAATACATATAGTGCCAATATTCTGTATTGTATTGTCTTTGAATAAACGGACACGGTATGGTAGAGTCTAAATCGTGTTCTGTTTGAATAAACGGACACATTATGGTTTAGTCTATATAGTATTATCTTTGAATAAACGGACACAGTATGGTAGGGTCTAAATAGTGTTGTCTTTGAATGTTGTACACAGTAGGTGGCGGTCTAACGTAGTACGCGCTCGTAAATGTTCATACTATATTGAGAATACTAACGCCTTTTTATTTACCATGTCTTAATTTACATGTTAAAACAAACAAATCATATACTTAATCCTTTATGTTAATGTTAGTTCATTCCAGTTCGATAGCGATCTGTGAAATCGGTGTGTTTTGTTCTACTTAAACATAAAGTCACTTTCATCAGATTAAACCTGCCGATATTGGTTCTGGTATATATATTCTACGTAGTACGGGTCAACCAGAGAACAAGTCCATATAGGCACAGTATAGTTAAAATTGGTGATACTTTTATGCCGTTTTCAATCGTTTTTTTTTTAGTTTAATCATGGTGACAATTTCATCTATCTTTGAGGTCGTCTCGCACCAATACTTCTCAAATTATTTGTCAATATTTATGATCGGTCCTTTATTGGAACACGCTATTCATTTTGCATTTTCACTGTAAACAATAAATCGCCAAGTAAGGATTCGAATTTACCGATCTTGTTTGACGTGCACATGTATTCCACCCATGATGTACTTTAAAGATACTGACACAAATATATGTTTATAAAATGATGTAGTATAAAGATACTGACACAAATATCTGTTTATAAAATGATGTAATTTAAAGATACTGACACAGATATCTGTTTATATAATGATGTAGTTTAAAGATACTAACCCAAATATCTGTTTATAAAATGATGTAGTTTAAAGATACTGACACACATATCTGTTTATAAAATGATGTAATTTAAAGATACTGACTCAAATATCTCTTTATAAAATTATGTAGATTAAAGATACGGACATAAATATATTTTTATAAAATGATGTTGTTTAAAGATACTGACACAGGTATCTGTTTATAAGATGATGTAGTTTTAAGATACTGACACAAATATCTGTTTATAAAATGATGTAGTGTTAAGATACTGACACAAATATATGTTTATAAAATGATGTAGTTTTAACATACTGACACAAATATCTGTTTATAAAGTGGTATAGTTTTAAGATACTGACACATATATCTGTTTATAAAATGATGTAGTTTTAAGAAACTGACACACATTTCTGTTTATATATTTGTTTAATTTGATTGGCTTTTAAGGCCGTATTCAACATTAGTTCAGTTATATCGCGTCGATATTTGGCTGATTCATGCTTCCTGAGTAAACAATCCATTACTACGCTAGGACATGTGACTTGCCAACAGGTGCTTCACCATTACCGCCGCAACTGTGGATCAACCACGTCTTTGTTAATAGTTAGCCGACACAAATATATGTTCAATAACAGACTAAGGGTTAGTGTACAACCTGGAAATAAAGGGTCAAATTTAACATGCATAAAATAAGTGGTGCAGTACTACAATTCCGCCACTTTGGAGTCATCGATTGAGAGCTGTCGTCACCGTTTAAGCCCCGCGTGTTTCGTGAGACATCGTTTTATTAGTAAAAAACGAAAACGATCGGACTATAAATGGTATATGGAAAAAATACGATCATCCCATGTGTATCAGCGTCTTTTCCGTCAATGACGGGATACACAGTAAAATACAAAACTAAGATCAGACAGTAAACTATGACAATAATATTCGCGTCGTGTAAGTAATTTAATCTTAATGTTATACTAAAGACGAAATCCCTTATTTGTGACATAATATAATATAATGGATGTATTAACCCAATAAGAGCCCCTCTAAGAGCATGTTATAAGAAAGACGGAATCTCTTATTTGTGACATAATATAATATAATGGTTGTATTAACCAGCATGTTATAATAAAGTCCAATCTCCAATAGAATGGTTATATCAACCCAATAGGAGAATGTTATGATAAAGACCCAATAAGAGCCCCTCTTCAGAGCATGTTATAATAAATACGGAATCCATTCTTTGTGACATAATATAATATAATTGTTGTATTAACCCAAAAAGAGCCCCCCTCAGAGCATTTTATAATAAAGGCGTAATCCCTTATCTGTGACATTATATAATAGAATGGTTGTATTAACCCCATAGGAGCTCGTCTTCAGAGCATGTTATAATAAAGACGGAATCCCTTATTTGTGACATAATATAATATAAGGGTTGTATTAACCCAATAAGAGCCCCACTCAGAGCATGCTATGATAAAGACGGAATCCCTTATTTGTGACATAATATAATATAATATAATGGTTGTAGTAACCCAATAAGAGCCCCACTCAGAGCATGTTATAATAAAGACTGAATCCCTTATTTGTGACATAATATAATATAAGGGTTGTATTAACCCAATAAGAGCCCCACTCAGAGCATGCTATGATAAAGACGGAATCCCTTATTTGTGACATAATATAATATGATAGAATGGTTGTAGTAACCCAATAAGAGCATCTCGTCAGAGCACGTTATAATAAAGACTGAATCCTTTATTTGTGACCTGATATAATAGAATGGTTGTTGTAATAACCCAATAAGAACCCCTCTTCAGAGCATGCTATAATAAAGACGGAATCCCTTATTTGTGACATAATATAATATAATGGTTGTAGTAACCCAACAAGAGCTTCTCTTCAGAGCATGTAATAATAAAGACGGAATCCCTTATGTGTGACATAATATAATATAATGGTTGTATTGACCCAATAAGAGCCCCTCTCAGAGCATGTTATAATAAAGACGGAATCCCTTATTTGTGACATAATATGATAGAATGGTTGTAGTAACAAATAAGAGCACCTCTTCAGAGCATGTTATAATAAAGACTGAATCCCTTATTTGTGACCTGATAGAATAGAATGGTTTTAGTAAGCCAATAAAAACCCCTCTTCAGAGCATGTTATAATACAAACGAAATCCCTTATTTGTGACATAATATGAGAGAATGGTTGTAGTAACCCAATAAGAGCACCTCTTCAGAGCATGTTATAATACAGACGGAATCCCTTATTTGTGACATAATATAATATAATAAAATGGTTGTAGTAACCCAATAAGAGCTTCTCTTCAGAGCATGTTATAATAAAGACGGAATCCCTTATTTGTGACATAATATAATATAATATAATGGTTGTAGTAACCCAATAAGAGCTTCTCTTCATACCATGTTATAATAAAGACGGAGTCCCTTATATGTGACATAATAGAATAGAATGGTTGTAATAACCCAATAACAGCACCTCTTCATAGCATGTTATAATAAAGACGGAATCCCTTATGTGTGATATAATATAATAGAATGGTTGTAGTAACCCAATAATAGCTTCTCTTCAGGGCATGTTATAATAAAGACGGAATCCCTTATTTGTGACATAATATAATATAATAGAATGGTTGTAGTAACCCAATAAGAGCTTCTCTTCAGACCATGTTATAATAAAGACGGAGTCCCTTATATGTGACATAATAGAATAGAATGGTTGTAATAACCCAATAACAGCACCTCTTCATAGCATGTTATAATAAAGACGGTGTGTGTGATATAATATAATAGAATGGTTGTAGTAACCCAATAAGAGCTTCTCTTCAGAGCATGTTATAATAAAGACGGAGTCCCTTATGTGTGACATAATATAATAGAATGGTTGTAAAACCATATAAGAGCTTCTCTTCAGACCATGTTATAATAAAGACGGAGTCCCTTATATGTGACATAATAGAATAGAATGGTTGTAATAACCCAATAACAGCACCTCTTCATAGCATGTTATAATAAAGACGGTGTGTGTGATATAATATAATAGAATGGTTGTAGTAACCCAATAAGAGCATCTCGTCAGAGCATGTTATAATAAAGACTGAATCCTTTATTTGTGACCTGATATAATAGAATGGTTGTTGTAATAACCCAATAAGAACCCCTCTTCAGAGCATGCTATAATAAAGACGGAATCCCTTATTTGTGACATAATATAATATAATGGTTGTAGTAACCCAACAAGAGCTTCTCTTCAGAGCATGTAATAATAAAGACGGAATCCCTTATGTGTGACATAATATAATATAATGGTTGTATTGACCCAATAAGAGCCCCTCTCAGAGCATGTTATAATAAAGACGGAATCCCTTATTTGTGACATAATATGATAGAATGGTTGTAGTAACAAATAAGAGCACCTCTTCAGAGCATGTTATAATAAAGACTGAATCCCTTATTTGTGACCTGATAGAATAGAATGGTTTTAGTAAGCCAATAAAAACCCCTCTTCAGAGCATGTTATAATACAAACGAAATCCCTTATTTGTGACATAATATGAGAGAATGGTTGTAGTAACCCAATAAGAGCACCTCTTCAGAGCATGTTATAATACAGACGGAATCCCTTATTTGTGACATAATATAATATAATAAAATGGTTGTAGTAACCCAATAAGAGCTTCTCTTCAGAGCATGTTATAATAAAGACGGAATCCCTTATTTGTGACATAATATAATATAATATAATGGTTGTAGTAACCCAATAAGAGCTTCTCTTCATACCATGTTATAATAAAGACGGAGTCCCTTATATGTGACATAATAGAATAGAATGGTTGTAATAACCCAATAACAGCACCTCTTCATAGCATGTTATAATAAAGACGGAATCCCTTATGTGTGATATAATATAATAGAATGGTTGTAGTAACCCAATAATAGCTTCTCTTCAGGGCATGTTATAATAAAGACGGAATCCCTTATTTGTGACATAATATAATATAATAGAATGGTTGTAGTAACCCAATAAGAGCTTCTCTTCAGACCATGTTATAATAAAGACGGAGTCCCTTATATGTGACATAATAGAATAGAATGGTTGTAATAACCCAATAACAGCACCTCTTCATAGCATGTTATAATAAAGACGGTGTGTGTGATATAATATAATAGAATGGTTGTAGTAACCCAATAAGAGCTTCTCTTCAGAGCATGTTATAATAAAGACGGAGTCCCTTATGTGTGACATAATATAATAGAATGGTTGTAAAACCATATAAGAGCACCTTTTCTGAGCATGTAATAATAAAGACGGGATCCCTTATTCGTGACATAATATAATACAATGGTTGTAGTAACCAAATAAGAGCTTCTCTTCAGAGCATGAACTAATAAAGACGGAGTCCCTTATGTGTGACATAATAGGATAGAATGGTTGTAATAACCCAATAAGAGCCCCTCTTCAGAGCATGTCATAATAAAGACGGAGTTCCTTATGTGTGACATAATATAATACAATGGTTGTAATAATCGAATAAGAGCCCCTCTTCAGAGCATGTTATACTAAAGACGGAATCCCTTATTTGTGACAATATAATAGAATGGTTGTAGTAACACAATAAGAACCCCTCTTCAGAGCATGTTATAATAAAGATGGAATCCATTATTTGTGACATAATATAATAGAATGCAAACTATTTGTATATTATGTCTTCCAAAGGGAAGAAAGTCAGTAAAACACTTTATATGATTAAAACTCTTTAATAATCGAATTTTCGACCACTTGGTCTTTATCAAGATTAAATAAATACAACAGAAATTTATGTGCAGTCCATCTTTGTTTCAAATATATCAAGTTGTGATGAGGAGACGTCGTCAGGACAATATGACGTCATTTCCGTCGCGGCGTCATACAATTCCCGTACTTTTTCATCTGCTGAAATGCGCCACTCTATGGACAAATATCTTCCCTTCCTGTGATTACACATGCGTTTTTTCATGACTTAGGACCGAGTCACCCAGCATATGAAAAGAATTAAAGATAACAGGCAGAAATGTGAACAAAAACTTGCAATTAATACTACCCAATATTATTAAAATTACTTATAACAATAACAACAACGATATATCATTATCGTGTGTATTATCATCATAACCATCAGCATTAGTGCATCACTATTATTATCATCATCATCATCATCATCACAATCACTATAATCGATATCATTATCATCATCATTATTATTAACACTTTAAACTCACCACCAATATTATTACATCACCAATATTAACATATTAAAGGTCAATATTAAATGAGATTAAAAATATGGTTTGTCTAAACGATATATAGAGGGAAATAAGTCACTACTACGGATAGTTGTGACATCTCCTAACCTATCGCTTAATACTGTAGACCTATGAGTTGAAACCACCGCCTCAGACAGTTGGTAAAAAACCGGCCATAAAGTAAATTTGAAATTAAAAGATGTAATGATATGTTGCCTTTATTATCATCAGCATTAATAAAAACAATTATTATTATTATTAATTATTATTATTTTTATTATTAATTATTATCATTATTAGTAGTAGTAGTAGTAGTAGTAGCAGTAGTATTAATTATTATTATTATTATTATTATTATTATTATTATCATATTTATTACCATTATTTCTACTTTTATTACAATAATAACCTCATTATTACAGATCATTATTAATTTGATTTAATATTACAACCTTGCGGCAATTTAGTGTCTAACTTCTGTATCCATGATTCCTCCACCAACAGCCTGTATTGCTTACCTTCACCGTGTAATCTTTGCAGAACTGCTACACCTACGTCTGCCTCTGTATGTCCCGCAAAATGACGATTGATAGGCTTGTCTGCCTCCAACCGAACATCTCTCTTATGTTCGGTGATCCGTTCTTTTACCGATCTTTCCGTTTCACCAACATACACCGTTTTATTACATCGCCTACAGAGCAGTCCATACACGACATTACGCTCTGAACAATCGACATTGCTAACAGCCTTATACGATATTCTTCCACTTGTATCGAGAACATCGTCTTTATGAAGACACTGGCAGATGGTGCACGTACAGACGTTTTTGGGAGTACGAAGTGCTTTATTAGTTTTACCATGAACAAGTACATCGCTAATGTTGGTGTCTCTCCTAAAAGCGAGTAACGGAGGTTTATGAAAAATTTGCTGCATCCGCTCGGACCGATACAATACCTTCTCATGCTTTTTAAAAATACTCCTAACATCTGGTAACATTTTAGAGAAAGTCAACACCAAGAGAACTCGATCATTGCTTTTATCTTTACTTGGCAGTTTTGCCATTTCTCTAAAATCATATCAATTCTCTATCAATATAAGTCCGTCCATAACAAAAGGTACGCGATTGGGTTCTGTGAACATTGTTCATTCGGATCAAACTGTGCGTTCGCACACTCTGATTGAGTTCTACAATGTTCAAATATTATTTGAATTAACTTGTTTAAAGCTTCTGTCAACTTGTGTATATTCTGATACGACTTGGATAGTGAACAGTCTGATATGAACCTTTGCTGTTCAGAAATGTCAAATTGAACCTTTTCCCATGGCAAGGCTCAAATTAAATTCACCATTTTATTCTCAAATATTTTCGAAGCGAAATACCCCATAATATCTCTCGGTGAATATTTTTTTTTTTTAAATTTGAATGACCGGGTTTATTGCAATATGGATTGGGACGTCCACTAGAGCGACCATGGTTCGATCCTGAGTCTGATCATACCGGATACATTAAGAATATATTTAGAGATGTCAAAATGAATAATACTCTAGTAAATTGCAAATAAAAAACATTATGATCAAACCGAAATATTGTTGAAAACTGCACAAAATAATCATCTGTTTTATTTTGCTTATATGTTATTTTATGCTTTTTAAATCTTCAGTTATGTATCGCCATGTGTACTGAATTTTTATTCAGAAACCAGCGAGTCAGCCGTTGTGATTCCCCTCTCAGTCCTTAGTGCCAGGTACTCTCTAAGTTTAAATGCTATCATGTGTAACTCTTTAATAATGTTTGGTGTAGGTATGTTTCTAACTGATCATAGTGTTTAAATAATATCATGTGTAACTCTTTAATAATGTTTGGTGTAGGTATGTTTCTAACTGATCATAGTGTTTAAATAATATCATGTGTAACTCTTTAATAATGTTTGGTGTAGGTATGTTTCTAACTGATCATAGTGCTTAAATACTATCATGTGTAACTCTTTAATAATGTTTGGTGTAGGTATGCTTCTAACTGATCATAGTGTTTAAATACTATCATGTGTAACTCTTTAATAATGTTTGGTGTAGGTATGTTTCTAACTGATCATAGTGTTTACATACTATCATGTGTAACTCTTTAATAATGTTTGGTGTAGGTATGTTTCTAACTGATCTTAGTGTTTAAATACTATCATGTGTAACTCTTTAATAATGTTTGGTGTAGGTATGTTTCTAACTGATCATAGTGTTTAAATACTATTATGTGTAACTCTTTAATAATGTTTGGTGTAGGTTTGTTTCTAACTGATCATAGTGTTTACATACTATCATGTGTAACTCTTTAATAATGTTAGGTGTAGGTATGTTTCTAACTGATCAGAGTGTTTAAATACTATCATGTGTAACTCTTTAATGATGTTTTGTGTAGGTATGTTTATAACTGATCATAGTGTTTAAATACTATCATGTGTAACTCTTTAATAATGTTTTGTGTAGGTATGTTTCTAACTGATCATAGTGTTTAAATACTATCATGTGTAACTCTTTAATAATGTTTGGTGTAGGTATGTTTCTAACTGATCATAGTGTTTAAATACTATCATGTGTAACTCTTTAATAATGTTTGGTGTAGGTATGTTTCTAACTGATCATAGTGTACACTTAACTGTTTTACGAAGAAATAAGGTCGGGTTATTGTGATACACTTTGCGTCATCGTCTACGTCATCGTCACACAACTTAACCTTTCCTTATAACTCAAAACAATTACACATGTTTAAATGAAACCTAGTATACATGTTCCCTGAAAACAATACGCATGTCTTTACCAAGCCAAGTAACTCGGGCTGTAAATTTATGAAAAAAGAATCGATCGTTAACGGGTTTTTTCCGCATCGCTCTTGTTAAGTGTGCATGTACATCACACATTTTCAAAGAAGTATTTAAACTAAGACAGATGCATGGTACATACAAGACTAAACTACAATACACAAACCAAATCTGGAACATTAATACCAAGCAATATCGGAATATTTTAAGATTGGCTATATGCTATTGATCAATATATAAACCATGTGATACAGTTATATATTATGGACCATAATTTACCATTATTACATTTGGAAATATGAAAGTTATTATTTATTTTACGATATATATTAGATTCGTTAATGATTATAATTCATATATTGTAAATGTTATTGCCCAACAAGTGCATGTGAAACAATGGCAATATATTTCATATTATTATATCATATTTTATTTTATGATTTTTAAAATACTCAAAGTAAACAAAAAGTTCACTTTGTATGTAAGTTATTCCTAAATTCTCGTTCACTACACCAAGAACAGAACAGAACACACTACAGACTGTATTATCTTAAACTACAAGTACGGTACAAGAGATAAAACAAATAAAAGTAAACATGCACTTTTCACGAGACGTGATAAAGTGATACTTGTAATGTTGATATATTTATAAAGTATGCATATGTAACCTTAACACTGTAAATAAATACAAGTAAACAAATAATTGCTGCTCTGTTATGCTTACCTGTCACATCAATGTTTCCAGATGCAATAATTCCCTAAATTGTATTACTCATTTATATCTGAAATACTGCAATTAAAAAAGCCTAGCTTTCAATTCAAATCAGAATAATTTTGTTTTCTTTTTTCTTAGCTCGTTCAATATTGCCAACAGCAAAATGATATTAGCCGCCGCGTCATGCGATTTGCGGTCAAAACACTTTCGTAAATATAGCTTATCTTCAGCAGAAAGCATCTTTGCGATAATATGGCGAATCCAAACAAATGAAACCAAAACCTTTCAAATAGAGTTTAAAACATTGTGACAAAATATTTATTCTGTGGCTGCGTCAAAATGTTAGTGAGAATGGGATGGGCTCAGAGCATCAAAGATAAGACCAGAACGTTCACTGTCTCTTTGTAAGATTATGGATAAAAAAAAGAATTGCGCCGCGACTTGCAATTTTAGGTCATTAACGCATTTGTGTACAGTGATTACTGTGATGAGACTTTAGCATCCACACAGTCTCACCAGGTCACCAGGTCCTTTAGTGTCCGTTTACCTGTAAGTCATTCTTAAATTCATCTTTTGAAACAAAGCTAGAGGTGTAGGTCCCTTAGTTATACAATTGCGCATATGATATATGATTACTCGCCCGACGTTTTCAATCGTCAATATCTTTGATGAGCATGCAAATTGTATAAGTTCCCGGATTGAAATAAGAACAACAAAGATTAAAGCCACATTGACTTGATAACACTTCACTTCAATCTTCCATATTTTCCTTTATAATTTTTATATAATTGATATGTTATCACGTGATTATTGAATAGAGTTAATAACATTGTGGTTTTCGGAGAAATGGCTACTTATGAGCATGTCTTCTTTTTTCATAGTGATTTCAAAAGTCCTCTGTTGCAGATACGACCACTTACGTATGGAAGTCGGAAAGATTTAAAATAAAATATTGAATTAAATTATTATAACAAGCTTATTACATGCCTCGGTGGGGGTAACGAGTACTTTACCGTGGTACACAATGTATACGTGTATCAGTGGATATTGCAAGTAGTTTGAGAGGTTTGTACATTTTAAATGGGTATATATGTGTGTCACAGGGATGATTTGTCTGTTAATCGTTATATGTGTGTGTCGTCTTATTGTACGTGTTTTCTTCAAACTTTCTCTTCTCATATTACTCACGTTCATTTGCATGTAGTACTTACAAATATTCACTAATATTCACTTAACGTTCATCTCTCATTATTATTAAAAGTACTCATGCCATGGCCTCATTTCAGCACATACCATTTCATTATTATACATATCGGGGCCTCATTGCACATTCTTTTCACGTGGACTTACCTAAACATCGTGACAAGTGAAGCGCACTCTACGACACCTATTTTGTCATATTTCCATCGGACTCAGTCGACTAAGTCGCACTTCGTCGACCTTATAAAGCTATATAGAATTCTGAGTGCCTTCATTTGTTGCTTTTGCAGCCTACCCCGAAGAAGAGTCCATACGATACAAATATCAGCGTAACATGTGTATTGCCACGTTGCTCGAGACTTGAGCGTAGATTAAACCCCCGTCAGACTGGACGGCGACCTTGCGCGACATTACGGCGACCAGCAAATGTACAAGATCGCCATCAAACGTACATATTCGAGAGGAAAAGCCCCGAAACAATTACAAACTTGAAAGAAGCCGGGCTCTTATTACAACCTGTCCTGTCATACCGTGTTCTCACGGCGCGCACGCCATCACCTCTACGCGCTTATGGCGTTTCTATTGAGATGTATGGGCTTGGTAAGGGCGATCCCGCGGCGCTCTAACCACGCTCATGAGGTTCTTACCACGCGTCTTCTACGTGCATTAAGACTGCACGGCGTACTGACGACGTACTCACGTGTATCACGTGACCATAGCGACTATTATAAGCTGATCAGATTTTCGGACAGTTCTGTTCCCTTGCAAACTCATACTCCTCTCGTACACACATTTTAAAAGAATATACATATATGTTTTTTGGCAAAGCGGTTGGACTTGTCGACTGACTGTACCATTGATTACACCTTATTATAATACAGACACATCTTTATTGAAAATACTGAAACAACAACAACAACAACAACTTCAACATTCTGGACACCACCATCAATCAGAAAGGCAATCTCATTGATGATAACCGAAATATCGTCAGCAAGTATAAAGGCAGTCACGCCTGTAACAGGAATATCCAAAATTCCAGCAATTATAAAAGCATCCACGCTTGCTTTCTTTTATCTTATTTCTCTTACTTTATATCTTAGACACATCTTTATTTTAAAAAAGAAATCAAATAACAACAGCAACTTCAACCTTCGGTGCACCACCATCAATCGGAAAAGCAATTGCCTTGATGATAACCAAAATATCGCCTGCAATTCTAAAGGCAGCCACGCCCATAACAGAAATATTCAATATTCCAGCATTTATAAAGGCAGCCACGCCTATTACAGGAATATATATGCTGATTGGCACTGACTCATACTCCTCTCGCAAACAAACTTCATCACAAATTACATATATGTTTTTTTCGGAAAGCGGTTGAACGACTGTACCATTTATTACACCTTATTATAATACAGACATATCTTTATTAGAAATACTAAAACACCAACATGTTCAACCTTCGATGCACCACCATCAATCGGAAAGGCAATGGCCTTGATGATAACCAAATCATCGCCAGCAATTCAGAAGGCAGCCACGCCTTTAACAGGAATATTCAATATTCCAGCAATTATAAAGGCAACCACGCCTGCCACATTTTCATTTTTCTTTTTCTTTATATCTTAGACACATCTTTATTTCAAAACAGAAATCAAACAACAACAGCAGCGTCAGCCTTCTGTGCACCACCATCAATCGGAAAGGCAATCGCCTTGAGGATAACCAAAACATCGTCAGTAGTCCTAAAGGCAGCCACGCCTGTAACAGGAATATCCAATATTCCAACATTTATAAAGGCAGCTACGCCTGCTTTTTTCTTTCTTTTTCTTTATATCTTAGAAACATCTTTATTACAATCAAAATACTGAAAGTACTAGAATGCGGCGGGGGATGTTGGCTCTAGAGTATTAACAAGATGATCCTTCAATTTGACCTAGTAATCTACTTTTTGCCCCAACATAAAACTTGACCTAGATATCACCAAGAAAACATTCTGATAAAGTTTCAAGATGCTCAAGCTAAAAATGCAATATCCAGACTGTTAACAAGATTTTCCTTCAATTTGGGCTAGTGACCTAGTTTTTAACCAGGCATGACCCATGTTCAAACTTGACTCAGATATTATTTAGATATAATTCTGACCAAATTTCAAGCTGCTGTAGCCAAAAAAAATACTTCTACAGAGTTAACAAGATTTCCCTTCAATTTGGCCAAGTAACCTAGTTTCTGATCCAATATAACATATATTTGAACTTAGCCTAGATATCATTATTACACACATTCTGACAACATTGCATACTGCTGAAGCAAACATTGTGGCCTCTAGAGTGTTAACAAGCTTTTCCTTCAATTTGACCTAATGACATACTTTTTGATCTGACATAACCTATATTCGAACTCGACCTACATATCATCAAGATAAACATTCTGATAAAGTTTCAATATGCTCAAATGGAAAATGTGGCCTCTAGAGTGTTAACAAGATGTTCTTTCAATTTGACTTAGTGACCTAGTTTTTGTTCTTAAATGGCCCAGTTTCGAACTTGTTCAAGATTTGATGGAGATGAATTTTCTAATAAACTTTCATGAAGATCCAATGCAAAATGTAGCATGTAGAGTGTTAACAAGTGAAAATGTTGACGATGCACGACAGCCGTATTTCCTTATTTTTCATTGCAGAGATTTACTTAAGTGGTTTTTCAGCTACCCGCGTTCAAGCTACTCGTTTTCCATATATTTAAAAGAAACATTTAAGATCTTTATTTATTACTTACATTTCTAAATTATATATACAACTTCATGGATTAAAACTTTACATTGTGTACGTTTACTTTGTATAATGTGCATACTGTTTAGCTTGCTGTGACACGTGTTTAACTGATCCCTGGACAATGAAGAACACTTGTCTATTTTGAAAAAAACAGAGGGCAGCACAAAGAATTTACAATTTTACACTTCCTGAAAGCTGGGCATGACAATATACGGAGGTATTCAGCATAGCTAAATCCACCGCATAAAAAGAAATCAAACAACAACAGCAACTTCAACCTTCTATGTACCATCAACCGGAAAGGCAATCGCTTTGACGATAACAATATATCGCAAGCAATTCTAAACGCAGCGACGCTTGTAACAGGAATATCTAATATTCCAGCAATTATAAAAGAAACCACAGCTGAACTGATATATAAGAACGTTGTGTGAAGCACGGTCATTGTATTTTGTCCGTTTTAATGCCAGTTCCTGACATTCTCTTTTGTTATATACACCTAGTAAAACTACATTCCTGATTATCAACCCTTCTATGAACCATCTATACTATAGGGTATTACACCTGCCTTCTTCCTATTCAGCATATAAAATATTCTAGCAATTATAAATTTAGCCATGCATGAACTGATATATATTATCAGAATGCTAGGTGCAACATGATCATTATATCCTTCAATCCCAGTATCCTGAAACACTGTTTATATTACTGATAATATGTGCTATATAAATATATCTGGAATCGTTATTTCAACGACTGTTTGGCAAACACTCTTGAACATCTATCATGATTAATTTTTTCTTGACACCAGTCAATATAAACAGAAGCAAATCTCAACTTTAAGATGCCAATGATCTATAGATGCATGCAAAATAAAATGAAGTTATGCCACACAAAAGAAAAAAAAACATCTGAGTCGGTCAACTTCCCAAGGCAGACTGATATACTAGCACAACATGCGCATACGAATTCTCGTGCACTCATACAGTGCCACATATCGGAGCTAGACTTAACAAGAAAAATAATTTTTCATCTAATTCGTTACTCTCAAAAGACGAAAGTAACATTTTCCTTGCAAACTAATTTTTCTCTCGCACACTAACTTTGCCACAAAATACATATATTTTTTTTTTTGGTAAAGCGATTGGACTTGTCAACCGACTGAGGATTAAAAGAACGGGCATATACGTAATGCTGTCATCATGTAATATTTATCATACAAATATAACAATTTAAAACTTATAACCAATTACAACCGAAGTGATTTATAAGCTCTTGTGTTTTTCATTCACTAATATTTCCACCTACCCATCCGTTGCCTATTCGCTATGCCATCTTCAATTATGCTTAAGTAATCTATCCAGTATGCCATTGTTTGCGGCGTCGATGGCACCCTCGGCTCTTAAAGAATGCAAGCAATACATCTTAACATCTTGAACTATCGGTTTTAAAACATTAAAAAAATATAATACGGTTTTGGAAAAATGAAATGATCTGACGTCGGATCGATCTTAATCCATGCGAAATACTTTTCAAATGAACAACTGGACACAAGACAGGTTCGGTTTTTAAATATATACCCATGCACATTCCAGGTACTTATCCGTTTTACTTGATTCAATTAAAAGCGACAGATAACTATCAACAATATAACATCCTTTCTTTTAAAGGCGAGTATCTCTGCACTCCTTAAAAATCCCTGCAAAGGCTTTTAAACATGTACTACAACTTCAACCTGCTGTGCGCCATCAATCGGAAAGGCAATCGCCTCGACGATAACCATATACTGTCAGCAATGCTAAAGGCAGCCACGCCTGTAACATGAATATCAAATATTACAGCAATTATAAAGGCGGCCAAGTTGTGTGAAGCACGGTCATTGTATTGTATCCGTATTTCAATCCAAGTTTCACTTTGAATGAACATAAAATACAGTTCTTCTAGCGATAAGTCAAACCAGAACATTCAAATATTCATGATCAAACTTTGAAATCAATGGGGATACTCGGTGTTCAACATTTGCATTTTCATAACGCATTACTGTCCCTTATCTAGCATTTTTGCTCCCTTTTCCACTATAGTCAATATATTAAGCAAATATTCTAAATTTCAAATTGTCAGCACTAAACATGCCTTCTCCTTTTTTACGTTTTATATATAATTCTTTTTAAGTAGGTAATGATATAAAATCTTGAATAAATGAAGATTATTCTCCATCGAAAGGACAAAACATTAGCCAAAAAACAGCCGATTACATAAGAAACTTTCATCTTTCCTAGCACTCAGGGTATTAAAGTGATAGGTGGGACAAGACGTCGCCATTTTTAACTCCAGTCATAAGTAAATGCATCCACTCCTAGCGTTCCATTACACCAGAATATAGAGTAGAAATGAGGCAATTTAGCATTGTACTCTGACGCAGAGTAAGCAATGTCCAACAAGCCCCATCTCCGATTTCAAATGCTAATGATATCTTAAGATATGCCACAATCATCTCTCCCTATTAGTTTGGCTATTTAATAAGTTTTACCGATTCATCCCTAGATTTCCCAAAATGCTAGCTGAACCTTACTTTCCACAGACAATCTAATACATTAATTCCAAGACTTCGCTCGGGCTATATATTTACTTATACTTCTAGTCATATTTTGTGAAATAGGGCCTTAAACAATATTCATCGATATGATTTGACCAACCTAACAAGCCACTTTTCTAATAAGTAGCCTTGGTAGCGACCATACATACATGTTAAGGTCTCCAACATTATCTGAACTCTATTCGTGTTCACAATATATTCTTTTTGACCTCGCTCACAATCGAAATGTTCAATTCAAACCTATTCATATCATAAAAACCACTAGAAATAAAATAATCATCTTCAATATTATGGCCGAGCTGAGGTTCTAACTGACAACACCAGGATTGACAGCTTTCGTCAAAACCAAATAAGCTACCGGGACTCAGCTTATTTTTGGCCATTCATCCGTCTAACCCATACCATAATGTTCTTTTTTCCGGAGTGTTAGTCTTATTGAAGCCCGCGTCTGTTATAGGGACAGTTTTGTCTGAAATGCGTGTTTTCTCCGCACCCGAAACAAGGTCCGGCGTTTCTAATGGGCCCTAATGTATGCCTCCATTTAAAGACCTGTTCAATCTGTAAAGATTTGACTTCCGACCTAACAGAAAACAGTCACCATTTCACTCACTGGCATTTGTCCTCGAATTTCGGACACTAAAGCCTGTAAATCGCTGCCTATATGCTTGCTAGCACGGTCTTCATGTGAGCACATATTGAACAACCACGTGGAACTTGATGCAATGTCCGAAGAAAGTAAAAAAAAACACGTCTGAATCGGTCAACGCCCCAACGCTGAATGATATACTAGCACAACATGCGCATACTAATTATCGGAGCTAGATTTAACAAGGGAAATTAACTTTCGTCTAATTCGTAACTCTCAAACGACGAAAATAACATATGTTTAAACTTAAAAACGCCAGCTTTTATACCAGGTAGAACATGAAAAGCATGCTCGCCACAGGAGCGTAGTATAGACACGACATGGTCGTATTAAGAACTCCATAAAAGCAGTAATGAGGACACCATCAAGTCGCCGTTGCAAATGTTACCATTTTGGGAGCATTTTTGTCACGTGTGTACTGCACATGTGATACGTCCATTGGGATGTTACGACGCTTGCCTAACGACATTTGCGATCCCAACGGGCTCTCACTGTGTTTCAAGTCAGATCGCCGAAACCTGGCGTTTGTTTCCTGGCGACCACAACAGGATGTCTGGGGTTTTCACAACGCTTATACTATATTTATGGCGACCTTGATGCGCTCTGGACCTATTTCCTGATCGCTATACCTACACATCACCGATCCCGTTAGATTCAAACTGAAACTGGCTGCAGGTGACCGTGTATGTCCCTCCAGGATTAAAATGATTACAAGATGTTATTTAGTTCTTATTTCGTTAGCAGTTTTTTAAAAGAGTATCAGTTTTGTTCTACTTGAACCCAATATCGCTTTCAAAATTGTTTCCTCTGGAATTTAATTCGTGCTCGTGGTGGTATTGTTAATACATTTCCTTAACTCGTACCGATTAACCAGTAAACACTCGGACGTTATCGGTGCAAGCAGTTATAGGGTTTGTTATAGCATTGCTTCTAGATTTTCTGACACTGTAGGGCTGCTTTCATATCAGACCTCTGAATATTCACTTAAGTCAAGTGTACCGCTCGTATTCATTCATGCATTTTCAATATTTACTCAGAACGTATGGATATGCGCGTCTTCTACGTATATCTCGACTGCACGGCGACCTCACGGCGCTCTAACCACGCTCAGGGGGTTACTACTGCGCGTCTTCTACGTATATCGTGACTGCACGGCGACCTCACCACGCTCTAACAACACTCACGGGGTTCTTACTGCACGTCTTCTACGTATATCGCGACTGTACGGCGACCTCACGGCGCTCTAACCAAGCTCATAGGGTTCTTACTGCGCGTCTTCTACGTATATCACGACTGCAAGGGGACCTCACGGAGCTCTAACCATGCTCATGGGGTTCTTACTGCGCGTCTTCTACGTATATCGTGACTGCAAGGCGACCTCACGGCGCTCTAACCACGTTCATGGGGTGCTTACTGTACGTCTTTTACGTATATTGCGACTGCACGGCGACCTCACGGCGCTCTAACCACGCTCATGGGGTTCTTACTGTGCATCTTCTACGTATATCGTGACTGCACGGCGACCTCAGGGCGCTATAACCACGCTCATGGGGTTCTTACTGCGCGTCTTCTACGTATATCGCAACTGCACGGCTACATCACGGCACTCTAACCACGCTCATGTGGTTATTATTGCGCGTGTTCTACGTATATAGCGACTGTACGTCGACCTCACGACGGCGCTCTAACCACACTCAAGGGGTTCTTACTGCGTGTCTTCTGAGTATAACGCGACTGCACGGCGACCTCTCGGCGCTCTAACCACGCTCAAGTGGTTCTTACTGCGCGTGTTCTACGTATATAGCGACTGTACGGCGCTCTAACTACGCTCATGGGGTTCTTACTGCGTGTCTTCTACTTAAATCGCGACTTCACGGCGATCTCACGGCGCTCTTATCATGCCCATGGGGTTCTTACTGCGCGTCTTCTACGTATATCGCAACTGCACGGCTACATCACGGCACTCTAACCACGCTCATGTGGTTCTTATTGCGCGTGTTCTACGTATATAGCGACTGTACGGCGACCTCACGACGGCGCTCTAACCACACTCAAGGGGTTCTTACTGCGTGTCTTCTGAGTATAACGCGACTGCACGGCGACCTCTCGGCGCTCTAACCACGCTCAAGTGGTTCTTACTGCGCGTGTTCTACGTATATAGCGACTGTACGGCGCTCTAACTACGCTCATGGGGTTCTTACTGCGTGTCTTCTACTTAAATCGTGACTGCACGGCGATCTCACGGCGCTCTAATCATGCCCATGGGGTTCTTTCTGCGCGTGTTCTACGTTTATCGCGACTGCACGGCGACCTCACGGCGCTTTAACCACGCTCATGGGGTTCTTACTGCGTGTCTTCTACGTATATTGCGACCGCACGGCGACCTCACATTGCTCTTACCACACTCATGGGGTTCTTACTGCGTGTCTTCTACGTATATCGCGACTGCACGGCGACCTCACGGCGCTCTAACTACACTCATGGGGTTCTTTCTGCCCGTCTTCTACGTATATCGCGACTGCGAAAGTGTTGAAAGTGGTGGTGTGTTATATGTTATTTGCTGAGGGATACGCAGATAGGATAGGATCAATTAAGAAAGTGTAAACTATCTCGTTGAGTACTTGATGTTAACATACAGTATGTAAAGTAGGAGCATTCATGCAAACAATAAACATAAATATTATCCAAGGTCTTACATTTTATTCAATGTGGATATATCTATATACATGTATACGTACGTATAATACACACAAATTAAATCTGCGCCGTCTGACCAGTCTGTACACTAATGACTGTTTAATTCAATTTTGTTATCCTACCTTTTCCAAAAACTTGACAAATCCATTAAAAACAAAGTGTTAACCAAAACCACACGACAACAGCGGTATTGTTAAAAGAGAATCATAATTAAAGTAATCTTGCAACAAAAAGTTATTAAACTAAAATCGAGACAAATAAATTATAATGGTCTAGATATTCGAAAATGTATTTAAGTATGGAAGTTGTCATCTCATATATATCATTCCATGTGAGTCGTAGTCGTATCATGCACACTTATTGTAACACAATCAAAGTGTTTTGTAGATGTAAATGGTGGAATGAATAATTGATTGATTGATTGGTGTTTAACGCCGTTTTCAACAATTATTCAGTCATATCACGGAGAACAGTTCACCTACTGATGCGTTTCCTGGTTTTCCCACACCAGTACACCACACAACATACCTTCCAAGCAACTGGCTGCTTTTCGACATAGACTGTTTAACAGCCCATTTGTGAAATGAACAAACGACTCGTTCAATTTTGTCAAACTTTCGGAGGAAACGCCGTGATATTACTGGAGAATAATTGATAGTGGAGTAAAGTCAATCTTGATGTTTAGCTTAAGACAATTTGGATTTTCTTTAAATTAACCCTTTTTAATATACAAACACTTTCCGATACCTCTGCACGGACGAATGTTGAAAATAACGCGGAAAAATAAGACATTGCTCATATGATGAGCAAATCCTCCTCTTGTCATAATGCTTCCAACTCTATTCAATAATTACACTTTCATTTACAAAGGTTTTCCATAATTTACACAGAGCTATCTCATCACAATTCCTTATTTAACATATGCAATCGGAAGAGTTAATACTAACGATAATCGTCTGACTGATATAAAACTTAAAGCAAATATATGGAAAATCTCTTTAACAGAAACTTTTAAATAAAGTTTAAAATATTGTGGCAGAAGAAGAAAAGCTCATGATGAGCAATTGCTTCTGCTCACATTGCGGACTGTCAATCCAGCGGTTGTGAGTTCGGACCCAGCTCGTTCAACATTCTCTCCGTCGTTTGACAAAAGTCATTGTGACAAGCGTCATTCGTCTTCTACCAATGGGCAAACAGTCTATGTGGAAAGGCAGCCAGTTGCTTGGAAAGATCGTTGTGTGTATTACTGGTGTGACAGAGTCAGGAAACACATTAATATGTGAACAGGCCGCCGTGATATGACAGAAAATTTGTTGTGTGTATTACTGGTGTGACAGAGTCAGGAAACACATTAATATATGAACTGGCCGCCGTGATATGACAGAAAAATTGTTGAAAACGGCTTTGAACACCAATCAATCAATCTGACTGATATATGACTCATGAATAGCAACACAATTATATCACATTTACAGCAGACAAAATTGAAAAAAACAAAAGGCAAATTCATTGAAAATCTCTTTAACAGAAACTTTTAAATACAGTTTAAAATCTTGTGACAGAAGAAGCAATAGCTCATAATAAGCAATTGTTTCTTTTGTAACAATGTTTTTAAAATGTGTTTGCTGCAGATGCGCCAAAAAGGCATTTATATCTGAGACATAAATTTGATTATTGATCTTTTGTTATTAATATCCCGCTACATATATATATAACATTATGATAAGCCATTATAAGACTTATCATGTATGTTTACTCAAGTTTATAGACGTGCACCAGGTCACTTGATATGAAACAACTACTGACATACAGTGTTTTGTTTGTGTTGTTATATAACACTGTCCATGGATCTATTAACACATATTTCTTCTCTAATACAATACGTACGGGTGTACACGTCGGTGTTATCTGATGTATGTTTACTCAAGTTTGTAGACGTGCATCAGGTCATCTGATATAGAACCACTACTGACATACAGTGTTTTGTCTGTGTTGTTATATAACACTGTCTGTGGATACTCTAACCCATCTTTCCCCTTTACTACAATACGTACGGGTGTACACGTCGGTGTTATCTGATGTATGTTTACTCAAGTTTGAAGACGTGCATCAGGTCATCTGATATAGAACCACTACTGACATACAGTGTTTTGTCTGTGTTGTTATATAACACTGTCCATGGATCTAGTAACCCATATTTCTTCTCTAATACAATACGCACGGGTGTACACGTCGGTGTTATCTGATGTATGTTGTCTGACCCCCCACCCGCCACATAAATACTATCATCATTACCCAGAGTCAGACCTTCTGGATAATTCAACTTGTAGTGTTTATATATATTACACACTTTACCGTCCATACTCAAACTTGTGACTGTGTGCTGATCACAGTCTGAAACATACATTGTATCCCCGTCACTATTCACTGCAATGTACCTTGGACGAATAAACAGGTTCTGTCCTTTATCATTGTGTTTGAATGTTTGAATAACTTTTCCTTCATGATTTAGGATTTTCACCGACGGATGTTCCCCATCAAACAAAACAAATAATTTGCCTTTTCTATATGTAATTCCCTTACAACCTGACTCCATTAGTAGCTTTTTTACTACTGATAATGTTCCATCATAACGTAGAAACACTAAGTTTGTCCCACAGGTCACCACCAGAGTTCCAGGATCCGTACACGTTATATCCCATGGTGTATCGCCAAGTTTGATGTAACATGTAATGTTGTCTGATCGTAAGTCAACAACTTTAATAGAGTTATTATCATGGTCTGCTACAGCTAAAAGGTCACTGGACATCAACACACTTCCTGTTATCCAGACTCCTGCTTTGTCCGTTTTATGTTTCATCTTAATATCCTTCAATAACTTGACTTTTGTTGGTTTAAAGATGTCTGTCTTCATGGTTTTTTTTTCATTTTGTGTTTGCTGATCTTCTCCTCTTTCCTCTTTTCGTCTTAAACCTGAATTACCAATGGTAGGATTGTCTTCCTTTATTAGTCCTACCTCTGTCTGATCTCGTTTCGTAGTTCTTCTCTTTCCATCATTTTTTATTCCCAACGATCCAAATTTCAGCGGCGAATTAAGTGTGTTCATAATGTCTTCATTGCGTGAAAATGCATACCTTCTCACAATGTTTTCTTGTGACGTGCTTTTTGTTTCGCCATTGTAGTCTTTGACGTGAGTTCGAGCTTTCATGGCAGAAATGAATAACTGCTGATTTTGTTTACATTGTTCAAGAAATCCTAGAGCGGATGATATTTCCGACATGTCTACTAGATGCTTGTCGTATAGTGTATCCACGGATTCAATAGCTTTCAAATCTTCATTTTTTATTTGCTCAGCTTGCTGCATTAGTTCGTATTCTAATGCATCGATTTTCGAATTTATTTCGCTTCTAAATACCTGAATATCGGCTTTTAATTGTCTGAAACAGTTTGTTACATCAATTGAGTCATTTTGCTTTTTATTTTTATCTTCTGCAATTTGTTTTTCTATGTCTCTTATCTGCTTTAATAATAATTTATATTCTTGACTGGAGCTGAATCCCTTCGCCAAATCATCGATGTACTTTACACCGCATTGGCCATGATCTAGAGTAACGCATACAGAACAGCAACATGTATCATGCTTATCACAGAAATACTCTACTAATTTCCCATCATGCTTAGCACAGAACTTGTCCTGAACATTTGATATTTTCTTTCTTGGCATTTCGTCTCTATCAAGAAGTCGATGTTGTCTGGAGGCCTTGTATTTTGTGTGAATTCTTGCACAAGTGTCACATAGGAATTCGTCACAATTTGTACAATAAAACTGGGCATTTTCATTTACATCATCTATAAGGCAAGGATCGCAGGGAATACCAGTATCCCAATCCTCACTATAGACTTGACGTCTCCCAGATACCTCCATTGTTGATGTTCAAACTGAAAAAAACCCAAACGGGTTTGTTTTGTCTCAAAATATACAAGCATTTGGTGACAGTATTACTTATTTTGTCAGAAATATTACAAAAGTCGTCTGCTGCATACGAAAACGGTCTCGGGGTTTAGTTTTGTCATAGTATAGATAATCAAACGCTTCATCACAGTTATCAGCTCAATATACACACTATCCTTGATAACGTGTTTCTCAATTAACAAAGGATGTATTTCGTACTGAATTTGTTCATGTATTGATAGCGATAATTTAGCTTGAGTTTTCGATGTACATTCTCAGTATAAAAAACTAACAGTTTCCAATATGTGGACGCATTATGACGTTTCTATAGCAAACAACCTGTAAATACGTATCTGTCAAATTTCTCCATATGTTATAGTTATGTTCCATATATTTACTTTGATGTTTTCAAAGTCGTTTGAAAATAATAAGGAAATAAATTCAATCTTAGAGTCAAACAATGTTGATCTCAGATAAGCCAATACATATTGTGGGTCTGATTCTGGATGCAAACTGATTTGTTTGAAAATACTCGCAATCGTTGACTACATCCATTGGTAGCGAGTTAACTACTACATGTGTAAATTAGGAAATGTTCTTTTATAGTTAAAGCTAACATTGATTTCGATTGGCTAATCATAAAGATATTAAACACAACACAAACGTATACCTCGTGCGCCATTTTGTTGACGAATTTATACGTTCCGACAAATAGTTATTATTTATATAATAAGTAGTCCACAAACAAAATGTAATTAGAACAATATGAGACCTTTCTATTTACCCATACAATGATATGAGTCTTTGCATGAGAAAAGGCACAACATGACTTTCTTGAACAGTATATATCAAGATCAGCATGTGAATCACCACTAACTGATCATCGATATACAGTGTTCTAACAAATGTTAAGTCTCAGGCGAACATGTAAGTTTTCATTTGCCTTATATCACATATTATTTAACGGGTATATGGGGGAAAATAGCTCCACTTCGTTTACGTAATATACGGTTTATGTGATAACAAAAGAAAATCAGATACAATGATACTCCATATTGCATGACGCGCCTCGTTTCTATAGTCAAACATACAATAGATAGAAACAATAGACAATTCAGCGTTTATCCTTCCCCATCAGTATACATATTTTAACGCATTTGGAGGAGACATTTTTTTAAAAACAGTGAGGTAATAATGGAGATATAATGTACTTATAATAAGAAATGTCCCCAGTTGACAAACTGTTCTTAACTCTATTCAATGATAATACTTTAAGTTATCAGGTTTAAGGCTTCTATAGTTTTGCCTAGATGTGTTTAAAATCGTTTGTTACAGATTGACTCTGTCTTGAAAGGTATGGTTATACGAGCTATAATATGTTTTACCCTTACAACAGCTCCTAAAGCAGATACTATTTGAAATCGTCATGTAAAAAGAAGGGCTTCCTTGTTATATTTAATGTGTTACTGCTATAAAGTCATAATTCATCGTCTGCTTTTCATTCAATGGAAAATACAAATATATTTGAATAGGTTCATTTTCGAACTAGTTTATATAACCGTTACACCGAATGATCATTATTTGAGTCAAGTCAATATATTTATATTTGAAGTTATGATTGAATTGGCATCTGAAATATTCAGTTTTCTTTTTTATATAGAGACTTGCCGAACGTTTGTGCGAAGAACAAAGGAAGTGCAAATATGGTTATTAAACTTTGCTAACGCGCACCTCGAAGGTTGTTTTCAAATGTTTTCGATAATGTATGCAGTTGGACAAAGTTTAAATTAGCTGTTCAATGGGGTTTTGAAAATTATTACCTTCATATTTATGAATATAGAAACCCTTAAAGGTTTACTCATATACTTTGTATGGCATTAATGTTATATTTTAAGGAAAATCATAATGTTTTTATGAATGTCAAAATAAAGTGTTCGCAAAACATCATGCAATAATGTGCAATACTATATCAACACTAGCTGAAAGCAAAGAGACGTTTTTAATAATGAGTCAGTAACAGGTGCTCAAGGAAAGCAAACCTTAGCGTAAGCAGCCCGATCAGGATGTGCCTATACGCGGACTAATCTCTATCTACACTTTTAACAAATGAGTCTTCGACAAGTATGTCCATAATTATACTTTAATTCAAAGAAAGTTTACACAGTTTTGCTTATTGGATTTCATAGTCGTCTGCTGAAGATTGACTGTATGTGGGAAGGAGTTATCTTATACACCCTTCACAGGATATCGAATGTCAAAACGTGATAGTTTTCGTCTGCTTTTTTGTGGTCTTCTTCACTCCTATACACTCGTTTAAAAAAACTTGATGTAGAATCAATTTGGGTTTCAAACAGTGTGGATCTGAGATCAGCCATAACATGGTTTGGGTCCGATCTGGATGCAAATTGAACATTGGTTATCACTGGTTGGCGACATTTCACGTAAGCGAGCATAAGAGAACTTATGAGTTTGTTTAGAGACGTTTTAATTTCAAAAGGACCTATTAGTGAGGTTGAATAATCATATCGTCTGGCAAATGTTTATCTGCTTGCACGCTACAATAATGTTATCTGCTTTATTATCTTCTGCAATAATTTTGCATCATATAGTTTACCTTAAAATGTCTTGCTAAAATAAGGCAAATCTTAATGTCAAACAGTTAAGATCTCAGATCACCACCAACATTTTGTAGGCTCCGATCTGGATAACTCAACGTTTCGCATAGGTTATCAACTATTGGCGATATTCATCGCTATCGAGCAAAGGGTTACATTGCGATATGTTTTGAGACGTTTTAATGTCCTTAATTTGTATACAAGAAAGGTTTAACTATCATATCGACTGACGAATCTGTACTATACTAATTTACTTCTTTACCCTCATACATCAGTGTTCCGACGAATGTTTAGTCCCATGTGAACATGTATTTGTTCGTTTGCATTATATCTTTATGTACATTGTATTTATAAATCATTAAATATGTATACAACAAACTGAATAGTAATCAGGGACCAAGGCACCCTATCTTTAATTATAACACTGTCAATGGTATATTGGATAATTGATAATATGTTAATTTCCCTCATATGTCGTACTCTTGAAACGTTTGTATCGATAGACACAAATACTAGTATTTTTGATAAATATACCACACAAATAAAGTAAATCCGTCTTTGGGAACGATAATTGCACAGCCGATGATATTTTGAAGAATATACAATTAGTTCCGCTCATCAATCAGTACTCTTACTTTAGAAGGATATATAATTAGTTCCTCTCATCAAACAGTACTCTAACTTTAGAGAATGATTTGAGTTAAACACAATAGTTGGAATAAGAGCACCGTTTCTATAATCAAATAAACAATTAGTTCCTCTCATCAAACAGTACTCTAACTTTAGAGAATGATTTGAGTTAAACACAAGGGTTGGAATCAGAGCACCGTTTCTATAGTCAAATAAACAATTAGTTCCTCTCATCAAACAGTACTCTAACTTTAGAGAATGATTTGAGTTAAACACAAGGGTTGGAATCAGAGCACCGTTTCTATAGTCAAATAAACAATTAGTTCCTCTCATCAATCAGTACTTAAACTTTAGAGAATAATTTGAGTTAAACACAAGGGTTGTAATAAGAGCACCGTTTCTATAGTCAAATAAACAATTAGTTCCTCTCATCAATCAGTACTTTAACTTAAGAGAATGATTTGAGTTAAACACAAGGGTTGGAATCAGAGCACCGTTTCTATAGTCAAATAAACAATTAGTTCCTCTCATCAAACAGTACTCTAACTTTAGAGAATGATTTGATTTAAACACAAGGGTTGGAATAAGAGCACCGTTTCTATAGTCAAATAGACAATTAGTTCCTCTCATCAAACAGTACTCTAACTTTAGAGAATGATTTGAGTTAACACAAGGGTTGGTATAAGAGCACTGTTTCTATACTCAAATAAACAATTAGTTTCTCTCATCAAACAGTACTCTAACTTTAGAGAATGATTTGAGTTAAACACAAGGGTTGGAATAAGAGCACCGTTTCTATAGTCAAATAAACAATTAGTTCCTCTCATCAAACAGTACTCTAACTTTAGAGAATGATTTGAGTTAAACACAAGGGTTGGAATAAGAGCACCGTTTCTATAATCAAATAAACAATTAGTTCCTCTCATCAAACAGTACTCTAACTTTAGAGAATGATTTTAGTTAAACACAAGGGTTGGAATAAGAGCACCGTTTCTATAGTCAAATAAACAATTAGTTCCTCTCATCAAACAGTACCCTAACTTTAGAGAATGATTTGAGTTAAACACAAGGGTTGGAATAAGAGCACCGTTTCTATAGTCAAATAAACAATTAGTTCTTCTCATCAAACAGTACCCTAACTTTAGAGAATGATTTGAGTTAAACACAAGGGTTGGAATAAGAGCCCCGTTTCTATAGTCAAATAAACAATTTATTGAAACAAAAGACAACTCGTCGTTAACCTATTCCCACAAGCATATGTAGTCGACGCGTTTTCAGCGGAGGACTTTTGGAAACATTGTGGAAATTGATTATGGTGTAATTATATTCCCACAAGCATATGTAGTCGACGCGTTTTCAGCGGACGACTTTTGGAAACATTGTGGAAATTGATTATGGTGTAATTATATTCTCACAATCAGCAATGTTTCTCTTTGATACAATATTGTTAACTTTATTCAATGTAAATACATTAACTTATAGAGAATTGCTTTAATTATTGTGTAATTATATTCCCACAAACATATGTAGTCGACGCGTTTTCAGCAGACGACTTTTGAAAACATCGTGGAAATTGATTATGGTGTAATTATATTCCCACAAGCATATGTAGTCGACGCGTTTTCAGCAGACAACTTTTGAAAACATTGTGGAAATTGATTATGGTGTAATTATATTCCCACAAGCATATGTAGTCGACGCGTTTTCAACTTTTGGAAACATTGTGGAAATTGATTATGGTGTAATTATATTCTCACAAGCATATGTAGTCGACGCGTTTTCAGCGGACGACTTTTGGAAACATTGTGGAAATTGATTATGGTGTAATTATATTCTCACAATCAGCAATGTTCCTCTTTGATACAATATTGTTAACTTTATTCAATGAAAATACATTAAGTTATAGAGAATTGCTTTAATTATGGTGTAATTATATTCCCACAAACATATGTAGTCGACGCGTTTTCAGCAGACGACTTTTGAAAACATTGTGGAAATTGATTATGGTGTAATTATATTCCCAAAAGCATATGTAGTCGACGCGTTTTCAGCAGACGACTTTTGAAAACATTGTGGAAATTGATTATGGTGTAATTATATTCCCAAAAGCATATGTAGTCGACGCGTTTTCAGCAGACGACTTTTGAAAACATTGTAGAAATTGATTATGGTGTCTCACAATCACAAATGTTCCTCTTTGGTACAATGTTGTCAACTTTATTCAATGAAAATACTTAAAGTTATAGAGAACTGCTTTATTCATTCCTCTTTTTCTTTAAAGTCGCCTGTTGCAGAGTTGGTATATTTAGGAAAGGGTTAAGACGACCGAGTTATAATACAATTTACCCTTTCCGCGACAAAGCCGACTTAACCACGTCTCCAACCCAAGTATATCAATGATTTATGTTCGTTTGAAAGCATTGATTGAATTAGAACATACTATCTTATAAACCATTCCCACACATACCAACTCTCTCTCAGACAACTTCATTAACACTAGGGCATAAATATGGAAATCTCCAATAAACGAAAACATATGAAATAGACTTGAAAACTATGTTGCAAAAGGAGTAAGTTCTTATTATTATGAGAAATGATTTTTGCAAAACTGTTTTCAAATTTCGTCTGATGTAGATGCGTTAAAATACGTCTGTAAATTGGAAATGTATATAAAAAGGGTATTGATGTTTTAGCCAATTAATTTATCATTTCCTTCAAAATAATTTTAATACTGCAAATAAGAATTTTAGTTAAAGAACCCATAAAAGTAATGAATTGCTCTGACTTAAAATGTTTTCTATTCTGTTCTCACATATAGACGAGTTTTGATGCCTATGCATAAGATGACTCATAATGAGCATTTTCTGGCTTTTCCACAATGTTTTCAAGTGTATCAAATGCCAAAACAAAGTGTTCAATAATTATTTTTTGATTTATAAAGGTTTTATTCATGTCCAGATGTTTTCAATGTGTATGTTTTGTATGTGGTAAAATTGTCTTTAAATTTCATGTTAATATAATAGCTTTTATGTTGTCAAAACAGACTATGTGTATCGAAGCGAGGAAAGGTTTATACTGTTTAAACAATCGTACTTTTGATATGACTGGGTCAGTGGACAGGATGATCTGAGTCTACACTTTTCAGAATTGCAAAGGTGTACCGTTTATGATGCAGTTGCTTATGTATGACTTTGCTATTAGTGAATTTGAATAATACATATTTAAAACAAACAACATCTTAAACAACTAGAATTGTATATCTCTGAAATTGTCTAGAGTCTGGTAAGCCATCATTCAATATTGTATAATAATTAATCATTTAAATTCAAACACTCGTTTAAGATAATGATTGTTGATCGGGGGCTTCAGTGAAACACATCTTTACGTAATGATTATGCATGTGGAACTACGCCTGTTTGCTTAGTATTCAAATAGATATTGCTTTTGAAAAATTCATCTACGACTTATCGACGAACTGTGCAGAGTCAGATCAGGTTGCGCAGATACGCGGATTGATCTGTATCTACGCTTTTTGCTAATGAGTCTTCCACAAATCGGATAACAGTCTATGTCGAAAAGCAGCCAGTTGCTAGGAAATAATGCTGTGCGGAGTGCTGGTGTGCGAAAGCGAGGAATAACATGAGTGGGTTGAGGAACTGGTCCCTTTTTTATAACTGATTTTTTTTTTAAAACGGTGAAAAAACCCAATCGACGCCATAACTTAAAATCACTTTAATTCAGTAAGAAAACTATATGGCATTAAACAGTGTAATTACACTGGTTGCTATCTCAAAACGGGAGTAAATAAGGAAAAAATGAAAAGAAACAATATTGAAACCTATTGCAGTTAAATTAACTATCCGAGGTAAACGGTGCAGGCTATTTATAAAATAGAAAATTATAATTATAAACTCTTACTTCGTTGTTTCCGTTACATGTTGAATCAATTGTGTAGCTACTATATTCTAATCGGAATACATAATTATCCAATCTTGTTTATGAACGATTGATCAAATTATCCATCGTTGAGAATATCCTCGTCATGCGCATGTGCAATGTTCGGTTAACCCTTTTCAACATATCCAAAATATGCAGCAGATGACTTTAAAAAAGAACTACGCAATATATGGTCAATATGTATAAATAAAAGTATATTTATTGAATAGGGCTTGATCAATTTTGGCAAATAAAGAATGTGCTCATAATGAGCAATTACTTATTTTGTCAAATTGTTTTCAAAAGTCGTCTGCTCCAGGTGGAAACAGATACATCGCGCGTTAAATATGTTCACTATATAACATTGCTAAACCCTTCGCCGCAGTGATCACAACAATATACATTCTTCTGCTGTATTTTACAGTTTCTGATAGACATTTAAATCATTCTTAGATGTTGGCACAAATTAACGGGGAGTATTTACCACTCAAAGGTCAATGTATAATTGTGACCAAATCTTTCAAACTGAATCATCAAGGTCCAGTGAACAACAACTAACAGTTAAGAACTTTGCGAAGATAAGAGTGAATAATGACATACGATACGTACGTTAATCCTTAACCGCTAGTAGACACAATTTATGCAGCTTTTAGACACATTATGTCAAATGAAGAAATATTTTTTGATGAACATGTCTTCCTTTGCCATAATGTTTTCAATTCATGTCAATAATTATACTTTAATTCAAGGATTGTTTGCTTATGTGATTTCATAGTCGTCCACTGAAGACTTACTGTACGTGAGCAAGACTTAAATTGTACACTCTTCATATGATATTGATAAGTTATTTTCCTCTAATTAATTAATGTTTTCTACTAAACTAATTCAATCTGGAATAGCATCAATCTCGGTTTCAAACAGTGTGGATCTCAGATCAGCCCAATATGAATGCAAGCTGAAGATGTAGCATAGGTTTTCAACGGTTGAAGACAGCCGCCGCTAGTGAGCAAAGAGTTAAATTGAGAATTTGTTAAAAGACGTTATAATTTCCATAAGTTTCTATAAATAGGGTTCAACATTGATATATCGACCGGCAAATCTTTAACATGTGTAATCATAAATTTAATGATTCAGTATGTATTTGCCCTAACACATCAGTGATCTGACGAATGTTTAGTCCCATGTGAACATAATATTGTTTGTTTGCGTTATATCAGATACTTTTTGTACATTGTATTCATCAATTAACTAAATATGTATACAACAAACAGAATAGTTGTCAGGGACGAAGGCACCATATCTTAAATTATAACACTGTAAATGGTTTATTGGATATTGGATAATATATTATTTCCCTCATATGTCGTACTCTTGAAACGTTTGTACCGATAGACACAAATACCAGTATTTTTAATAAATATACCACAACAAGAATGTAAATCCGTCATTCTGGGAACGATATTTGCACTGCCGATGATATGTTGAAGGATATACAATTAGTTCCTCTCACCAATCAGTACTTTAACTTTAAGTTATGCAGAATTGCTTTATTCATTCCTCGTTATTTTCAAAGCCGCCTCTTGCAGAGTTGGTATATTTTGAAAAGGGTTAAGACGACCGAGTTATAATACGGTTTACCCTTTCCGCGACATAACCAACTTTCCACGTCTTTAATATCAGGTAATATTTCAAACATTGTGTCAATTGATTGAATGGGGTTTAACGCCGTTTTTAACAATTTCTCAGTCGGAAAGAAAGTTGGCCCAGCCGGGATTCGAACTCACAATCCCAGGATTGACAGCCCGCGTCGTTACCGACTGAGCTACCGGGACTCGATAAAACAATGTGTCAAAAGAAAGATTTATATCACAACCATTTTTTACTATTTACAATTTGCATCCTCTGATTTGTTTAATAAAGCTTTACATATAATATATGTAATATATTCATAAATTACAAAAACATTGTTACACATTGTATTTGAGTTTTATAAAATATATTTAAATATATTTGAATTCGGATTCGACTGCCAGCGGTTACAAGCAGTAAAGGGGCTTTTCGAATGTTTGTGCGTCTATAAACGAATTGCAAATATCCGTATTAGACTGCGCGTGGACATTGGTTTGGTTCTACGTTGTTCGCAAATTCGTAAAGTTGTTAATTCGTAAATTTTCTATTTCCTATTTTATGACCTGTCAAATTTAATATTTACGATTTCTAAATGGAACATAAAAAGCCTGATATTGAAAAAAGTGAGAATAGTTCTAGATGCGGTAGTATGACTTCAATCACAACAGTGTCATTTCATTATTGAAAACCTTTAAATTTGTCTTGATCGTCTGTTCCTTATCTTCAATGTTTTAGAAGGTGGACATAAATATGTTACAGTTGTGTTACGAGCTTTGTATTTAGCTACTCGAATTTGCCAAAATTGTCATCTCTCTTGATCTTTGGTCTTGCAAAATACTTTGTTGTGATCATGCGCATAGTAGTATAATATAAAACAACCAAATTCGACATTGAACCTGGCCAACCAGACATTTGATGTAGAGGTGTGTATTGAATCCTAAATGTGTCAAACAATTAGAACAATATGATGTCAGTGAATGTATGTAACGACGGTGGTTTATACACGTATGAAAAATGGTGGAATGACCATATTATTTTTTTAGCCTATTGTAGTTTATGCTGGCGGGTAGAATAAGCTCGTGCGAGTGTGTGTTTACACGCAGTTGATGGTCATTCGATGAGTAAGCAGTAAATGTCCAACTGTATAGACCGTTACCAAATGTCCAAGGTATGATTTCTAAAAGATTTCAATTGAGATTGAGAAATTCCGATTACTGACATATGCGTTTCTTGCAGTTCGCTCAGAAAGCGATGTTAGGTGTCGAGGTTTGATTCATATTCAAAGTTATCCCGTACTCAATAACCATTAACCTATTTAGGGTTAAGGTATATATATATATATATATATATGTGCCATTTAAACTTGTTTGGTACATAGCGAATTCAATTATGAACTAAAGCTGTTTATTATTTATTTCTGGAAGTACAATTCGTTTGAATTAAGTTTTAATTAAAACATAACTGTTTTTGAGAGAAACTAATTGAATAATGACGGAGGGCGCAGCAGACGCCTAAACTGGTCAGAGCATGGATCTTTCCTCACCTTCCCCTGTTAAATAATAGTTACAACAGGTTAGGGTTGGGTAGCCAGCTCGCAATGCCCGATTTTACGTTTCGTCATTCAACAATACTTCTATTCATTACTTGGATTTGAAAAGAGTTATGTTTTGTTGTCAATACACATGCAGAATAGCAAAACCAAACGGCTGCACTAAGTTCCTCTAGCCTAAAATGTGTTTGGTGTTGTTAAATTATTATGCGTGTTTATCCCAAGTATATAAATGATTTATGTTCGTTTAAAAGCATTGACTTAGAACATCATAACTATTAAACCATCCCAACATACACCAACTCTCCAGAAGTCGACTTTATTAACACCTGGGCATATATATGGAAATCTCTAATTAACGAAAACATTTGAATAATACTTGACAACTATGTTGCAAAAGGAGAAAGTGTTCATTATTTTGAGCAATTTTGTTGCCACATTGTTTTCAAATTTCGTCTACTATAGATACGCTAAAACACGTTTGTGAATTGGAAGTGTTTATAAAAAAAGGGATTGATGCCGATTAATTTACTATTTCCTTCATACAAAATAATGTTGACACATCTGCAAAAGAAGGGTTTCAGTAAAATAACCAATAATAGTAATGAATTGCTAAAACGAGCATTTTCCTCTGACTTACAATGTTTTTAAATCTGTTCTCAAATAAATATATGAGTTTTGATGACTATGCATCGTATAAGTCATAATGAGCAATTTCTGCTTTTGCCACAATGCTTTCAAGTGTGTTAATTGATAATAAACAATATTCATTAATTATGATTTGATTTATTAAAGTTTTTTTCATGCCCAGGTTGATTGATTGATTTGGGTTTAAAGCCGTTTACAAAAAAAAAATCAGTCATATCACGGCGATCAGTTCACCTACTCATGGGTTTCCTGGTTTTCCCACACCAGTACACCACACAACATACTTTCCAAGCAACTGGCTTCTTTTCCTCATTGACTGTTAAACAGCCCATTGGTGAAAGACGAATGACGCAGGTCTCAATGTTTTTTGTCAAACATCGGAAAGAATGTTGGCCGAGCTGCGATTCGAACTCACAACCCCTGGATTGACAACCCGCTAGGTATTGACTGAGCTACAGAGGCTCGGCTTCATGTCCAGATGTTTTCAATGTGTATGTTTTGTATGTGGTAAAATTGTCCATATCGTTTATGTTTATATATTAGCATTTATTTTGTCAAATTGGACTATGGATATCAGATAACATGAAGTGAAATTTAAAGGTGATCGGTGGTTGATATTTAAAAAAAAAATGCACGTTGGAAAGGATACATTTGCTGTTCGATGGTTGTTTGAAAACAATATGACCTTCATATTTATAGTCATAAAATCCCGTTACGGTTTACTCAGATACTTTTTGTAACATTAATGTTATACTTTCAGGAAAGCCATAATGTTTTTTAAAATATTGAAAATTAAGCAAGGCAAAAATAAATTTAGTGTTCAATGCATATAGTGTTCGGTAAACCATCATTCACTAGTGTGTAATAAATTATATTTGGGATCGAAAAAACAAAGACACGTTGAAGATAATGAATGTTTATCAAGTGCTCCTGGAAAACAAACCTTAACGTAATTATTATACATGTGTAACAACGCCTGTCTGCTATGTATCAAAATGGATACTGCTCTATAAACGTACCTTCTACCACTTATTGACGAACTGTGCATTGCAAGATCAGGTTGCGCAGATACGCCGACTGATCTGAATCTAGACTTTTCGCAAACGAGTGTTCCACAAATTGGATAACAGTCTATGTAGGAAAGCAGCCTGTTGCTTGGATATAATGTTGTGTGGAGTGCTAGTTTACGAAAGCAAGGAAACACTTTAGTTGGTGAACTAGTCCCCGTGATATAACTGAAAACGTGTTGAAAACTTCGCAAAACTCCAATCGACGTTAAAACTAAAAAGGACTTTAATTAGACAACTATATGGCATTAACTTTTGTGTTTACACTAGTTGCTATCTAAACACGGAAGAAAATAAGGAAACATGAAAAGAAAAATATATTGAAACATATTGCAGTTAAATTAACTATCCTAGGTAAACAGTGTAGGTTATATGTATTTATAATGTATAATATGATAATTAAAAACTCTTACTTCGTTGTTTTCATTACATGTTGATTCAGTTTTGTAGATACTATTCTAATCGGAATTCATAACTATCCAATCTTGTTTGCTAACGATTGTTCAAAATATCCGTCGTTAAGAGTACCTTGGTCATGCGCATGTGAAATGTTTGGTTAACCCTTTCCCACATATCCAAAATATAAAGCAGATTACTTTGAAAAGGATCTAGGTAAAATATGGTAAATATGTATAATTAAAGTATGTTCATTGAATAGAGCTTATTATATTTTGGCAGATAAAGAATGTGCTCATAATGAACAATTACTTTTTTTTGTCAAATTGTATTGTAAAAGTCGTCTGCTGCAGATGGAAAAGGATATATCGAGCCGTTTAATATTGTCATCGTATGAATTGCTAAACCCTTCGCCACAGTGATCACATCAATAGACATTATTCTGCTGCATTTTGCAGTTTCTGATGGACATTTAAATTCTTCTTATATTAAGGCACAACTTGCCCTTCATAAACGATTTCACTCTTAACAGGGAGTATACAACTCAAAGGTCCATGTATAATTGAAATCTAATCCTTTAGACTGAATTATCAATGTTCATTGTACAACATTTAATAGTTAAAAAACGATGCGAAAAATAGATAAGTAAGGTTCAATAATATATGTATTCATAAACATATTGAATTAGTATATATTTCCTTCATACATAAGTGTTTCATAGATAAGTAAGGTTCAATAATATATGTATTCATAAACATATTAAATTAGTATATATTTCCTTCATACATAAGTGTTTCAACGAATTATTTGTTCCAGATGAATGGCTTAATTTCCTTTTGCCTTATTTTAGGTAACTATGCACATTTGTATACGAATTCAGTGATTCAAATTGAGCAGTGATCACATCAATATATAAAGCTGTGTTTCTATTTTGAAGTGGGTTTTTTTCACATTTAAATTTGTATCTTTGTAAGAAAATAAAGTGTTTGTTTATTAACAGTATTCATTGCTGAAAGGGATTCTAGGATAATTAATTGAATCTGAATAGTTTAGATTAAATCATCAATGTTCATTGTACAACAACTAAATGTTAGGAACGTTCATGATGATAAACGAAACATTCGTCAAAATCTTCCCATAAGTAGACACAGTTTAACGCTTCTTTTTCCTCTTGCAAACATTGTGGCAACATGAGGAGTTGCTCATACTGGTTACTTTCAACTTATACCACAACCATGATTTCAATGTCTTCTGCTGTAAATTTCTTGTATATAGGAAAGGGTTAAACTATAAACCAATAACAATATCATATCGAATCGGAGAACCTTGTCTCTTTGCACGCTTAATAAGTTTTATCTGCTTAATCGTTGTCTGCAATAATTTTGCAACATATATTTTACCTGCAATAAAATCAATCAGTTTAGATCTCAGATCAGCCACCACATTTTGTAAAGTCTGATCTGGAATCCAACTCAACGTGTTGCATAGGTTATCAACGATTAGAGACAACCATTGCTAGCGAGCAAAGAGTTACACTGTGAGTTTATTTAGAGACAACCATCGCTAGCGAGCAAAGAGTTACATTGTGAGTTTATTTAGAGACAACCATCGCTAGCGAGCAAAGAATTACATGGTGAGTTTATTGAGAGACAATCATCGCTAGCGAGCAAAAAGTTACACTGTGAGTTTATTTAAAGACAACCATCGCTAGCGATCAAAGAGTTACATTGTGAGTTTATTTAGAGACAACCATCGCTAGCGAGTAATGAGTTACACTGTGAGTTTATTTAGAGAAAACCATCGCTAGCGAGCAAAGAGTTACATTGTGAGTTTATTTAGAGACAACCATCGCTAGCGAGCAAAGAGTTACACTGTGAGTTTTTTTAGAGACAACCATTGCTAGCGAGCAAAGAGTTACATTGTGAGTTTATTTAGAGACAACCATCGCTAGCGAGCAAAGAGTTACATTGTGAGTTTATTTAGAGACGTTATACATTGTAATTTCCCTAATTGCATATAATTAAGGTTAAACAGTCACATCGATTGGTGAATAAAATAATTCATTCACATATTTAGTTAGGACGTAATTAATTACCCTCGTACATCAGTGTTCTGGGAGAAGTTAAGTCCAAGGTGAATATATAAGTTTTCATTTGCCTTATATCGCAGATTGTCAGCCAGGCATACTCGGGACTATATAATGACGCAAACGATGGCATTTTGAACGATACACACTTGTAACCTCTCACCAATCAGTACTTTTATTGTACTTCAGTCTAACACAATGTTTGATATTAGACCTGTTCTTGCTTGTGAACATTTGTAGCTTAGAGGCGTCAGCCGAAAACGGCGCTGCATTGCAGTATGAGATCAGTGAAGACTCAGACGGGTCTATGCGTACCTCTTTACTGTCCGCTTGTCAACTCGCACGTGGTATGAAGTGTACTGTAGAATAATAGCTCCACGTCGTTTTACGTAAAATACGGTTTATGTGATAACAAAATAAAATCAGATACAATAAGACTCCTTATTGCCTGACGCGCCTCGTTTCTATAGTCAAATATACAATAGATAGAAACAATAGACAATTCAGCGTTATCCTTCCCCATCAAGTTACGTATTTTTACGCGTTTCGAGAAGATATTTTTTGAAAACATTGTGGTGATAATGGATATATAATATACTTTTATTAAGACATTTCCCCATTTGACATACTGTTCTCAACTATATTCAAAGATAATAATTTAAGTTATCAGCTTTAAGACTACTTTATGTTTGCGTAGATGTGTTTAAAGTCGTTTGTTACAGATTTACCTTGTATTGGAAAGGGTGCGTGGTTATACGAGCTATGATATATTCTACCTTTTCAAAAAGTAGATACTATCTATATTGCGTTACATTATGTGTTTACACTGGTTGCTATCTCAACATTGAGGTAAACAAGCGAAACATGAAAAGAAAAAAAATAGTGAAACTTATTGCAAATACAATTAACTATAGGCGGTAAACGGTGCAGTCTATATTTATTTAAGAAATAGAATATGATAATCATAAACTCTTACTTCGTTGTTTTCGTTACATGTTGATTCAGTTTTGTAGCTACTATTCTAAACGAAATTCATAATTATCAAATCTAGTTTGTGAACGATTGTTCAAAATATCCATCGTCATGCGCATGTGCAATGTTTGGTTAACCCTTTTAAACCTATCCAAAATATGCAGCAGATGACTTTAAACAAGATCTAGGTAGAACATATGGTAAATATGTATAAATAAAAGTATTTTGATTTAATAGAGCTTCATACATGTTGGCAAATAAATAATGTGCTCATAATGAACAATTACTTATGTTGTCAATTTGTTTTCAAACGTCGTCTGCTGCTGATAGAAAGGGATATATCACGCCGTTTAATATTTGATAAACCCTTCGTAGCATTGATTACATTAATATACATTATTCTGCTGTATTTTGCAGTTTCTGATAGACATTTAAATTCGTATTATATTAAGGCACAAATTACTCTTCATAAACGATTTCTCTATTAACAGGGAGTATATACCACTCAAAGGTCCATGTAGAACTGGAACCTAATCCTTTAGACTGAATCATCATTGTCCATTGTACAACAACTTACATTTAAGAACGTTGAGGAACATACTAAACTAATTCAATCTTAAATAGTATCAATCTGCGTTTCAAACAGTGTGGATCTCTGATCAGCCCATTTTATGTGTGGGTCCAATCTGAATGCAAGTTGAAGTCGTAGCATCTAAGATTGTAGACAGCCGACGCTAGCGAGTACAGAGTTAAATTGAGAGTTTGTGTAGAGATGTTATAATTTCCAAAAGTTTCCAAATATAAGGTTCAACCTTGATATATCGATATTTTCAAAATGTATGACATATTAGACGAAAATACATATATGTTTTTTTATTACATTGCCAGTACAAAATGGGCAATTTGTATTTTACCGTTACTTCATAGCATCACGCAAACACATTTATAGCAGACGACATTTGAAAATTTCGCTGCAAAAGAATAAATTGTTCATGATGAGCATTTTCACCATTTGTCACAAAGTGTTCAACTGTATTTAGTCTCTATACCTTCATGTATAGAGGCGTATGCCTAAATGTTTTCATGGTCGTCTTTTGCTGATGTATTGTATGTGTGAAAGGGTTGAACTTGTCTATTATATTCATGTTTATATAATTTACTGTATTCAATACAGACTATAAATAGCATATGAAGGACTGGTTAATTGTGTTTAAACGGTAGAACTTTATAATTCAACTTTGAGTTAACCCTTTCCCTGATAAAGACGGTTGTTGATGACTAGGCAGATGACGACTTTTATAAACATTACAGGACAATCATGCGTTGTTCAAAAGTAAGATTTCTCAGGGTTTAAAAAAAAAAAAAAAAAAATCATATCCTTAAATACGTTCGTGTTAAATTTATTTACTTACCTGTGTTTACTAATGTGTCGGCTTTATAAACTGCATAATAAGGAACATGTTAAATCACTACACACACTCGTGATTTTTTCATTCAAATGTGACCGTCTCCCTTTTTTCTGATACCCAAGATATTTGACACGTCTGTAGCAAACGACTTTCTTTTGTAAAAAGAAATAACACGAAAACCGGAAAAACGAGCGGTTTCTCGCATATACACAAAACGCATCGTTGGTGATGAAGTAGAGCGTCCGCGTCGGTGATGTAGTAGTAGTAGAGCGCCCTCTTCGAAGCAAAAGGTTCCCTGTTCGATCCCCGGTTAGGTCATACAAATGGTAATGGCTTACTTTGTTGGCGCTCTTGAGAGTGGAGTTAAAACTGATGACTCGTTTGTGTTCGGATTACTGAAACAGTAATACTAGTAACTTACTAGTAATGCCGTGATATAACTGGGGTAAAACGTTTAAAGTGGCGTTAAACAAGCACACTTTTTCCAAAATTATTTTTAACTTTGTTTTACAATTTAAATCACCAAGACGTTATAACTCTTTTCCACGGATTATTCTAAACACAGACGACTTTGATATTTTAAACATTAAGTAAGCGATAAGAGTTATCGGATTGTATTTAGCCCTATCCTATATATACAAAACAAATCTTCAGCTTGCGTTTGAAAACAGATCAGAAAGGAATGTATAGTTATTGAAAAAAAACAGTTAAAACTAGCGACTCATAAGCAATTCCTCCTTTAGTAATTTTTGTTTTCGGAAGACATCTTCTGTAGAAGCTTGATATTAAATGTGTATGTATGAAAGGGTAAATATTCAATGGGTTTAAAAACCAGTACAATCTTCATAACGAGTAATGTTATGATAAAAGAAAAGTATGAATAGCATATTGAGGAATGTCTTTATAATTCATGACGCACAGTCGAGATTTCTGTATTCAATGAACCCTTTATATTATGATAGAGACGACAGTTGACGCTTCTGCAGCAGTGAACATTTGGAAAATATAAATAATATACAAACAGGAAATATCGCCCAAACCACATCGGTGATGCAGGGGTAGAGCGTAGGCTTCGGGAGCAAAAGGTCATGGGTTCAATCCCCTGCTGGTTCATACCAAATACTTAATAAAATGGCATTACTGGTTTGCCTTTTTGGTGCAAAGGAGTGTGGAGAAAACATTTCGAATAGCTCGTCACTGTATTAAAATCCAAACTTCAAATTTGTAAAACTACTTTTTTTCCACAGATGATAATGATATCGAATAACATATCTTAAATATATGTATCCATAAACTTAGTAAATCAGTGTCTATTTCCCTCATACATAAGTGTTTGACGAATTGATAGTTCCCGATGAACGTATTAATTTTCATTTGCCTTATATTAGATAACTTTTTATATACAAATTCCGTGATTTAAATTGAGTAGTTAAGGACCAATGCACTTTATCTAAATGTATAACACTGTCAATGGTATACTAGAGAATATACATTTTACCTCATACGACCTGGGTCACAGGAAATACTTAAAACAAGGTAGTAAAGGAGTTCCCTCCTTGGGGCTCATGGTTATTGGGTTAGCAGCACGACTGACTCGCTGGTATCAGGACACGCTGTGATATAATTGAACAATTGTTGAAAGCGGCGTAAGCGGCGTAAGACGAATCACTCATAAGTCATAATGATGACGAATTTTTTTTCACAGACACATACGTATGACATAGTTTATAATGATTATTACACAAACACAAAATGTGTCGGGAAATCCGAGACCTATCTATTTAGTTTAAAAATATTTATTTTACATTTATGAAGAAACACATTTTCAGCTTACATTACTTACAATCGATGTCTGCTTCCCCGAGACTTAACCAATACGCGCGCCGTTTTTGTGAAAAAATCTTAAGGCAGACCCCGCTCATCACCTTTCTTGTGTAGATTCTGATAAGAAAGATCAGATGTACAAGATGAACTGTACCTACACTTTACACATATTACTTACACAATTCTGATATAATACTCCGTCAACTTGTGTAGATTATGATGAGACCGATCAGATGTACAAGGTGATCTATACCTACACTTTACACATATTACTTACACAATTATGTTATGAAACTCCGTCGCTTTGTGTATTGTCTGATGAGACCGATCAGATATACAAGGTTATCTAAACCTACACTTTACACATATTACTTACACAATTATGTTATAAAACTCTGTCGCTTTGTGTAGATTCTGATAAGACCGATCAGATGTACAAGGTGATCTAAACCTACACTTTACACATATTACTTAAACAATTCTGCTATAATACTCCGTCGCTTTGTAAAGATTCTGATAAGACCGAACAGATGTACAAGGTGATCTAAACCTACACTTTACACATATTACTTACACAATTCTAATATAAAACTCCGTCGCTTTGTGTAGATTCTGAAAAGACCAAACAGATGTACAAGGTGATCTGAACTTACACTTTACACATATTACTTACACAATTATGTTATAAAACTCCCGTCGCTTTGTGTATATTCTGATAAGACTGATCAGATGTACAAGGTGATCTGTACCTACACTTTACACATATTACTTACACAACTATGTTATAATACTCCGTCGCTTTGTGTAGATTCTGATTAGACCGATCAGATTTACAAGGTGATCTAAACCTACACTTTACACATATTACTTACACAATTATGTTATAATACTCAGTCGCTTTGTGTTGCTTCTGATAAAACTGATCAGATGTACAAGGTGATCTGAACCTATACTTTACACATACTACTTACACAATTCTGATATAATACTCCGTCAATCTGTGTAGATTCAGATGAGACCGATCAGATGTACAAGGTGATCTAAACCTACACTGTACACATATTACTTACACAATTATGTTATAATACTCTGTCGCATTGTGTAGATTGTAATGAGACCGATCAGATGTACAAGGTGATCTAAACCTACACTTTACACATATTACTTACACAACTATGTTATAATACTCCGTCGCTTTGTGTAGATTCTGATTAGACCGATCAGATTTACAAGGTGATCTAAACCTACACTTTACACATATTACTTACACAATTCTGTTATAATACTCAGTCGCTTTGTGTTGCTTCTGATAAAACTGATCAGATGTACAAGGTGATCTGAACCTATACTTTACACATACTACTTACACAATTCTGATATAATACTCCGTCAATCTGTGTAGATTCAGATGAGACCGATCAGATGTACAAGGTGATCTAAACCTACACTTTACACATATTACTTACACAATTATGTTATAATACTCTGTCGCATTGTGTAGATTGTAATGAGACCGATCAGATGTACAAGGTGATCTAAACCTACACTTTATACATAATACTTACACAATTATGTTATAATACTCTGTCGCTTTGTGTAGATTGTAATGAGACTGATCCGATGTACAAGGTGATCTGAACGTACACTTTACACATATTATTTACACAACTTTGTTATAAAACTCCGTCGCTTTGAGTAGATTCTGATAAGACCGATCAGATGTACAAGGTGATCTAAACCTACACTTTACACATATTACTTGCACAATTCTGATATAATACTCCGTCGCTTCACGATACGAAATTGCATGTGTTTTGAGAGCACAATTATTACGACATCTGTCAGACATTACAGGGTATAACAGACTTCACTATACGAAGGTGCATGTGTTTTGATAGCACAATTAGTAAGACATCTGCAAGACATTACAAGGAACAACAGTCTTCACGATACGAAATTGCATGTGTTTTGATAGCACAATTGTTAAGACATCTATAAGACATTACAGAGTACAACAGACTTCACGATACGATATTGCATGTGTTTGGATAGCACAAGTATTTGGACATCTACATTACTGTAAGACATTACAGGGTACAACAGACCTCACGATACGAAATGCATGGATACAGCAAATCATGTATCAATAAGGCTTTTTTGCATGTGTTTTATTAGCACAATTATTCAGACATCTACATTACTGTAAGACATTACAGGGTACAACAGACTTCACGCTACATTACTGTAAGACATTACTGGGTACAACAGACTTCACGATACGAAACTGCATGTGTTTTGATAGCACAATTATTAAGACATCTACATTACTGTAAGACATTACAAGGTACAACAGACTTCACGATATGAAAGTGCATGTTGTTTGATAAAAGGTTATATTGTGCTTTTGTTGATTTTAAAACGGCTTTCGACCTAGTGTATAGAAACGGTATTTGGCAAAAACTACTTATTCAGGGTGCCGCGATCAAGATAGTTTAAATGCTACGAGCAATGTATGAATGATTACAGTCCTGTGTTCGTTCTAACGGAAGTTATTCTGAGTTTTTCAACAGTTATTCGGGCGTCAAACAAGGCGAGCCGTTGTCGTCAATTGTGTTCATTTTATTTATAAATGATATGTACGAGAATCTTTTAGTACAAGAAAATGATTCATTTACCATAGATGAACTTAACATATTTATTCTGTTATTTGCAGACGATACTGTATTGCTAGCTTATACCAGTGATGGATTACAGAGTGTATTGAACCAACTGAATAACTATTGTGTTCAATGGGGCATTACAGTTAATACCGATAAAACGGTTGTAATGGTTTTTAAACAGGGACACCTTCCGGAAAATGTTAGTCTTTATTATAATAATAACAGTTTAAAGAATGTAACTAGATTTTCCTATTTGGGAGTAAACCTCTCTAGTAATGGTAGTTTTTATCAAACCCAGTTGGTTTATATTGGTTTCGAAAAAAACGCAGTTTGGCCATCCTGTAGCGTTTCTTCACTTCCCTTAGGTGTTTGGTCATCAATCTAACTTGGTCGCAGGCTTTATAGAATTTTCGGTACGTATGATAAAGAGCTAATCGTTTGTCAACTGATTTGGTAATTCTTGAATGCATGTTGATAATCCTAAGCATTTACTGCAGAATGAAAATAAGATGACTGCGTAATGTATATATAGCGCCATACAATGTAACTGACAGGCATAGTCGAGTTATAACAGCTTACTATGCTAATTAATGAGTAATGGGTAATAACAACATACATAGTGATAACACTGTCGGGAAAGGAGTTGATTGATTGATTGAGGTTAAACGCCGTTTGAAACAATTGCTTAGTCTTATCACGGCGACCAGTTCACCTACTCATATGTTTCTTGACTTTCTTACACCAGTACTTCATACACCTTACTTTCCAAGCAACGTCCTGACTGATAGCCCATTGGTTAAGACGAATGGCGCGTATCACAATGACTTTTGTCAAACGTCGGAAAGAATGTTGGCCATGCTGGGGTTCGAACTCACAACCCCTGGATTTACAGCCCACGTCGCTACAGATTGAACTATATGGGCTCGTCGTCGAGAAAGGAGAAATTGATCGTTATGAACATCTCTCCTTTTTTTTAAGAACTATATGTGATTCTTGATCGACAAGCGCAGTTCCATAAAGTTATGTATGCGGTTTCTCACACTAATCTTCTTCTACACAATTGGCCCGTGCTCAGCGTGCAGGTTTATTCGACTTTACAAACTTTACACAGACTGGAAATTACTCATGGTTAGTGTTTATGGGCGTAGCTCAAGTATATTAACGTTAACCATTAATCAGCGTTACGACAATTTTGAATATAACAAAGCAAACATGTGGAAAATATCTATAACTGAAAGAGACATTGATGAAATAAATGAAAACATTGTGGCAAAAGGAGAAATTTATAGTTTTGCTTGTATTTTAACCGTTTCCCACATATAACACATTTGAACAAGACGACCTTAGCAGTAAAAGTCTGTCTGTGTCTGTCTGTCTGTCTCTGTCTGTCTCTGTCTGTCTCTGTCTGTCTCTGTCTGTCTATGTCTGTCTCTGTATGTCTCTGTCTGTCTCTGTCTGTCTCTGTATGTCTATGTATGTCTCTTTCTCTGTCTCTCTCTATCTATGTGTGTGTGTGTGTCTCTCTCTCTCTCTCTCTCTCTCTCTCTCTCTCTCTCTCTTTCTCTCTCTCTCTGTATATGTCTCTACCTCTCTCTCTCTATCTATCTCTGTCACTCTGCCTCTCTCTCTCTCTGTATTTCTCAGTCTCTCTCTCTCTCTCTGTATATATCTTTGTCTGACTGTCTGTCTGGCTATGTCTCTGTCTGTGTCTTTGTCTCTGTCTACCTCTTTGTCTCTGTCTCTCTTTATCAATCTCTGTCTCTCTCTGCTTCGCTCTGGATATGTCTCTCTCTGTCTCTGTCTACCTCTTTGTCTCTGTCTCTCTCTGTCTCTGTCTACCTCTTTGTCTCTGTCTCTCTCTCTCTCTCTCTGTCTCTCTCTCTCTCTCTCTGTTTATGTCTCTCTCTCTCTCTGTTTATGTCTCTCTCTCTCTCTGTTTCTGTGTTTCTCTGTCTCTCTCTGTCTATATATATATCTCTCGTTCTCTGTCCGGATCTCTGACTCTCTATATCTCTGTCTCTCTGTCTCTCTGTCTCTATATGTCTCAGACAGACAGAACAACATACTGTCTGTCTGTCTGTCTGTCGTTTGGTCGGTCGGTTGGTCGGGCGGTTGGTCGGTTGGTTGGTTTGTCTGTATGTGTCTGTCTGTGTCTGTCTCTGTTTGACTATGTATGTCTCTGCCTCTCTGCCTCTCTGTCTCTCTCTGTCTCTCTCTCTCTGTCTCTATGTCTCCGTATGTCTCTCTATGTCTCTCTGTCTCCGTATGTCTTTCTCTCTCTCTCTGTCTCTCTCTGTCAATGTCTCTCTCTATATCTCCTTGTCTATCTCTGTCTCTGTTTCTCTGTCTCTCTCTCTGTCTCTCTTTCTCTCTCTCTCTCTCTCTCTCTCTCTCTCTCTCCAGATGAGCACGGAAATTTTAAACAGTTTTGAAATTGCCGGGGTGGTGTCCCTGACAATGGCGGACCATCCAGGATCATCCCGGACTGTCCAACATTATCCCGGATACAATCCAAGACCAACGCGTATCCAGCACGGGTCTGACCCCGGATCGGCCAAATTTCAGTTTGGGACGCTCCGGGAATGACCATGAGGTCGGTGGGACTGGGGCTTAAATATCCAAATTGATACTGTGTTAGAAAAGTGTTTTATACGACTTATTGACGAAATGTGCATAGCCAGCACGGGTTGCGCAGATACGCGGACTGATCTGTTTTTGGTTTATTGGGGTTTTACGCCGCTTTCAACTTTATTTCAGTTATATCACAGCGACAGTTCACTTATTCAGGATCCCTGGATAAACAAACCAGTACTAGGCTAGAAAATATGCCTTGTCCAAGGGTACTCCTACATGACCACGGCTTCGCGACTGGGATAGAATCCGGGACAGATCTGTATCTACACTTTTAACAAATGAATCTTCCACACATGAGATATCAGTCAATGTAGAATAGCAGCCAGCTGCTTGGAAAAAATGTAACATTGTGTTCTGGTGTGAGATGGCCAGGAAACACTTTGGTTGGTGAACTGGCTGTCGTGATATAATTGAATAAATGATTGAAACGGCGTTTAATCCCAGTAGACGCTATAACTAATAAAGAAATAAATGTTGGAAACGCCGTTTAATCCCAGTAGACGCTATAACTAATAAAGAAATAAATGTTGGAAACGGCGTTTAATCCCAGTAGACGCTATAACTAATAAAGAAATAAATGTTGGAAACGGCGTTTAATTCCAGTAGACGCAATAACTAATAAAGAAATAAATGTTGGAAACGGCTTTTAATCCCAGTAGACGCTATAACTAATAAAGAAACAAATGTTATAAATGGCGTTTAATCACAGTAGACGCTATAACTAATAAAGAAATAAATGTTGGAAACGGCGTTTAATCCCAGTAGACGCTATAACTAATACAGAAATAAATGTTGGAAACGCCGTTTAATCCAAGTAGACGCTATAACTAATACAGAAATAAATGTTGGAAACGGCGTTTAATCCTAGTAGACGCTATAACTAATAAAGAAATAAATGTTGGAAACGGCGTTTAAACCCAGTAGACGCTATAACTAATAAAGAAAGAAATGTTGGAAACGCCGTTTGATCCCAGTAGACGCTATAACTAATAAAGAAATAAATGTTGGAAACGGCAGGTAATCCCAGTAGACGCTATAACTAATACAGAAATAAATGTTGGAAACGGCGTTTAATCCTAGTAGACGCCTATAACTAATAAAGAAATAAATGTTGGAAACGGCGTTTAAACCCAGTATACGCTATAACTAATACAGAAAGAAATGTTGGAAACGCCGTTTAATCCCAGTAGACGCTATAACTAATAAAGAAATAAATGTTGGAAAACGGCGTTTAATCCCAGTAGACGCTATAACTAATAAAGAAATAAATGTTGAAAATGGCGTTTTATCCCAGTAGACGCTGTGACTAATACAGAACTAAATGATGGAAACGGCGTTTAATCCCAGTAGACGCTATAACTAATAAAAAACTAAATGTTGGAAACCGCGTTTAATCCTAGTAGACGCTATAACTAATAAAGAAATAAATGATGGAAACGGCGTTTAATCCCAGTAGACGCTATAACTAATAAAAAACTAAATGTTGGAACGGCGTTTAAACCCAGTAGACGCTATAACTAATAAAGAAATAAATGTTGGAAACGGCAGGTAATCCCAGTAAACGCTATAACTAATAAAGAAATAAATGTTGGAAACGCCGTTTAATCCTAGTAGACGCTATACTATTTGTCTTTACACTGGTTGCTAGCTAAACACGGAAGTAAATAAGGACAATTATAAGATAACATATTGAAACGTTTTGCAGTTAAAATAACTATCCGAGGTAAATGGTAAACTGTTACTTCGATGGTTTCGTTTCATGAAGAATCAGCTGTGTAGCTAATATACTTATATGTATTCAAAGTGTTCTAATCTAGTTTGTAAACGACTATTCAAACTAGTAATCGTCGAAAGTACCCTTGTGATGCGCATGTGCAATGTTCTGTTAACCCTTTCCCACATATCCCAAATATGCAGTAGATGACTAGGCAAATATGGCTTAAATAGTCAATCTGTAATATTTATAAAATAAAGTTGATTACTTTTTAAGCAAATAATGATGTTAATGAGCAATAACTTATTTTGTCAAATTGTTTTCAAAAGTCGTCTGCTACAGATGGAAAAATTTAAGACGCGCCGTTTAATATTTGCATTGAATAAATTGCCAAACGATTTTCCGTAGTTTTCAGATCAATATACATACTTCTGCTATATAGTGCAGTTTCAGTTTGACATGTAAATTATTCTTCGCTAAAGGGAAAAAATTACCCTTTACAAACGAATTCTCTTTTAACACAGGGAGTATATACCACTGCAACTAGCAAACATATTTTAACAAAGTTGTAACAAAAGACTTTTGAAAACATCGCTGCAAAAGGAGAAATGTCTCGTAATGTGCATTTGTCCTTTTGTTACAAAGTGTTCAGACTTTATACGTTCATGTATAGAGGTGTATGCCTAAATGTTTTCAAGGTCGTCTGCTGCAGATTCATTGTATGTGGGGAACGGTTAACAGAGTATATAATGTTAATGTTTTTATAATTTACTGTATTCAATACAGACTAAATATAGCATATCAAGGACTGATTAATTATGTTTAAACGGTATAACTGTATATAGGCGTATGCAAACGATGACTTTTAGAAACATTACAGGACAATCATGCATTGTTCAAAAGTGCGATTTCTCAGGTTTCTTAACATTTGTTTAACTCAAAAGTCATCTTCTTAAATACATTCGTGTTAAATTTATTTACTTTTTTTTGTTTACCTATGTGTCGATTTTATGAACTGCATGACAAGAAATGTGTTAAATCAGTACACATAGTCGTGATTTCTTAATTCAAATGGGACTGTCCCCCTTTTACTGATATCAAGACATTTGACGCTCTGTAGCAACGTCTTTTATAAACAGGAATCATATGCAAACTGAAAAAATGAGCGATTTCAGCCATATACCCAAAACGTATCGGTGGCGTTAAAGTAGAGCGTCCGCGTTGGTGATGTAGTTGTAGAACGTCCGCATCGGAAGCGAAATGTTAAGGGTTCGAACACGGGATAGGTCGTACATATGGTAATGGCTTCCTTCTTTGGCGCTCAGGAGAGTGTGGTTAACGTTATGACTGAAACAGTATTACTGGTAACTGACTAAAGAAATGTTATGATGTAACTGAGGAATAGCGTTTCAAAGGGCGAAAGGGCGTTTAACAAACAAACTATTCCAAAAAAAAAAAAAAAATTGTTTTATGATCTAAATATGTAATTTGCAAGACGATATAACACTTTTACACAAATTATTCTAAAAGCATTGACAATTTAAACATTAAGTAAACCTTAAAGTTGATCAAATAGTACTTTGAAAACAGATAAGAAATGAATGTATAATTATAAAATAATAAAACTAGCACATCATAAGCAATTCCTCCTTTAGTAACTTTTGTTTTCGGAAGTCATCTCCTGTATAAGCTTTATAATGAATGTGTATGTAGGAAAAGGTAAACAGTCAATGGGTTTGAAACTAGTACAATCTTCATAACGAGTAATGATACTAGAAAATTATGAACAGCATATTGAGGAATGTGTTTATGATTCAGAAAGTGCAATCGGGATTTCTTTATTCAAACCTGAATGAACCCGTTCTATTATGATAGATACGACATTTGACGCTTCAGTTACATGAAGGCAGCCACTTCACCTGTCATGGTAGTTTATCGCACTTATCACAAAGTACTTCTTACATAATAGTTCTTATGAGTGTCAATAGTATTTAAGTACTCATATCGGTTTTGTTGTAAACATCGAAGTGGTGATCAGTTGTGCTTTCGCGGATAGAATAAGAACAATTATGTAAGTTAAACTATCTCGTTGAGTACTGGATTTTAACATCCAGTATGTAAAGTAGGAGCATTCATGCAAACAAAAACAACTTTGTTGACCAAGTTATCCATTACTTTTTATTAAAAGTTGATATATCTATATACATGTACAAGTACGTATAATGCGCAAAAGTAAAACCCGCGCCGTCTGACCAGTCTCTCAACTTATGAATGTTTAAATAGTTCAATACTGTTATATTATCTTTTCCAAATTAAAAAGTGTAAAATGTTAAACTAAAAACACACGAGCATAGCGGCATTGTTAAGAGAGAATCATAATTAAAATATTTGGGCGAGAAAATGTTCTTAAACTAATATCGGGACATATAAATTCTAATGGTATAGATATTCGAAAGTGTATGTAAGTATGGTAGTTGCCATCTTATATCTATTATTTCAAGTGAGTCGTATTCGTATCTTGCGAGTAATATAAGAATACTCGTCTGACTGCGAAAGTGCTCATGAATAGCCTCATAATTAGTTTAACTCTCCCCTTCCCAAATACAACATATTTGCAGCAAAATAAAAAATATTGTGGCAGAAGAAGTAATAGCTCATAATGAGCAATTGCTTTTTCTGTCACAATGATTTTTTCCAATTTGTCTGTTGCAGATGCGTCAAACGGTATCTATATATTACTCATTACTATGATGATATCTGATGTATTTTTTGTTACTAGAATCCCGCTACAAATATATATCATAATGATCAGCAAATATAAGACCTAAAATATTTGTTTACTCAAGTGTGTAGACCTTCATCAGGTCACCTGATAAACCATAACTGACATACAGTGTTTTGACTGTGTTGTTATATAACACTGTCCGTGGATGTATTAATCCATCTTTCTTCTCTAATACAATACGTACGGGTGTACAAGTCGGTGTTATCTGATGTATGTTGTGAGACCACCACCCCATCACATAAATACTATCACCATCACCAAGAGTCAGACCTGTTGGACGTATCAGGCTTTCATGTTTATATATATTACACACTATACCGTCCATACTCAAACTAGTTACTGTGTGCTGATGATAGTCTGATACATACATTGTATCCCCGTCACTATTCATTGTTATGTACCATGGACAACTAAACAGGTTCCGTCCTTTATCATTGTGTTTGAACGTTTGTAGAACTTTTCCCTCATGATTAAGGACTTTCACAGACGGATGTTTCCCATCAAACGTAAGAAATAATTTACCTTTGTTATATGTAATTCCCTTACAACCTGACTCCATTGGTACCTTTTTTACTACTGATAAGTTTTCATCATAACGTAGAAACACTAAGTTCGTGTTGCAGGTCACCACCAGAGTTCCCGGATCCATACATGTTATATCCCATGGTTTATCATCAAGTTTGATGTAACATGTAATGGTGTCTGATCGTAAGTCAACGACTTTAATATACTTACTATCACGGTCTGCTACAGCTAAAAGGTTACTGGATATCGACACACTTCCTGTTATGCAGACTCCTCCTGTTTCCGTTTCGTGATTTATCTTAATGTCCTTCAATAACTTTACTTTTGTTGGTTTAAAGGTGTCTGTCTTCGTGATTTTCTCTTCATTTTGTGTTTGCTGCTCGTCTCTTCTATCCTCTTTTCTTCTTAAACCTAACTTACCAATGGTAGGAGTGTCTTCTTTTATTAGTCCTACCTCTGTCTGATCTCGTTCCGTGGTTCTTCTTTTTCCATTATTTTTCATTCCCAACGATCCAAATTTTAGCGGCGAATTAAGTGTGTTCATAATGTCTTCATTGCGTGAAAATGCATACCTTCTCACAATGTTTTCTTGTGACATGCTTTGTGATTTGTCATTGTAGTCTTTGACCTGAGTTCGAGCTTTTATGGCAGAAATGAATAACTGTTGGTTTTGTTTACATTTTTCAAGAAGTCCTAGAGTGGATGATATTTCCGACATGTCTGCTAGAAGCTTGTCGTATAGTGTATCCAGGGATTCAATAGCTTTCATATCTTCATTATGTATCTGCTCAGCTTGCTGCAATAGATCATATTCTAATGCATCGATTTTCGAATTTATTTCACTCCTAAATACCTGAATATCAGCTTTTAATTGTCTGAAACAGTTAGTTATATCAATTGAGTCATTTTGCGTTTTATTCTTATGTTCTGCAACTTGTTTTTCTATGTCCCTTATCTGCTTTAATAACAATTTATATTCCTGACTGGAGCTGAATCCCTTCGCCAAATCATCGATATACTTTCCACCGCATTGGCCATGATATAGAGTAACGCATACAGAACAGCAACATGTGTCATGCTTATCACAGAAATACTCTATTGATTTCCCATCATGCGTAGCACAGAACTTGTCCTGAACTTTTGCTATTTTCTTTCTTGGCATTTCGTCCCTATCAAGAAGTCGATGTTGTCTGAAGGCCTTGTATTTTGTGTGATTTCTTGCACAAGTGTCACATAGGAATTCGTCACAATTTGTACAATAAAATTGGGCATTTTCATTAACACTACCTAAAAGGCAAGGATCGCAGGGAATACCAGTATCCCAGTCCTCACTATAGACTTGCCGTCTCCCAGATACCTCCATTGTTGATGTTCAAACTGAAAGAGAACAAAACGGGTTTGTTTTGTCTCAAAATATACAAGCATTTGGTGACAGTCTTACTTCTTTTGTCAAAAAGATTACAAAAGTCGCCTGCTGCATTCGAAAACGGTCTCGAGGTTTAGTTGTGTCAAAGTATCCACGTCGGTCGTGTAGTAGTAGAGCGTCCACGTCGTTCGTGTATTAGTATAGTGTCCGAGTCGGTGGTGTTGTAGTAGAGCGTCCACCTCGGTCGTGTAGTAGTAAAGCGTCCACGTCGGTCGTGTAGTAGTACAATGTCCACGTCGGTCGTGTAGTAGTACAACGTCCACGTCGGTCGTGTAGTAGTAGAGCGTTCACGTCGGTTTGTAGTAGTAGCACGTCCACATCGGTCGTGTAGTAGTAGAGCGTTCACGTCGGTCGTGTAGTAGTACAGCGTCCACGTCGGTTTTGTAGTAGAAGAACGTCCACGTAGGTCTTGTAGTAGTACAACGTCCACGTCGATCGTGTAGTAGTAGAGCGTTCACGTCTGTAGTGTAGTAGTAGAGCGTTCACGTCGGTCGTTTAGTAGTAGACCGTCCACGTTGGTCGTGTAGTAGTACAGCGTCCACGTCGGTCGTGTAGTAGTAGAGCGTTCACGTCGGTAGTGTAGTAGTAGAACGTCCACGTCGGTCGTGTAGTAGTAGAACGTCCACGTCGGTCGTGTAGTAGTACAGCGTCCACGTCGGTCGCGTAGTAGTACAGCGTTCACGTCGGTCTTGTAGTAGTACAGCGTCCACGTCGGTCGTGTAGTAGTAGAACGTCCACGTCGGTCGTGTAGTAGTAGAGCGTCCACGTCGGTCGTGTAGTAGTAGAGCGTCCACGTCGGTCGTGTAGTAGTAGACCGTCCACGTCGGTCGTGTAGTATTAGAGCGTCCACGTCGGTCGTGTAGTAGTAGAGCGTTCACGTCGGTCGTGTAGTAGTAGAGCGTCCGCTTCGGAAGCGAAAGATTACGGGTTCGATCACCGGATAGGTCAAACATATGGTAATGGCTTCCTTTTTTGGCGCTCATGAGAGTGGGGATTACATTATGACTGACTCGTTTGTATTTAGATAACTGAAACAGTAATACTGGTAACTTACCTAAAAAATGCCGTGATGTAACTGGAGAATAACGTTTAAAGTGGCGTTAAACAAGCAAATCTTTCCTAAAATGTTTTTTAACTTAGTTTTATAATTTTAACATCGACGTTATAACTATTTTCCACAGATGATTCTAAAACCAGACGACCTTGACAATTTAAACACTAAGTAAACATTTGAGGTTATCGGATTGTTCTTAACACTATCCCATATACACTAAATATTCACGTTGACTATGCAAATAGTTAAGAAATGAATGTATAATGATTAGAATAAAGTTAAAACTAGCTCATCATGAGAAATTCCTCCTTTAGTAACTTTTGTTTTCAAAATTCATCTTCTATAGAAGCTTTATAATGAATGTTTATGTAGGAAAGGGTAAACATTCAATGGGTTAAAACTGGTACAATCTTCAAAGCAGGTAATGTTGAGATTATTGAAAAGTATGAATATCAAATGAAATGTGTTTATAATTCATGACGCGCAATCTTACGTGCATACAGGCCATTTTAATCGTCGTTTCGATATTAGCGTATTGCACGCTCATCATGCCAAATTATGTCGATAAATTAAGTACAAACAGGTTATTTGAATCGGCGTTCTGTGTATACGAGTAGTTTACGCTTATCATGCCAAAGTCAGAATATATAACGTTAACTAAAAGTGTCGTGTCACGTGTCACGTAGGTCGTTGCATGATGATACATATTAATATCGTGTCCTTTTGAACAGAATAAAACGATTTGCCATGCATTTCGCCATGTGATTTCCTATATGGGATATACTTCGTTAATTGCTTATTGGTTGGTGACATATAATTGCATCGTTATTGTGCACTATATACGTCATGTTTGATCTTCATATTGTACGTCACATTTAATGTCACATTTAAAGCGAATGTAAATATGACAGAAGAGGTTTGGTGAAAAGTCGTGATTGTAGCTTAATTAAACAACAGTCTGTAACTTTTTTTTTAATTCATAGAATACAACGTTTTAAACAGTGTGAAGATGTGGTATTGGGACGTCAAACACACTTAATTAAGTCTTATAAAACGTGTAAACTGTGTTATTTCATTATTGAAAACATTCAACATTGTCTAAATCGTCTGTTCTTTATCTTAAAATGTCAAAATAGGAATATTCTAAATTTCTAAAAGATGTTACAGTAGTGTAACGGGCTATGTATTTTGCTACTCTAAATGACATCTCTCTTGACCTTTGGGCTCGCGAAATACTTCTGTTTTTATGCGCCCCGTAGTATCATGCAAAGCGACATATTCTCCTACAACACACTTGTGTCTTGGTCTATATTAACATTCCCATTAAAACATATCGTGATTCGTGTCGAATCCACAAATATTCAAATAAGCAAAACAATCTGAGTTCAGATAAACCTGTCAAACCATACCCACATACAACACATCTGCGGCAGACGCCTTTGTCAGCAAAATGTGTCAAATACTCAGAACAATATGAAGTCAGAGATATCTATTAAATCATTCCTATATTGTTAAAGTTAAATACTAAATAGCTGAAATGATCAGTTTCGTCTGACCACAATATTTCAATTGTCTTTAACCCTTTCCCACATATAGACGAAATATGATACATCTGCATCCGATGACTTTTGAAAATAATGTTGTAAAAGGGCAAATAGCTTTAAATGAGCAATACTTCTTGTGTCACTTTGTTTTCAAGGTTTCAGGTACTAATACAGAGAATGCACAGCCGATAATATTTTGAATGATATACAATTAGTTCCACTCACCAATCAGTACTTTAACTTTAGATAATGATTTCAGTTAAACACAAGGGTTAGTATAATAGCCCCGTTTCTACAGTCAAACAAACCTTGTTAACCTTTTCCCACACGCATAGGTAGTCGACACATTTTCAGCTGACGACTTTTGAAAAAAAAAAAGGTAATTAATTAAAGATTCTATATATTTTCACAATCAGCAATGTTGTCAACTCTATTCAATGAAATACTGTAAGTTATATAGAATGGCTTTGTTCTTCCCTCAATGTTTTAAAAGTCGCCTGTTGCAGAGTTGGTATTTTTAGGAAAGGGTTAAGACGACCAAGTTATAATACGGCTTACCCTTTCCGCGACATAGCCGACTTGCCACGTCTCCAATAGCAGGTACTATTTACAATCACATTGCATCCTCTGGTTTTGTTTGATATATTTATAAATGTAATATATGTAATATGTTCATAAAATACAAAAACAATGTTACACATACTATTTGAGTTTTAAAAGATATATCTAAATATAATTGAAGTTGTATTCGACTGACACTATCCATACACTCCAACTTGTACCATTTATAATGCACTTTTAGTTCCAACAATATGTGTTCTGACGTATGTTCAGTCATTAAAGTTTTATTAAAAGTGACTAGGCGATAATAAAAAGTTGAAGTATTACAAATAGCTCTTTCACATATACAACACCGAGCACTGGTAGCGACGCGGACTGTCATACAACGAGTTATAAGTTCAACATTTTGTCTCATATGTTACAAGTCTGAAAAAGCATGCAAATGCTTGTGTAGGTGATCTGGTCTCCGCTAAATACCAATCAATCAATCATACAACTTAGGTTTCACACCGACATTTAACTACGGAAAGGCGCTATAAATATAAGTTAAATGTTGGTGAAAACGAAAACAATGTTGTAACAGAGGGAGTTGCTCATTATAAGAAATTTCTTCTCTTGAAACAATATTTTCAAAAGTCCTTTGGCGCAAATACATCAACAACCGTCTGCACATGGGAACGGGTTAAGATCTACTAACAATCCCCAATCACTCCATTTAAAAAGTTTTTCCTATTTTAGAATGGAAGTCGGAAAAAAACGGTAAACATATCTAACCACAAAGCCAGTGTTCCACTGGTGGACGTTACCGGTATCTCATTTGCAGCAGGAGTTTAGTGAATGTACAAATATGGAGTGTATATGTAACTTTTCATTTGCCTTATATCATATATTATAAAGGGGCATACTGGGGACTATATATTGAAGCAAACTATGGCATTTTGAACGATATACACTTGTTACCACTCACCAATCAGTACTTTAACTGGTTTCAGTTTAACACAATGGTTGATATTAGACCTGTACTTGATTGTGAACATTGACAATAAAACAATATATTTGTAGCTGAGAGGTGTCAGCCGGAAACGGCGCTGAATTGCAGTATGAGATCAGTGAAGACTCAGACGGGATTGTTCGTACATCTTTATTGCACTCTTGTCAATTCGTACGTGGTATGGAGGATATGCTGTAGAACTATAGCTTCACATCGTTTACGTAATATACGGTTTAAGTTATAACAAAAGAAAATTAGATACAATAAGACTTCCTTATATGTAGATTCATTCTTTAGCTACTAATCTAATCTCAATTCAAAATTGTCAAACTGCTTTGTTAACTTTTTTCAAAATGGCTATCTAAAATACGCATGTGCAATATTCTGTTCACCCTTTTCCAAATATCCCAAATATGCAGCAGATGAGTTTGAATACAATTAGGCCACATAAGGTAAATATGTATAAACAATAGTATATGTATTGATTATAGTGAAATACATTTTGGCAAATATAGAATTTCAATTTCAAACATGGAGGAGTCAACTTCGTGTAAGTCGACAGAGAAAGGGTTAACGTGGGCAGGGTTTTTTCACCTTATATAAAAGGGGCGTTTAACGGCCCCTTCCCCTCGGAAAATAAGCAAAGTTTTTCCCCTTAAAATATAAATTCCCCTCCGATAGTTTTTATTTATTTTTTCATATTTAAGTAGAAAATCTTGCTAAATTCGACCCTTGACAGTGGTATAGTTTGAGTGAACTGGATTATGACAATCTAGTGGAGGTGTTCAAGAACATGAAAAATAGACAGATGGCCTTGTAATGATAAAAGTAAAAATAAACATGCGCATTATACTAGTTTACAATTTTTTCCCTTCTTTTTCTAAAATGCCGCAACATTTTTCCCTTCTCAAAGGCCCCAGGCCCCTTCCCCTTTTTCATAAAAAAAACCCTGGTGGGTTAAACGTGTACATACATCTTAAATCGATGTTCTACTTCGTAGTGCGGAGTCATATACTGGGTGTCATTCATGCCTGGAAAGTAGTCTGTGTAACTCATGTTAGCTTTGTGAAAGGTGAAAGACACAAAGTCCACCAGCTGGGTTCCATGGTTCCAGAACCCGGTTACAGCGTCACTGATGGATACTCCAGGGTGTATTAGGTCTGAGTGCGAGACCATCGTCCATGATATCTGAAATAGGTCAATTATACGTTTATCTATACCAAGGACATGACAAGATATTTCGTCACATTGTTGTATAAGGTTATATGTGTTGGCCATGTTCTTTTGACAGAACTCGTCCAAAATAACGTGATACTTCCACATAACGATGAAACATCTGTTTTTATTGTATATGTTGATATTTTACATAGCAAATGTGTCCTTTTAAACACTGAACATTAAACAAAAAAATAATTAATTGTTTTGTTAAATGCAGATGTGGTTTTGTCTTTGCTAGGGATGTGCAACTCAAAGTTATATTGTTAGAAAAGTGATACTAAAAACAATACAGCGAGTTTGTAACTGGATAACATTCACAATCAAATAATAAACGGGGATTATTGCCGAAGTTTACGGTACCATCCGTAGTCCAAAACACATTTCTTTCGCCCCCTGTGCATTTTGACATCACTGTGGGTTCAGTATAACTTTCGATACGTACTTTCTTTCTTTGCAATTACACGATTAATCTTGATGAAATGATAACCGTTTGCTTCCTAGATACGCAACCAGTTCTCGATTAGCAAACTGCACAGTATGATCTGATACTGAACTATTCGCGAACAGTTTATGTCCAGATTAACAAACTGCAAAGTATGATCTGATACTGAACTCAATCTGACTAAAGTACACGATCTAATCAAATGTAAGATCTGATGGCGATCAATTCAAATTCATCTTCTTGTTTTATAGGATTTCCAATATCGCTATTTTTTGATCCACCAAGCTATTTTTATTTGAACTAATTAGAGGACTCGTTTCAACAAACGTTTGGCTTAACCTTCAAAATGGCGTCAATTGACAAAGTTGAGCAAATTTAAAATAGACCATTTAAAACCAGAGCAAAGAACACTTTTTGATGCTGTATGGTAAGAGAAAGACTGTATCGGTGTTTTGGCTCCTTTCCGCATTTGTAGCCATGATGCAGTCGTCATAATATCTATACACGCGTGTAAATCACTATGCGAAAATTGGGATCCCATGCTAAATATAGATTTCTTTGGTAAATATAGACTTTTACTTTCACTTTCAAAAACGTGAAAGCAAGGTTCTGATTGGCTGGCGGAAAGGTCGTCTGAACGTGACCCTCTATCGGTTGTCCTCAGATCCTATGCATAGCGTTAATAGGAGATGATTTTAATGAGATTGATACTGAACTTAGTGACCAGTTTATTTCAAGATTAACAAACTACACAGTATGATCTGATACTGAACTATTCGCGACCAGTTTATGTCCAGATTAACAAACTGCACAGTATGATCTGATACTTAACTATTCGCGACCAGTTTTGGTCCATATTAGCAATCTGCACAGTATGATCTGATACTTAACTATTCGCGACCAGTTTTGGTCCAGATTAGCAATCTGCACAGTATGATCTGATACTGAACTATAAGCGACCAGTTAAGGTCCTGATTAGCAATCTACACAGTATGATCTGATACTTAACTATTAGCGACCAGTTTAGCAACCTACACAGTATAATCTTATGTCCAGATTATGTCCAGATTAACAAACTGCACAGTATGATCCGATACTGAACTATTAGCAACTAGTTTAGGTCCAGATTAACAAACTGAACAGTATGAGCCGACACTGAACTATTAGCGACCAGTTTAAGTTCAGATTAGCAAACTGCACAGTATGATCCGATACTGAACTATTAGCGATCAGTTTAAGTTCAGATTAGCAATCGGCACAGTATGATCTGATACTTAACTATAAGCGACCAGTTTATGTCCAGATTAGCAACCTACACAGTATAATCTAATACTGAACTATTAGCTACCAGTTTATGTCCAGATTAACAAACTGCACAGTATGATCCGATACTGAACTATTAGCGACTAGTTTAGGTCCAGATTAACAAACTGCACAGTATGAGCCGATACTGAATTATTAGCGACCAGTTTAGGTCCAGATTAGCAATCTGCACAGTATGAGCCGATACTGAACTATTAGCTACCAGTTTAGGTCTAGATTATCAATCTGCAAAGTATGATATGATACTGAACTATTAGCGACTAGTTTAGGTCCAGATTAACAAACTGCACAGTATGATCTGACACTGAACTATTAGCGACCAGTTTAAGTTCAGATTAGCAATATGCACAGTATGATCTTATACTGAACTATTAGCTACCAGTTTAGGTCCAGATTAGCAATCTACACAGTATGATCTGATACTGAACTATTAGCTACCAGTTTAGGTCCAGATTAGCAATCTGCACAGTATGATCTGTTACTTTACTATTAACGACCAGTTTAGGTCCAGTTTAGCAATCTGCACAGTATGATCTGATACTGAACTATTAGCGACCAGTTTAGGTCCAGATTAGCAATCTGCACAGTATGATATGTTACTTTACTATTAACGACCAGTTTAGGTCCAGTTTAGCAATCTACAAAGTATGATCTGATACTGAACTATTAGCTACAAGTTAGGTCCAGATTAGCAATCTACACAGTATGATGATCTGATGCTCATCTATTATCGATCAGTTTAGGTCCAGATTAGCAATCTACACAGTATGATCTGATACTGAACTATTTGCGATCAGTTTAGGTCCAGATTAGCAATCTACACAGTATGATTCGATACTAGTTATTCGCTAATAGGTCACACAATAGTACAACTCTTCCACAAAACAGCATTATGATCCTTAGCATTGATGCGCGGATCCGAAATTATAAAACTCTGAAAACGTTTTCAGTGCTCAGAAATGAATTCCATGCTCCAAACAACTCTTCTGATTGGTTTAATTTGGAGAACGAATTTGCTTCTGACTAATAGACTATTTCATGTTAAATATTGTGCCACTCAAACGGGTAATTTGATTTAATGTATTGTCTAAGTGTAAAAAATGCAGATATCAGTTGAGACAGCTCGTTTCGATGTGTCTCACCTGAATATGCATTGGTTGCAAAAGACTTTAATTGCCTTAAGCAGCAGAAGAGTTAAGGTGTAATAATCCATTATATAACTCACAGCAGTCGATTTCATCTTCCCCATCGTAACAGTCGAATACTCCATCACACTGTCCACCTATGTAAATCCTGATTCCCTCATTACACACAAAATATTCAAACTCATGGTCTAAAAATAGCATTCACGGACATATACACAGTAAGTTTTGTTCCCGGCGTACTTTAGTAAATTAGTACATCTGGCATGAACCAACAATGTAGTCTGGTACCCGACGTACTATAGTAAATTAGTAATTCTGGCATGAACCAACAATGTAGTCTGATACCCGGCGTACTATAGTAAATGAGTACATCTGGCATGAACCAACAATGTAGTCTGATACCCGGCGTACTATAGTAAATAAGTACATCTGGCATTAACCAACATTGTAGTCTGTTACCCGGCGTACTATAGTAAATAAGTACATCTGGCATGAACCAACAATGTAGTCTGATACCCGGCGTACTATAGTAAATAAGTATATCTGGCATTAACCAACAGCGTAGTCTGGTACTCGGCGTACTATAGTAAATTAGTAAATCTGGCATGAACAGACAGCGTAGTCTGGTACCCGGCGTACTGTAGTCAATAATTATATTTAGCATGAACGCACAACGTAGTCTAAGTCTTGTACCAGGCGTACTATAGTAAATTAGCAAACTTGATATGAACTCACAACGTAGTCTTGTACCGGGTATACTATAGTCAATAATTATATTTAGCATGAACTCACAAAGTAGTCGTGTACCCGGCATTTTATAGTCAATTAGTGTATTTGGCATGAACTCACAGCGTATTCTTGGACCCGGCGTACTATAGTCAATTAACATATTTGGCATGAAACCACAACGTAGTCTTGTACCCGGTTAACAATGGTCAATAAGTATGTATGGCAAATACCAACAATGTAGTTTAATACCAGGCATACTTTAGCCGGTTAATATATTTGGCATAAACCCACAACATAGTCTTGTACCATGGTTAACTCTAGTCAATAGGTATGTATGGCGTGTACCAACAATGTAGTCTAGTACCCGGCATACTATAGCCAATTAATATATTTGGCATGAACCCACAACAAAGTCTTGTACCCAGTTAACTTTAGACAATAGGTATGTTTGGCATGAACCAACAATGTAGTTTAGTACCCGGCCTTCTATAGTCAAGTTATATATTTGGCATGAACCCACAACATAGTCTGTACCCAGTTAACTCTAGTCAATAGGTATGTATGGCTTGAACCCACAGCGTAGTCTTGTACCCGGTTAACTATAGTCAATACGTATGTTTGGCATGAACCCACAATGTAGTCTAGTACAGGGCCTACTGCTCACAACGTAGTCTTGTACCCAGTTAACTCTAGTCAATAGGTATGTATGGCTTGAACTCACAATGTAGTTAAGTACCCGAGGTATATATAGTCAAGTAATATATTTGGCATGAACCCACACTGTAGTCTTGTACCCGTTAACTCTAGTCAATAGGGTCGTAATGGCTTGAACTCACAATGTAGTTCAGTATTCGGGGTACTATAGTCAATTAGTAGATTTGGTATGAACTGAAAACGTAGTCTTGTACCAGGCGTACTATAGTCAATTAGTACATTTGGCATGAACTCACAACGTAGTCTTGTACCCGGCGTACTATGGTCAATTAGTACATTTGGCATGAACTCACAACGTAGTCTTGTACCCGGTTAACTGTAGTCAATATGTACGTATGGCATGAACCAACAGTGTACTATAGTCAATAAGTATATTTGGCAAGAACTCACACCGTAGTTAAGTAGGTCACGGGTCAACTCGGCCTTTTACAAACTCGGCCATGAGTCAACTCGGCCTTGGGTCAACTCGGGTGGGTCAACTCGGCCTTTTCTGCATTTTATAGTGCAGTGATAGATATATTTATTGCCCACTTTTATGTTCCTCGTAATTTTAGTATTTGTCATGAAAAACGAGTGAAAAGGGAAATGAAAAAGAAAATGAATACACGATTATCATTGTTTAATTAATAAAAATAAGTTTGATAGAATACATCAATATATCAAATAACAATTCAATTTAAATCACACATTGTTTAATTAAGAAAATGATAGAATACATAGAATTTAAATCACACAATATTATTCGGATGTCATTTATGTTTTCACTTTTTCGAACACAAATGAATACATGAATAGAACGCATTGAATTTTGAAATAATTGTGGGAAATAGATTGGAATTAATTTAACTCATAATGTTCTTTTAAATGTATTAACTAAATCATCTCAGGCCCCTGTACAGTTGACCGAACACCATACAGGGATCCACAACCTCGCAGAAACGCTGCCGTAGACATTTCTTTTTGCAGATTTGTTATATGTAGGCGAAGGTTTAATTCGTTTCTCCACAATGATTTATGAACTTATACGTTTTACCACACTGTTTTCAACGATTATGACAATGCTTTACGATCTTAAAAACATTATTAGCGATTGTCCAAAATATTTACATAGACGTCTACTGCAGATTTGCTATATGTAGGCGAAGGCTTAACTCTATTCTCCACAATGATTTACGATCTTATACGTTTTTCCACAATGTTTTCAACGATTATGACAATGCTTTACGATCTTAAACACATTATTATCGATTTTCCGAAATCTTTTCATAGACGTCTATTGCAGATTTGTTATATGTAGGCGAAGGCTTAACTATATTCTCCACAATGATTTACGAACTTATACGCTTTTCCACAATGTTTTCAACGAATATGACAATGATTTACGATCTAACACATTATTAGCGATTTTCCGAAATCTTTTCATAGACGTCTACTGCAGATTTGTTATATGTAGGCGAAGGCTCGTTTGTCCACAACGATTATGACAATACTTTACGATCTTAAACACATTATTAGGGATTTTCCGCTGCAGTTTTGTTGTATGTAGGATATGGATAAATTATACATGATACGTTTTCCTGCAATGTTTTCTGCTGAAGTTTTGTTGTATGTAGGAAATGGATAAATTATACGAACCGCACGCGAAAATGATATGCACAATACCATTACGCAAAATCAAAAACACACAACAACGTACAATTGGATGAAAATTAAATTAAAGTTATTTTATCTGAACACATATAGCACAATCTAGGTTTGTATAATGAGGATGTTTGATTTGCTTTCGGGATATATACTTACTCAAACTCAAACTCGATTTAAAGCAGTATAATTGCTCAAATTTGACGTTAATTAGAAGCAAAGAGAAGCAAATTAGCGCATAGCTTACATTTAATAAACACGTTTGAGCTATATTGCGTAATTCAATAATCTAACTGAGTAACATAAATCGAGTAAAAAATTCGAACTCAACCTGTATAAATTAATTTTCGCCATCGATTCGTTTCGTTCCGTTATATGGTATTGCGCATGCCCGAAAAGTATCAAAGACTCAAAATGGAGGAAAATACTCACATAATCTGAATGATACGCTTCGTTTTCGATGTAATAATAGTTTTTGTTTACACCCGACCTTTAAAACTTGATTTTATATTGAAGAAATAACTCAATGCAACATACTGTTTGAGGTTAAGTGCGAAAACATATTTACGTTTTCAGAAAAGCGGTACTACACATGAGCAAGGTGGAAAGGGGTTCCTTGGGGGGAAATTAACTGCATTCCCATTGATTGTAACATTGCTCCTAAAAATGAATGGTTTGGCCAATAACATTCGATTGAATCAATATAGTTAATGGTATATTTAAGTATCATATTAATGTATCAATAATATAGAGGCAGTATTATTTGTACCAGAGACGTATGAATTTATTTTATGTTTGTTTGTACAGATGTCCAATTGCATTTATCACGTCCATTGCCCCGATTCTGTGACTGACCAAAATCGGTGACCCCTTTCATTTCAATAGCTATGTGCTGTTTTTAGTTTGTGTTGTCTCCAGTGTAAACACATCGCTATGATCTGTTATTAGTTTTTGTTTTCTCCAGTGTAACACATCGCTTTGATGCGACAATTGCTGTATGTATTGCGCATGTGTAAAAGGTCACGCAAAGAGGTCAACTGCATAATATTAATTTCCGTTTGATTTTTGGCAGGGGAGCAAATAAATCGAAAATCAACTTTTGAACTATAATCACTGTGTACATCGTTTAAACTCAAGAATATGACCTAAATTGATCGGTATTATGTTGCACTTTCTTTAGAGTTATGTTAAAGCTTATCAAAACTAGAAAAATGCGAATTTGAGCAATTGTACTGCTTTAAACATCTCATTGGCAAAAATCACGATTCTATAAAGTCAGTCAAACTTCAATTATTAAAGAATTTTGGAGTAGATAGATTAAATAACAACATCAAACAACTGTGAAAAACTATTTTTCTTTAATTATATGATTAGCTATACTTATAATTGTAATTATTACTTATTATATACAACAAACAACATAAATTAAAATTTTAATAGCAACTATGTAACAACTGTGACAAACAATGCAATTGACGAATACAACTTATAAAATACTTATTCTCCTTTTACATGCATATTCAGTACTGGCCGAGTTGACCTGGCCGAGTTGACCCACCCCGAGTTGACCCAAGGCCGAGTTGACCCGGATTCGTTAAGTACCCGGCACACTATATATAGTCAATTAGTATATTTAGCATGAACTCACAACGTAGTCTTGTACCAAGCGTACTATAGTCTATCAGCAGTATTAATGGCATGAACCAATAATGTAGCCTGGTACTCGGCATGCTATAGTCAATAAGTATTTTTGGCATGAACCCACAACATAGTCTTGTACCCGGTTAACTCTATTCAATAAGTACGTATAGCATGAACCAACAATGTAGTTTAATACCCGGCGTACTATAGTCAATTAGTATATTTGGCATGAACCCACAACATAGTCTTGTACCCGGTTAACTCTATTCAATAAGTACATATAGCATGAACCAACAATGTAGTCTAGTCACTAGGTATGTAAGGCATGAACCAACATTATGTAGTTTAATACCCGGCATACTATAGTCAATTAGTATATTTGGCATGAACTCACAACATAGTCTTGTACCTGGTTAACTCTATTCAATAAGTACATATAGCATGAACCAACAATGTAGTCTAGTCACTAGGTATGTAAGGCATGAACAAACATTACGTAGTTTAATACCCGGCGTACTATAGTCAATTAGTATATTTGGCATGAACTCAAATCACAACATAGTCTTGTACCCAGTTAACTCTATTCAATAAGTACGTATAGCATGAACCAACAATGTAGTTTAATACCCCGCGTACTATAGTCAATTAGTATATTTGGCATGAACTCACAACATAGTCTTGTACCCTGTTAACTCTATTCAATAAATACATATAGCATGAACCAACAATGTAGTCTAGTCACTAGGTATGTTAGGCATGAACAAACATTATGTAGTTTAATACCCGGCATACTATAGTCAATTAGTATATTTGGCATGAACTCACAACATAGTCTTGTACCCGGTTAACTCTATTCAATAAGTACGTATAGCATGAACCAACAATGTAGTCTAGTCACTAGGTATGTAAGGCATGAACAAACATTATGTAGTTTAATACCCGGCGTACTATAGTCAATTAGTATATTTGGCATGAACTCACAACATAGTCTTGTACCCGGTTAACTCTATTCAATAAGTACGTATAGCATGAACCAACAATGTAGTTTAATACCTGGCGTACTATCTCTGGTACTATAGTCAATTAATATATTTGGCATGAGCTTACAACATAGTCTAGTCCCCGGTTTAAATACTCTAGTCAATAAGTATGTATGGCATGAACCAACAATATTGTATGGTATCAGGCGTATTTTAGTAAATCTATAGGTAGTACCTACGTACAGTACGTCTGGTCTATAGTCATTTAGTATATTTGGCATGAACTCACAACATAGTCCCGGTTTACTCTAGTCAATCAGTATATATGACATGAACCAACAATGGCGACTAGATTTGTTACATTCCCTAATATATCACTTTCGCATATATAGTAAATACCTAAAAATATAACTAGTTTATCTAAACTCTTACAATGGACGGTTCATGTCTGAAATCAATACATAACTATTCAGTATTAAATCAAACTTTATTCAGATTAATCTACAAAAAAGGTTGTCTCTATAGTCTATAAATTATTACACCATTTCGAAAGGGCGCCGCCATAATCAGCGTATGTATGTCCCTATATTGTATAGCATTACCTGCCGCTACCATAACCTTATCCGAACAGGTGTACATCAATGTTGACGGCGGCCCTTGGACATGGTGTAGCAAGTAAATCTTATCGAGACAGCCATTTATTATGAACCAGACCTTTAAATAACCACCTCGATGATGTAGTGGTAGAACGTCTGCCTAGGTTGCAGGAGGTCGCATGTTGGATACCTTGTCAAGTCATACCAAATACTTTAGAAATGGTAGTAATGGCTGCCCTCCTTGGCGCTCAGGGTTGCGGAGCACAACAACTCACTGGCAGAGGGCAGCCATTACTATTGTTTGGTATGACCCGGCTGGGAATCAAACACGCGACCTCCCGCACCCGAGGCGGACGCTCTACTACTACATCACTGAGGCGGTAATATGACATCAAACTTAGAACGTACTTTCAGGTAAACATAATTGACCGTCGTGATATAGTTTAAAAAAATGCTGAAAAACGGCCTTTTAAGCTTAAATCCATTGATCATGATCACACACAATAGAAATATTTATCCTTTGTTTTTGATTTTAAGCCTTTTTCAACACCATAAATTTCAGTTATATCACGGCGACAGAAATTCATGATCCCTTGGTTAAACAAACAAATTGTAGGCTGGGAACTACACATACATAAAGCGACTGCCTCGGTGGTTTACTGGCATACAATCTGCCTCGGGCGCAGGAGCTCGCGGGTTTGATATCCGACCTGATCATACTATATCTTAAACATGGTAACAATGACTTTACTTCCTATGCACTCAGGAGTGTGAATTTAGCTTTATGACTGATACAATAGTGTCAGAATAAATAGATCAGAAGTATTGGTAGCTTACGAAGGTTGATCAATAAGTAATAGGACTTTCTTAGTAACTTTTGAATTAAGTGTATTGGCGAACTTAATACCATATGCACATTTTGTTAAAATTGCATTACTTTGGCGACTTATTATTTTAAATATTGTCATTACGTTAGTTATAAATCGTTGTCATAGAAACGAGTTGAGGCACATTAAAGAGTGTGATATAACTATAAAAAGTGTTCAATTGTTAATTACCTATGTTTTATCTTACAATCTAGATGCCAATTATAACATTTAGGCAGAGTGATTTAGGTCATAAACATGTCGCCAGCCTTTGATGTCAATGAGACTGAGAGTGTGTTCACAGCTTTGCTCAAAGACTGCTACTATTATTATATAAAGTGCAGACTCAAACCTCAAAAGTCAATAGTTCCAACATTATGTGACGCTTAATTGCTGTCCGTTATCAATACGGAGAACCTGTTTGCTAACTATATAAAAGTGTTGTTTGTGTCAAACCTTTGGATTACCAATGTATCGTGACTAACTTGAGTACAAGTGACTTATTTAATATGTGTGTAACAAATGTAAATTGTACTTTTGGAAATCCAATATTTAATGAAAAAGGACAACTCTGGTGAAGAAATAAATTTGTTTAAACTTTCGTTTTGTGTTGTGCAATCATTCACTTCCACACATATATATATTTGCAACAAAACAATTGTACATCAAGATCAACCTACGTATCCGTACAGTATTATCAAGATCAAGACTTAATATTAACATAACCATCACGATGCACTTCTGTCAACTTGTGTAGGTTCCGATAAGACAGGTGAATTACATGTTGATCTGAACATTCTGTTCACATTCTGTTCACAGAGTACTTATAAACACAAGTTTGTTTTAAAACTTCAACAACTTGTGTAGATTCTGAACCTGGTATTTGGTACAAATACAGATGTAACAATGCTAAACGTCAAACACTCACAATCATTTCTAGTTGTAAATGGTTTTTGGTACACATATAGATGTAACAGTGCTAAACGTCAAACACTTACGTTTATTTCTAGTTGTAAACGGTATTTGGTACAAATATAGATGTAACAGTAATAAACGTCAAACACTCACGTTTATTTCTAGTTGTAAACGGTATTTGGTACACATGTATATATATATATCATATGTTACAGTAATAAACGCCAAACACTTACGTTTATTTCTAGTTGTAAACGGTATTTGGTACACATATATATATATGTTACAGTAATAAACGCCAAACACTTACGTTTATTTCTAGTTGTAAACGGTATTTGGTACATGTATATATATAGATGTTACAGTGATAAACGTCAAACACTCACGTTTATTTCTAGTTGTAAACGGTATTTGGTACAAATATAGATGTTACAGTGATAAACGTCAAACACTTATGTTTATTTCTAGTTGTAAATGGTATTTGGTACACATATATATGTTACAGTGATAAACGTCAAACACTCAACGTTTATTTCTAGTTGTAAACGGTATTTGGTACATTGTATCAACCTCTGGATTATCTTCAGGTAGGGGTTTAACGCTCTCACAGACACTTTGTAGTTGTATACATGTTCAATGCAACATGTACATACTTTGGTGTGTCTGAGAACAGTAAGGAAACGTTTGAATTACTGCTACAAATTGTTTAACTACAGTAAAGAAACCTTATGTAAATGTGAAGCCATGTTATCACATCCTCACAAATGCTGTTCCTAGAAAGAGCATGTTCTGTTCTATAAATACTTATATATATATATGCTTACTTACCATATGTATCATGTTCTAGAAGTCTTATAATTGCCCCTTTGTCTGCATGAAGTGATTACTGTTACAAATGTATGTATTCTCCTGAAAAAAGAAAATAAATCTCACAAAGAAATAGGTCATGAATACATTTTATTAACATAAACAATTTCAATAATTCAAAATGTGATGGAAATAAAATGAGTCTTCAATGATATAACATAGATATAAAATATATCGTAGAACCTTCCAACTTCTTGATCTATCTTTATAATCTTAGTTCCTCACGTCATTATTTACGTCCTTTTCTCCAATTACTTTATATAAGCCGTCAATTGAGAAGTGTGTTTAAATACTATTTTCTGATGTCTCAGGATTCATTTACTACTTGACAATGTAGTTTATTTTAGTGTTTATGTTCACAAACTTAGGAGACCCGTAGATAAGTGTAAAACAATGAGTTTGCTGTGAATGTCGACTTTGCCTATTGTGTTTTAGACCATTCCTTTTGGTCAGTTGCCATAAAACTCTGGTTCCCAGTTTAGAGGAACCAGCCAAACATGTGATTATTAATTTATTACATGGCCAGTGCAGACGTGTGTTGACTTAGACTGATGACTGAGACAAGACAAGACTCTCTAAGACCAAGCAAATTATAATATTATAATACAGGTTATAGTGTTAGCTTCGTGTGAGTGAACACAACAAGTTGTTAGGACTGTAATGGAAATTGGTGAAATAACTATTAGGAAACAAAATCAACACAACAATAACAACCGAAAATAAAACATTACTTTTTAATTGATTTGTATAGTTATAAACAATTGGGTATAGATAATACAAGAAATCATTTATCTGATATTTCTAAAAGGTTCAGTGTCCAACCAAATGTATTGCTATCCGAAATTCAGTATATCCGAATTATCTTACACTTGTGTAACTTGTGAAATTACCGTTTAAAAAACAAAACTACAAGAAACTAAACCAGCACGATGTAACCGGTCATTATAACAGTCTTTCCACGTAGCTTATATCCACTCGCATTAAGAATATAGAATAGTAACGTTACAAGTCCGTTAAAGCACGCTTTTCAAGGTCATCGTGAACATATCCCGTTAAAGAGCTAAGAAGGGAGGCAATCCATACCGAAACGACGTATTTGTCCTCTTTTCTGTCATATCATGCACGATATATGTTTTCTTTGGTTGTTTTGTTGTGTATGTTAAATTGATGGTTTTGACATCTTTGCCTTGTGTAGCATATGTAAAGTGTAAGTGTAATGTTATAGACTAATGAAAATGTATGTGTTTTTTCTCGTCAATCAGGGGCGTAGCTGGACCTAAATGTGGTCTACGCACCATCCTAGGGGGTCCGGCGTTAAAGCACGCTTTTCAAGGTCATCGTGAACATATCCCGTTAAAGAGCTAAGAAGGGAGGCAATCCATACCGAAACGACGTATTTGTCCTCTTTTCTGTCATATCATGCACGATATATGTTTTCTTTGGTTGTTTTGTTGTGTATGTTAAATTGATGGTTTTGACATCTTTGCCTTGTGTAGCATATGTAAAGTGTAAGTGTAATGTTATAGACTAATGAAAATGTATGTGTTTTTTCTCGTCAAATTGTATACAGGGACACAGATAATATTTTATCTACGTCCCTGATGTATACTAGTTCAGGTCCAAAAAGGCCAATTACCAGAAAGGCCAATTACCAGAAAGACCGAATCTTAACAAAGTGAATTAGGAGTTAACGAAGATAATTAATTGAATGTTTGTGACCACTTTTTATAATGGAGAATCTACATATTAATTTTTGGATTGGCGTGTAATTGGATCTCAGCGTGCTTTCTCACAATGTTTCGATTTGACCCATACGACGTTCCCACAATGTTTTCAAAACTTCGAGCTGTTATGTTTAGCCAGGGACACTATGTTAATATAGTGTCCCTGGTTTAGCATATCATTAAGAGTGATAATAAACCTGTGTTGTTTAACATCTTCACTTTCTACAATAGTTTAAAGTGATTGTTCGTGTCTTCTCCCTTTTACCACAATGTTTCGATTTGACCCATACGACGTTCCAATACTGCTATTTATGCAGCGGTGTCAAAATGAATAATACTAGAAATACTAGTAAAATGCAAATAAAAAATCTCATGATCAAACTGAAATATTGTTGAAAACTGCTCAAAATATCATTCAAACAAAGAAAATAATCATCAGTTTGCTTTTGCTGGTATGGTATTTTACTCCACGTTTAAACTGTAGTTATATATCGCCGTTTTCTTTGTTGTGTACCATTTGCACTGGTATCTTTATTCAGAAATCAGCGAGTCAGTCGTTGTGATTCCCCAACAGTCCTTAGTACCAGGGAAGGGAGGCAAAGTCACAGCTACCATTTTTAACGTATTTGTATGACCCGGTCGGGGATCAAACCCTCGACCTTATTTATATACCAAGGAGGCTGTTTTTTCCCGAATGAATAAACAATTCTATCACTAAATTTCAAAAAGACACAATTAACGTTCTAAAATCAATTGTTTCCGTAACGCCTTAAGTCGTCTGCAGCATATGTGTCAAATTGCGTCTGCATGTCGGAATATATTTAATCCGTTTTGCATTATGAATGTGTTCCGAATTTAGCGAAATGATATCTAAATGCAACCCTTTACCCGGGAAGTATGTTGAATGGTGCACTGATGCGGGAATTCCGGGAAAACATTATGTTCTGAACTCGATATTAGAGAAAAAACATTTAAAACGCCGTTAATCTCCAAAAAATAAATTAATATAAATGCATCCACTTATTAGCATAACATAGGAGAATATGCGAGGGAAAACAGAGGGTCAGCAATTACAATGTTTACGTTACCAGTGGCGTCATTATTTATTCTTTCTTTCCCAATATGCCTTCACCTGCTACATTCTCTAACATATTCTTTACGTATTTTAAACTATTATATTTATCTTTCAATCTAATTATTTTACTCTCGTTTGTTCAAAATTAGAAAAGCCTTATAATGTAGAAACGTATCAGCTGTAACGTTTAAGATCGCTATATGTTGTTGATCAATATAAAAAACATTTCATACGTTTACTATGACAACATTTAGAAGTAAACAACTCACATTTTATACTAATGTATACTACATTAGTTTCTTTTAGTAATTCATATATTGTAAATATAAGTGTTCCAATAAGTACATGTGAAGCAAATATCATTTATTTCATATCATATATTTCATATTATATTTTTCATATTATATATTTTATCTTATTTTGATGACGGCTAGTTCACATACTCAAGTGTTTCAGTCATATCACGACGGCTAGTTCACATATTCAAGTGTTTCAGTCATATCACGACGGCTAGTACACATACTCAAGTGTTTCCTGGCTTTCGCACACAATTAGTCCACACAACATACTTGCTTTTCTTCATAGACTGTTAGCCCATTGATGGAATACGAAATCACGCTTGTCACAGTGACTCTTGTCAAAGGTCGGAAAGAATGTTGGCGGAGCTAGGGTTCAAACTCAAAACCCCTGGATAATATCATATTTTAATTTACAGGTCAGAAGATCTGAAGATAAAGATAGCTCTACAGACCATTGACTATCTGGATAAAGAACGAGAATACGTTCCTTGGGTAGCGGCCATGGCAGAGCTGGGTTATGTTGGGTCGATGCTGGAATGCCATCAATGTTACAACAAATCAGCGACAGACGACTTTAAAAGCATCTACAGGCAAAAGTAAAAAGAAACCACTGTATATCAATGAAAGTGTAATTGCTGAAAACTAAACTTTAAACATTGTGGGAAAATGAGAAATTATTCGTGCTCCAATATTTCTATCCATTCGTCACTATGGTTCGTATGTCGTCTGCTTCTTATACATGTACTTCAAGAAGCTTGTACTCTTTAACTCGTGAACATTGTGGCTTAAGGTGATTTTGTTTACGCAATTTCTCCTTTTGCCATGTGAATCCGCTGTGGTCGAGTCGTTAGCGTCGAGGATTTCGAAACCGGGTGTCCCAGGTTCGATCCCGAGTCGCGGCACTACGGTCATGGTTAAGTGTTCTTGGACAAGGTACATTTTCTAGCCTAGTATTGGTTTGTTTACTTAGGGATCATGAATAAGTATACTGTAGCCGTGATATAACTGAAATAATGTTGAAAGCGGCTTCAAACCCCAATAAATAAATCCTTTTGACATAATGAATTTAAATGTGGTCTATTCAATATGCGTTAAAAATAGTCTATGTGTGTAAAAAGGTTGATAATGTTTCTTGGAACCCTATGTTACTTATAATCCCCCTGTGTAGATGCGGAATCTCACATTGATCTGTGTGTACAGAGTACTTGAAAGAATATTGACAAAAGTATGTAAAATCTCGTATAATGAAAGTTTAATGCCTTGTAATGTTTTAAACATTGCATCAAAAAGAGAAATCACTCAATTTGAGCAATTTCTCCCTTTTCACAATGTTTTCAAACGTTGCCTATTTCTAATCTTTTAAATTCTTATAAACATTTTTTTTTTAGATGTTGCAAAAGGAAACCTTTCTCGGTTTGGGAAGGGTTAAAACGTTTCTTATAACCCTCTTTGATTCATGATCTTTGTGGCAAAAGGAGAAATTGTTTCTTGTGTTGAGATGACTGCACAATGTGTATATGTAGCGCCATACATTGTAACGACAGGCATAGCCGAGTTATAACAGCTTACTATCCTAATTGCTAATTAGTGAGTAATGATTGTGTTGATTAAATGAGAGTCCCGTCTTCTACGTATATCGCGACTGCACGGCGATCTCACGGCGCTACGTGTATCGCGACTGTTCGGCGATCTCACGGCGCTCTAACCACACTCATGGGGTTCTTACTACACGTCTTCTACGTATATCGCGAATGCATGGCGACTTCACGGCGCTCTAACCACACTCATTGGGTTCTTACTACACGTCTTTTACGTATATCGCGACTGCACGGCGACCTTATGGCGCTCTAACCACACTCATGGGGTTCTAACTACACGTGTTCTACGTATATCGAGACTACACGGTGACCTCACGGCGCTCTAACCACACTCATGGGGTTCTTACTACACGTCTCCTACGTATATCGCGACTGCACGGCGACGTCATGGCGCTCTAACCACACTCATGGGGTTCTTACTACACGTCTTTTACGTATATCGCGACTGCACGGCGACCTCACGGCGCTCTAACCACACCTAAGGTGTTCTTACTACACGTCTTTTACGTATATCGCGACTGCACGGCGACCTCATGGCGCTCTAACCACACTCATGGGGTTCTTACTACACGTCTTTTACGTATATCGCGACTGCACGGCGACCTCATGGCGCTCTAACCACACTCATGGGGTTCTTACTACACGTCTTCTACGTATATCGGGACTGCACGGCGACCTCATGGCGCTCTAACCACACTCATGGGGTTCTTACTACACGTCTTCTACGTATATCGCGACTGCACGGCGACGTCATGGCGCTCTAACCACACTCATGGGGTTCTTACTACAAGTCTTTTACGTATATCGCGACTGCACGGCGACCTCACGGAGCTCTAATCACACTCATGGGGTTCTTACTACACGTCTTCTACGTATATCGGGACTGCACGGCGACCTCATGGCGCTCTAACCACACTCATGGGGTTCTTACTACGCGTCTTCTACGTATATCGCGACTGCACGGCGACCTCACGGAGCTCTAACCACACTCATGGGGTTCTTACTACACGTCTTCTACGTATATCGGGACTGCACGGCGACCTCATGGCGCTCTAACCACACTCATGGGGTTCTTACTACACGTCTTCTACGTATATCGCGACTGCACGGCGATCTCACGGCGCTCTCACCACACTCATGGGGTTCTTACTACTCGTCTTCTACGTATATCGCGACTGCACGGCGACCTCATGGCGCTCTAACCACATTCATGGGGTTCTTACTACACGTCTTCTACGCATATCGCGACTGCACGGCGACCTCACGGCGCTCTAACCACACCTAAGGTGTTCTTACTACACGTCTTTTACGTATATCGCGACTGCACGGCGACCTCATGGCGCTCTAACCACACTCATGGGGTTCTTACTACGCGTCTTCTACGTATATCGCGACTGCACGGCGACCTCATGGCGCTCTAACCACACTCATGGGGTTCTTACTACACGTCTTTTACGTATATCGCGACTGCACGGCGACCTCACGGCGCTCTAACCACACTCGTCGGGTTCTTACTACACCTCTTCTACGTATATCGCGACTGCACAGCGACCTCATGGCGCTCTAACCACACTCATCGGGTTCTTACTACACGTCTTCTACGCATATCGCGACTGCACGGCGATCTCACGGCGCTCTAACCACACTCATCGGGTTCTTACTACACCTTTTCTACGTATATCGCGACTGCACAGCGACCTCATGGCGCTCTAACAACACTCATGGGGTTCTTACTACACGTCTTCTACGCATATCGCGACTGCACGGCGACCTCACAGCGCTCTAACCACACTCATGGGGTTCTTACTACACGTATTTTACGTATATCGCGACTGCACGGCGACCTCATGGCGCTCTAACCACATTCATGGGGTTCTTACTTAGCGTCTTCCACGTATATCGCGACTGCACGGCGACCTCATGGCGCTCTAACCACACTCATGGGATTCGTACTACACGTCTTCTACGTATATCGCGGCTGCACGGCGACCTCATGGCGCTCTAACCACACTCATGGGGTTCTTACTACACGTCTTCTACGTATATCGCGACTGCAAGGCGACCTCATGGCGCTCTAACCACACTCATGGGGTTCTTACTACACGTCTTCTACGTATATCGCGACTGCACGGCGACCTGACGGTGCTCTAACCACACTCATGGGGATCCTACTGCACGTCTTCTACGTATATCGCGACTGCACGGCGAACTCACGGCGCTCTAACCATACTCATGGGGTTCTTACTACACGTCTTCTACGTATATCGCGACTGCACGGCGACCTCATGGCGCTCTAACCACACTCATTGGGGTTCTTACTACACGTCTTCTACGTATATAGCGACTGCACGGCGACCTCATGGCGCTCTAACCACGCTCATGGGGTTCTTACTGCGCGTCTTCTACGTATATCGCGACTGCACGGCGACCTCGCGGCGCTCTAACCACGCTCATGGGGTTCTTACTACACGTCTTCTACGTATATCGCGACTGCGAAAGTGTTGAAAGTGGTGGTGTGTTATATGTTATTTGCTGTAAAGGTTCGCTTTATTGTACGTCGTTTTCGATAATATTTAAGTTATCTCACGGAGATCTCTTCACCTGTAAATATAGTTTCTCGCAACAATACTTCGCATTAGTTCACATACGTGTAACAACAAAAGCATTGGTGATGTGGTAGAGTGTCTGCCTTTCTCAAGAAGGCCCCGAGTTCGAACCCGTTGATGAGCCGTATCTGCCGCTACAACTTTTTCAGGACAAGCCAAAGCAGACCTCGAGCTTGATCAATATACTCGTAAGCTGGAAGTTTGTATCGCAATCGATGGACTATAATACAGTTTATGTACAGTTCCAATGCTGAAGTGGTTAGACTATTATATTGTATTCAAAGTTGATATATCTATAAGAATGTGTTAGACTACCAGAGCCGAGAACCATAGCTGGATGCATGATTTGCTCATATCGGAATTGTTGTAAAATTCAAAAGTGGTGGTGTGTTATGTGTTGTTTGCTGAGGGATGCGCAGATAGGATAAGATCAATTAGGTAAGTGTAAACTATCTCGTTGAGTACTTGATGTTAACATACAGTATGGAAAGTAGAAGCATTCTTGCAAACAATAAACATAAATATTATCCAAGTTATTACCTTTTATTCAAAGTGGATATATCTATATACATGTACAAAAATGTATAATACACAAAAGTTAAATCTGCGCCGTCTGGCCAGTCTGTAAAGTACTGACTGTTTAATTCATTTTGTTATCTTGCCTTTACCAAAAACTTGACAAATCCATTAAAAACAAATTGTTAAACCAAAACCACACGACAACAGCGGTATTGTTAAAAGAGAATCATAATTAAAGTATTCTGCAACAAAAGGTTATTAAACTTAAATCGGAACAAATAACTTCTAATGGTCTAGATATTCGAAAGTGTATGTAAGTATGGTAGTTGTCATCTCATATCTATCATTTCATGTGATTCGAAACCCAGCTCGGCCAACATTCTTTTCGTCGTTTGACAAAAGTCATTATGACAAACGTCACTCGTCTTCTACCAATGGGCAAACAGTCTATGTGGAAACGCAGCCAGTTGCTTGGAAAGATCGTTGTGTGTAGTACTGGTGTGACAAAGCCAGGACACACATGAATAGGTGAACTGTCTGCCGTGATATGACAGAAAAATTGTTGAAAACAGCGTTAAAGACCAATCAATCAATCAGACTGATATATTGCTCACGAATTGCACAAATTAGTTCTACCCTCCGTTTCGCAAATACAACAAATTTGCAGCAGACGAAATTGAAAAAAACATAGGCAAATTTATTGAAAATATTTTTAACAGAAACGTTTAAATAAAGTTTAAAATATCGTGGCAGATGAAGTAATAGCTCATAATGAGCAACTGCTTCATTTGTCACAATGTTTTTAAAATGTGTATGTTGCGGATGCGTTAAAAGTCATATATATCTCAGATATAAATATGATGATATCTGATTTATCTTTTGTTACTAATATCCCGCTACAAATATATAACATAATTATCAGCCATTATAAGACCTATAGTGTATGTTTACTCAAGTTTATAGACGTGCAACAGGTCATCTGGTTTATAATCACTACTGACATACAGTGTTTTGTCTGTGTTGTTATATAACATTGTCCGTGGACCTATTAACCCATCTTTCTCCTCTAATACGATACGTACGGGTGTACACGTCGGTGTTATCTGATGTATGTTTACTCAAGTTTGTAGACGTGCAACAGGTCACCTGATGAAGCACTACTGACATACAGTGTTTTGTCTGTGTTGTTATATAACACTGTACAAGGACATATTAACCCATCTTTCCACTCTAATACAATACGTACGGGTGTACACGTTGGTGTTATCTGATGTATGTTTACTCAAGTGTGTAGACTTTCAACAGGTCACCTGATAAAAGATTACTGACATAAAGTGTTTTGTCTGTGTTGTTATATAACACTGTATGTGGACATATTAACCCATCTTTCTTCTCTAATACAATACGTACGGGTGTACACGTCGATGTTATCTGATGTATGTTGTATGACCCGCCCCCTGCCACATAAATACTATCATCATCACCCAGAGTCAGACCTCTAGGATAACTCAACTGTTCATGTTTATATATATTACACACTTTACCGTCCATACTCAAACTTGTTACTGTGTGCTGTTTAAAGTCTGAAACATACATTGTATCCCCGTCACTATTTACTGTAATGTACAGTGGACGTTTAAACAGGTTCTGGCCTTGATCATTGTGTTTGAATATTTGAAGAACTTTTCCTTCATGATTAAGGATTTTCACAGACGGATGTTCCCCATCAAACGTAACAAATAATTTGCCTTTTCTATATGTAATTCCCTTACAACCTGACTCCATTGGTACAAGTTTTACTACTGACAAGTTTCCATCATAACGTAGAAACACTAAGTAAGAGGCACAGGTCACCACCAGAGTTCCCGGATCAGTACATGTTATATCCCATGGTTTATTATCAAGTTTGATGTAACATGTAATGATGTCTGATCGTAAGTCAACAACTTTAATAGAGTTATTATAACGGTCTGCTACAGCTAAAAGGTCACTGGACATCAACACACTTCCTGTTATCCAGACTCCTTTTGTGTCCGTTTTGTGTTTCATCTTAATATCCTTCAATAATTTGACTTTTGTTGGTTTAAAGATGTCTGTCTTCATGGTTTCTTTTTCATTTTGTGTTTGCTGATCTTCTTCTCTTTCCTCTTTTCGTCTAAATCCTGACTTACCAATGGTAGGATTGTCTTCCTTTATTAGTCCTACCTCCGTCTGATCTCGTTTCGTAGTTCTTCTCTTTCCATCATTTTTCATTCCCAACGATCCAAATTTCAGCGGCGAATTAAGTGTGTTCATAATGTCTTCATTGCGTGAAAATGCATACCTTCTCACAATGTTTTCTTGTGACATGCTTTTTGTTTCGTCATTGTAGTCTTTGACCTGAGTTAGAGCTTTCATGGCAGAAATGAATAACTGCTGGTTTTGCTTACAGTTTTCAAGAAATCCTAGAGCGGATGATATTTCCGACATGTCTACTAGATGCTTGTCGTATAGTGTATCCACGGATTCAATAGCTTTCAAATCTTCATTTTGTATTTGCTCAGCTTGCTGCATTAGGTCGTATTCTAATGCATCGATTTTCGAATTTATTTCACTTCTAAATACCTGAATATCGGCTTTTAGTTGTCTGAAACAGTTGGTTACATCAATTGAGTCAGTTTGCTTTTTATTTTTATCTTCTGCAATTTGTTTTTCTATGTCTCTTATCTGCTTTAATAATAATTTATATTCTTGACTGGAGCTGAATCCCTTCGCCAAATCATCGATGTACTTTACACCGCATTGGCCATGATCTAGAGTAACGCATACAGAACAGCAACATGTGTCATGCTTATCACAGAAATACTCTATTAATTTCCCATCATGCTTAGCACAGAACTTGTCCTGAACATTAGATATTTTCTTTCTTGGCATTTCGTCCCTATCAAGAAGTCGATGTTGTCTGGAGGCCTTGTATTTTGTGTGATGTTTTGCACAAGTGTCACATAGGAATTCGTCACAATTTGTACAATAAAACTGGGCATTTTCATTTACATTACCTATAAGGCAAGGATCGCAGGGAATACCAGTATCCCAGTCCTCACTATAGACTTGACGTCTCCCAGATACCTCCATTGTTGATGTTCAAACTGAAAGAGAACCAAACGGGTTTGTTTTGTCTCAAAATATACAAGCATTTGGTGACAGTATTACTTATTTTGTCAGAAAGATTACAAAAGTCGTCTGCTGCATACGGAAACGGTCTCGGGGTTTAGTTTTGTCATAGTATAGATAATCAAACGCTTAATCACAGTTACCAGCTCAATATACACGCTATCCTTGATAACGTGTTTCTCAATTAACAAAGGATGTATTTCGTACTGAATTTGTTCATGTATTGATAGCGAATAATTTAGCTTGAGTGTTCGATGTATATTCTCAGTATAAAATACTAACAGTTTCCCATATGTGGACGCATTATGACGCTTCTATAGCAAACAACCTGTGAATACGTATCTGTCAAATTTCTCCATATGCTATAGTTATGTTCCATATATTTACTTTGATGTTTTCAAAGTCGTTTGAAAATAATAAGGAAATAAATTCAATCTTAGAGTCAAACAATGTTGGTCTCAGATAAGTCAATACATATTGTGGGGCTGAACCTGCATGCAAACATATTTGTTTGCAAATACTCGCAATCGTTGACTACATCCATTGGTAGCGAGTTAATTACTACATGTGTAAATTAGGAAATGTTCTTTCATAATTAAAGCTCAACAATGATTTCGACTGGCTAATCTTAAAGATGTTAAACACAACACAAACAAATCCCTCGGGCGCCATTATGTTGACGAATTTATACGTTCAGACAAACAGTTATTATTTATATAATAAGTATTCCACAAACAAAATGTAATTCGGGCAATATGATACCTTTCTATTTACCCATACAGTGATATGAGTCTGTGCATGAGAAAAGGCACAACATTACATTTTTGAACAGTATAGATCAAGATCAGCATGTGAATCACCACTAACTGATCACCGATATACAGTGTTCTAACAAAATTTAAGTATCAGGTGAACATGTAAGTTTTCATTTGCATTATCTCACATATTGTAAAACGGGCATATGGGGGAAAATAGCTCCACTTCGTTTACGTAATATACGGTTTATGTGATAACAAAAGAAAATCAGATACAATGATACTCCATATTGCATGACGCGCCTAGTTTCTATAGTCAAACATAAAATAGATAGAAATAATAGACAATTCAGCGTTTATCCTTCCCCATCAGTATACGTATTTTAACGCATTTAGAGGAGACATTTTTTATATATTTATTTACCCTTATATATCAGTGATCTTAAGACTGTTTAGTATCAGGTGTATACATTTTTTTTGCTGTTTACGTTACTTTAGGTAGCTATATGTATTTTTTCATTTTTTTGAGTTTGTTCGTAAAATGTTTTACGCCGCATCTAACATTCTCTTGTTCTTGTATTATAACACAGTGATTCTTGGTAAAGGTACTTGTACTACCGGTCAATGTATCCTGACTCGAGCGAGTCGGTCGTAATCCTAGAGCAACACACCTGTTTGCCAAGGAAGGAAAGCATATAATACTGTTTAAATTATTTGGTTTTACATGGCCGGGGATCAAACAATTGACTCGAAGTGAACACTCTATCAATACACCACTGAGGATGGTCCACAACTTTAGTGAATACGTATCGCAAACAAATGGTAGTCAGGGACCACTATCATTAGTTTATTGGATAATACATTTTTTCCCTCATACTCCAAAATGGTAACGACTTTTTACACACCAACACATACTTGTGACACTGTTTATAATAAGTATTCTGCAAACAGAATGTAATTCAGAGTCTTTCTCTTTGCACAGACACTGGTCTATTGAAGAAGTTAATATTTTCTCTTTTCAGTGATGTCAGGTGCGGGAGGTCGGGGTTTCGATCTCCAACTGAGTCATACAATTTTTTTAAAAATGTAGATTATGCTTTCCCCCCTTCGCGGCCAGTGTCGTAGGGCTATTTAACTGTTGGTTGGAAACGAAAACATTCCTGCTCATTATGAGCAATTTCATCTTTTTCCACAACACTTTTCAAGAATCGTCTGGTACAGATACGTCAAAAGGCGTCTGCATTTGGGAAGTTGTTAAATAAATTACAACTCACTAACCCGCTTCTTGCTTTTATTCCTACATAAGGATAGACGAACAAACAAATTAACAAGATCTAGTCACAAAGTCAATGTTCTACTGAGGAAGTTAACCGTTTGTCTCTAGCAGCAGAATTGTTATGAATGTACACGCACACACATTAAGTTCAATCAAACGGATCAATTTAACACTTTCCCTCATATAGACGCTTTCTGACACCTCTGCAGCAGAATACTTTTGAAAACATTAAAACATATGCAGAAAATGCTCAAAACAAGCAATTTCCCATTTTGCAACAATGTTTTCAACTCTTTTCAATAATCAACAATACTTATTTAGAGATATTTCATATTTGTGTCTATATGTTTTCAAAATTGTCTGCTGCAGGTTTGTTGTATGTGGGAAAAGCTTAAGGAATATATACGTATGGTAGAATGGCATTTTGAACACAAATTCATACATGTTTCACATTGCCGGTAAAACATGGGTAATTGAATGTTTTCCTTTATTTCATAGCAACTTGCAAACGTATTTTAGCATATTTGTAGCAGACGCCATTTGTCACAAAGTGTTCAACTGTATTCAGTTTTAATATGTTCATGTATACAACTGTATGCCTAAATGAGTTGCAGATTTCTTGTATGTGAGAAAGGGTTAACAGTATCTATAATGTTCATGTTTATATAATTTACAGTATTCAACAAAGACTATAAATAGCATATCAAGGACTGGTCAATTATGTTTGAACTGTAGAACCTTATATTTCAACTTTGAGTTAACCCTTTCCTTGATAGAGACGGCTGTTGATGACTATGCAAACGACGACTTTTAGAAACATGACAGTAAATCATGCATTTTTGAAAAGTGCGATTTCTCAGTTATTTTTTAATGTCCACGTCTGTCGTGTAGTAGTAGAGCTTCCACGTCGGTCGTGTAGTAGTACAGCGTCCACTTCGGTCGTGTGGTAGTACATCGTTCACGTCGGTCGTGTAGTAGTAGACCGTCCACGTCGGTCGTGTAGTAGTACAGCGTCCACGTCGGTCGTGTAGTAGTAGACCGTCCACGTCGGTCGTGTAGTAGTACAGCGTCCACGTCGGTCGTGTAGTAGTACAGCGTCCACGTCAGTCGTGTAGAAGTATAACGTCCACGTCGGACGTGTAGTAGTACAGCGTCCACGTCGGTCGTGTAGTAGTATAACGTCCACGTCGGTCGTGTAGTAGTACAGCGTCCACGTCGGTCGTGTAGTAGTAGAGCGTCCACGTCGGTCGTATAGTAGTACAGCGTCCACGTCGGTCGTGTAGTAGTATAACGTTCACGTCGGTCGTGTAGTAGTAGAGCGTCCACGTCGGTCGTGTAGTAGTACAGCGTCCACGTCGGTCGTGTAGTAGTATAACGTTCACGTCGGTCGTGTAGTAGTAGAGCGTCCACGTCGGTCGTGTAGTAGTACAGCGTCCACGTCGGTCGTGTAGTAGTATAACGTCCACGTCGGTCGTGTAGTAGTACAGCGTCCAAGTCGGTTGTGTAGTAGTAGAGCGTCCACATCGGTCGTGTAGTAGTACAGCGTTCACGTCGGTCGTGTAGTAGTAGAGCGTCCACGTCGGTCGTGTAGTAGTACAGCGTCCACGTCGGTTGTGTAGTAGTAGACCGTCCACGTCGGTCGAGTAGTAGTACAGCGTCCACGTCGGTCGTGTAGTAGTAGAGCGTCCACATCGGTCGTGTAGTAGTACAGCGTTCACGTCGGTCGTGTAGTAGTAGAACGTCCACGTCGGTCGTGTAGTAGTAGAGCGTTCACGTCGGTCGTGTAGTAGTAGAGCGTCCACGTCGGTCGTGTAGTAGTACAGCGTCCACGTCGGTCGTGTAGTAGTAGAAAGTCCACCTCGGTCGTGTAGTAGTACAGCGTCCACGTCGGTCGTGTAGTAGTACAGCGTCCACGTCGGTCGTGTAGTAGTAGAGCGTCCACCTCGGTCGTATAGTAGTAGAACGTCCACGTCGGTCGTGTAGTAGTACAGCGTCCACGTCGGTCGTGTAGTAGTAGACCGTCCACGTCGGTCGTGTAGTAGTAGAGCGTTCACGTCGGTCTTGTAGTAGTACAGCGTTCACGTCGGTCGTGTAGTAGTAGACCGTCCACGTCGGTCGTGTAGTAGTACAGCGTCCTCGTCGGTTGTGAAGTAGTAGACCGTCCACGTCGGTCGTGTAGTAGTACAGCGTCCAACTCGGTCGTGTAGTAGTCGATTGCCACGTCGGTCGTGTAGTAGTACAGCGTCCACGTCGGTCGTGTAGTAGTACAGCGTCCACGTCGGTCGTGTAGTAGTACAGCGTCCACGTCGGTCGTGTAGTAGTACAGCGTCCACGTCGGTCGTGTAGTAGTAGAACGTCCACGTCAATCGTGTAGTAGTACAGCGTCCACGTCGGTCGTGTGGTAGTAGAGCGTCCACGTCGGTCGTGTAGTAGTACAGCGTCCACGTTGGTCGTGTAGTAGTAGAACGTCCACCTCGGTCGTGTAGTAGTAAAGCGTCCACGTCGGTCGTGTAGTAGTACAGCGTCCACGTCGGTCGTGTAGTAGTAGAACATCCACCTCGATCGTGTAGTAGTAAAGCGTCCACGTTGGTCGTGTAGTAGTAGAACGTCCACGTTGGTCGTGTAGTAGTAGAGCGTCCACGTCTGTCGTGTAGTAGTACAGCGTCCACTTCGGTCGTGTTGTAGTACAGCGTCCACTTCGGTCGTGTTGTAGTACAGCGTCCACGTCGGTCGTTTAGTAGTAGACCGTCCACGTCGGTCGTGTAGTAGTAGAGCCATCACGTCGGTATTGTAGTAGTACAGCGTCCACGTCGGTCGTGTAGTAGTAGAACTTCCACGTCGGTTGTGTAGTAGTAAAGTGTCTAAGTCGGTTGTGTAGTAGTACAGCGTCCACGTATGTCGTGTAGTAGTACAACGTCCACGTCGGTCGTGTAGTAGTAGAGCGTCCACGTCGGTCGTGTAGTAGTAGAACATCCACGTTGGTCGTGTAGTAGTACAGCGTCCACGTCGGTTGTGTAGTAGTACATCGTCCACGTCTGTCGTGTAGTAGTACAGCGTCCACGTCGGTCGTGTAGTATTAGAGCGTCCACGTCAGTCGTGTAGTAGTACAGCGTCCACGTCGGTCGTGTAGTAGTAGAGCGTCCACGTCGGTCGTGTAGTAGTAGAGCGTTCACGTCGGTATTGTAGTAGTACAGCGTTCACGTCGGTCGTGTAGTAGTAGAGCCTCCACGTCGGTCGTGTAGTAGTACAGCGTCCATGTCGGTCGTGAAGTAGTAGACCGTCCACGTCGGTCATGTAGTAGTACAGCGTTCACGTCGGTCGTGTAGTAGTACAGCGTCCACGTCGGTCGAGTAGTAGTACATTGTCCACGTCGGTCGTGTAGTAGTAGAGCGTCCACGTCGGTCGTGTAGTAGTAGAACATCCACGTCGGTCGTGTAGTAGTACAGTGTCCACGTCGGTTGTGTAGTAGTACAGCGTCCACGTCTGTCGTGTAGTAGTACAGCGTCCACGTCGGTCGTGTAGTATTAGAGCGTCCACGTCGGTCGTGTAGTAGTAGAACGTCCACGTCGGTCGTTTAGTAGTACAGTGTCCACGTCGGTCGTGTAGTAGTAGAACGTCCACGTCGGTCGTGTAGTAGTTCAGCGTCCAACTCGGTCGTGTAGTAGTAGAGCGTCCACGTCGGTCGTGTAGTAGTACAGCGTTCACGTCGGTCGTGTAGTAGTAGAACGTCCACGTCGGTCGTGTAGTAGTACAGCGTCCACGTCGGTCGTGTAGTAGTACAGCGTTCACGTCGGTCGTTTAGTAGTAGAATGTCCACCTCGGTCGTGTAGTAGTACAGCGTCCATGTCGGTCGTATAGTAGTAGAACGTCCACGTCGGTCGTTTAGTAGTACAGCGTCCACCTCGGTCGTGTAGTAGTAGAGCGTCCACGTCGGTCGTGTAGTAGTAAAGCGTCCACGTCGGTCGTGAAGTAGTAGACCGTCCACGTCGGTCGTGTAGTAGTACAGCGTCCAACTCGGTCGTGTAGTAGTAGATTGCCACGTCGGTCGTGTAGTAGTACAGCGTCCACGTCGGTCGTGTAGTAGTACAGCGTCCACGTAGGTCGTGTAGTAGTAGAGCGTCCACGTCGGTCGTGTAGTAGTAGAGCGTCCACGTCGGTCGTGTAGTAGTAGAACGTCCACGTCGGTCTTGTAGTAGTAGAGCGTCCACGTCGGTCGTGTAGTAGTACAGCGTCCACGTCGGTCGTGTAGTAGTAGAACGTCCACCTCGGTCGTGTAGTAGTACAGCGTCCACGTCGGTCGTGTAGTAGAACGGCAGTAGTAGACCGTCGACGTCGGTCGTGTAGTAGTAGAGCGTTCACGTCGGTCGTGTAGTAGTAGAGCGTCCACGTCGGTCGTGTAGTAGTAGAGCGTCCACGTCGGTCGTTTAGTAGTAGACCGTCGACGTCGGTCTTGTAGTAGTAGAGCGTTCACGTCGGTCGTGTAGTAGTAGACCGTCCACGTCGGTCGTGTAGTAGTAGAGCGTTCACGTCGGTCGTGTAGTAGTACAGCGTTCACGTCGGTCGTGTAGTAGTAGAGCGTCCACGTCGGTCGTGTAGTAGTACAGCGTCCACGTCGGTCGTGTAGTAGTAGACCGTCCACGTCGGTCGTGTAGTAGTAGACCTTCCACGTCGGTCATGTAGTAGTAGACCTTCCACGTCGGTCGTGTAGTAGTAGAACGTTCACGTCGGTTGCGTAGTACTAGACCGTCCACGTCGGTCGTGTAGTAGTAGACCGTCCACGTCGGTCGTGTAGTAGTAGACCGTCCACGTCGGCCGTGTAGTAGTACAGCGTCCACGTCGGTCGTCTAGTAGTACAGCGTTCACGTCGGTCGTGTAGTAGTAGAGTGTTCTCGTCGGTCGTGTAGTAGTAGAGCGTTCACGTCGGTCGTGTAATAGTAGACCGTCCACGTCGATCGTGTAGTAGTAGACCGTCCACGTCGGTCGTGTAGTAGTAGAGCGTCCACGTAGGTCGTGTAGTAGTACAGCGTCCACGTCGGTCGTGTAGTAGTACTGCGTCCACGTCTGTCGTGTAGTAGTAGAGCGTCCGCTTCGGAAGCGAAAGATTTCGGGTTCGATCCCCGGATAGGTCAAACAAATGGTAATGGCTTCCTTTTTTTGGCGCTCAGGAGAGTGTGGTTAACATTATGACTGACTCGTTTGTGTTCTGATAACTGAAACAGTAATACTGGTAACTTACTTAAGAAATGCCGTGATGTAACTCGAGAATAACGTTAAAGTGGCGTTAAACAAGCAAATCTTTCATAAAATGTTTTTTAACTTAGTTTTATAATTTAAACATCGACGTTATAACTCTTTTCCACAGATGATTCTAAAAGCAGACGACCTTGACAATTTAAACATTAAGTAAACATTTAAGGTTATCGGATTGTTCTTAACCCTATCCCATATACACTAAATATTCACGTTGACTATGAAAATAGTTAAGAAATGAATGTATAATTATTAGAATAAAGTTAAAACTAGCTCATCATGAGCAATTCCTCCTTTAGCAACTTTTGTTTTCGAAAGTCATCTTCTATAGAAGCTTTATAATGAATGTTTATGTAGGAAAGGGTAAACATACAATGGGTTAAAACTAGTACAATCTTCATAGCGAGTAATGTTATGATTATAGAAATGTATGAATAGCAAAAGGAATCTGAATACATCCTTTCTACTATAACAGAGACGATATTTAATGCTTCTGCAGCAGTGAACATTTGCAAAGTATAAATAATATGAAAACAGAAAATATCACCAAACCACCTCGGTTGTACAGGGGTAGAACGTAAGCTTCATACTAAATGCATAAGCAAACCTCTTTGGCGCTCAGGAGTATGGGGAAAACATTTCGATCAGCTCATTAGTGTCAGGATAAATGTACCAGAAGCTCTGCTAACTAACCAAAGATGCACACACTTACGTCCATACAGGTCACTTTATTCGTCGTTCTGTGTATAAGCGTATTGCACAAACTAACGGGCATACATATCATTTTAATCGTCGTTCTGTTTATAAGCGTATTGCACAAACTTAAATGCATACAGGTTATTTTAATCGTCGTTCTGTGTATAAGCGTATTACACACACTTACATGCATAGTGGTCTTTTCAATCGTCGTCCTGTGTATAAGTGTATTGCACACACTTCCGTGCATACATGGCATTGTTATGGTCGTTCTGTTTATAAGTGTATTGCTCATACTTACTTGCATACATGTCATTTTAATCGTCGTTCTGTGTATAAGTGTATTGCACACATTTACGTGCATACATGTCATTGTTATCGTATTTATGTGTATAAGTATATTGCACACACTAACGAGCATACATGTTATTTTAATTGTCTTTCTGTGTATAAGTGTATTGCACACACTTACGTGCATACCTGTCATTTTAATCGTCGTTATGTGTATAAGTGTATTGAACACACTTACGGGCATACCTGTCATTTTAATCATCGTTCTGTGTATCAGTGTATTGCACAAACTTACTTGAATACAGGTCATTTTAATCATCGTTATGTGTATAAGTGTATTGCACACACTAACGGACATACACATAATTTTAATCATCGTTCTGTGTATAATCGTAGTGCTCACACTTACGTGCATAGTTGTAGTCATGTGTATAAGCATATTACACACGCCTACGTGCATACATGTCATTATAATTGTCGTTCTGTGTATAAGTGTATTACACACACTTACGTGCATACATGTCATTTTAATCGTCGTTCAGTGTATAAGTGTATTACACTCACTTACGTGCATTCATGTCATTATAATTGTCGTTCTGTGTATAAGCATTCTACACACGCCTACGTGCATACATGTCATTTTAATTTTCATTCTGTGTATAAGTGTATTGCACACACTAACGGGCATACAGGTCATTTTAATCAACGTTCTGTGTATAAGTGTATTTCACACACTAACGGGCATACAGGTCTTTGTAATCGTCGTTTTGTGTATAACCTTTTGCACACACTTAGTTGTATACATGTCATTTTAATTGTTGTTCTTTGTATAACCATATTGCACACACTTATTTGTATACATGTCATTTTAATCGTCGTTCTTTGTATAAGCGTATTGCACACACGTACGTGTATACAGGTCATTGTAATCGTCGTTCTGTGTATAAGCGTATTGCACACACTTACGGGCATACATATCATTGTAATTGTCGTTCTGTGTATAAGCGTATTGCACACACTTACGGGCATACATGTCATTTTAATCGTCGTTCTTTGTATAAGCGTAGTACACACACTTACGTGTATACAGGTAATTGTAATCGTCGTTCTGTGTATAAGTGTATTGCACACACTTACGTGCATACGTGTCATTTTAATCATCGTTCTGTGTATAAGTGTATGGCACACACTTACGTGCATTCATGTCATTTTAATCGTCGTTCTGTGTATACGCGTATTGCACACACTTACGTGTATACATGTCATTTTAATCGTCGTTCCGTGTATAAGTGTATTGTCCTCACTAACGGGCATACATATCATTGTAATCGTCGTTCTGTGTAAAATCGTATTGCACAAGCTTACGTGCATACAGGTTATTTAAATGTTCGTTCTGTGTATAAGTGTATTGCACAAACTAACGTGCATACATGTCATTTTTGCCATGTGTTTTCCTTTATTCGATATACTTCTTCACTTGCTTATTGGAAGGTGACATATAATTGCATCCTTCTTGTGCTCTATATACGTCATGTTTGATCGTCATATTTTACGTCACATTTCATGTCGCATTTGAAGTGAATGTTGGTATTACAAAAGAGATTTGGTGGATAATGGTAATATCTAAAATCGAGAATACTTGTTATATTTTCTAAAAGAGTTGAAAACACTGTGGTAAATGGAGAAAGTGTCTTTGGTCATGCAAAATACCAATTGTGTACGGTCCTCATAGTATAATAAAAAAGTCATAGTTAGTACGATGATGATAACGCGACAGTACGATGATGATAACGCGACAGTACGATGATGATAATGCGACAGCATGATAATGATAACACGACAGAACGATGATGATAACACGACAGTACGATGATGAAAACGCGACAGTACGATGATGAAAACGCGACAGTACGGTGATGATAACACGACAGTACGATGATGATAACACGACAGTACGATGATGATGACGCGACAGTACGATTATGATAACTCGATAGTAGGATACTACAATATTACGATGGTGAAAACGTGACAGTACGATGGTAAAAGCACGATAGTATATCGCATTATCATCATCATACTGTCGTATTATCGCGTTATCGTTATCGTACTGTCGCGTTATCATCATCGTACTGTCGCGTTTTCACCATCGTAATATCGTAGTATCGTACTGTCGCGTTATCATCATTGTACTGTCGCGTTATCATCATCGTGCTTTCGAGTATCGCGCTTCAGATCAACACCTTCACAGGCGATGGCCCTCACGGTATTCCGTAATTGTCTGCTGAAGATTGACTGTATGTGGGAAGGATTTATACGAAAAAAAACCATGAATGGTTTTTTTCGCTTATAGTTAACAGGTGTGATATTTTTTTTTTTTTTTTTTTTTTTCAATAACCCATGAAGCTTTCTGAAATGAAACTGGAAAAATCCATGGGGGCCGCCATTTTGGATATGTATAAAAGGCAGACGTAAAACACAGATTGAAAATTATTGTCGTCTTTTTAATCATTTTTTTAAATCGGTATTTTGGGTATGTACAAAATGAGCAGAAAAACACGGATTGAAAATTATTGTCGTCTTTTTAATCATTTTTGTTAAAATCGGTATTTTGGGTATGTATAAAATGAGCGGAAAAACACGGATTGAAAATTATTGTCGTCTTTTTAATAATTTTTTTAAATCGGTATTTTGGGTATGTATAAAATGAGCAGAAAAACACGGATTGAAAATTATTGTCGTCTTTTTAATCATTTTTTTTAAAATCGGTATTTTGGGTATGTATAAAATGAGCGGAAAAACACGGATTGAAAATTATTGTCGTCTTTTTAATCATTTTTTTTTTAAATAGATATTTAAGATCATTTAAATGCTGTGTTATGTGGGAATAAACATTTGTACGAAAAGTTAAAACATAATAACATAAATATGTTTTCCCGTTCGTCAAAAAACCGACAGCATTAGCCTTCTACGCCCGAACCTAAATTTTGACTGTATCGTTGCCAAAGAAGGACGTGACGTCATTTCCATTACACTTCATCTTGGCGTAACGTCAATGGAGCGACGTCGTTTCCCGCAAAAAAAGTGGTATCAACATGAAAGACCCCAAATTCCTATACATGAGCTATTGCCACACTCATTCAAAGTATAATTATTTATCAAACATTGTGGCAAAAGGATAACTTTCTCATAAGGAGCAATTGTTCTTTTGGTGACAATCTTTTCCTAAATCGTCTGTTGCATAGGCCTCAGAAACTGTCTCTAATAGGGAAAGGGTTTAGCAGAAATGTGACCCCTTACATAATTTGTTCCAGTCATATTGACTGGTTGAAAAAGGTAGTCGCCAGATGGCATCAGAAAAGGGCTGATCTATTTGCTTCTTTACCATAATGCAGGTGATCGATTAAGGATCATCTTGGCCCTCATGTTTTAACCTCGTTCATTATAAATGTATTCCTTGATTTTCTGAAAGTTTTTACTTTATTATTTTCTGTTCGTAATAATAGACGACAGCAATACGAATTCCAAATATGTTATGATAATGCAAGAAACATGACATTAACATTATTATTGTCTAGTCAATTACTTATAAATCCTTTTTGTATGGCCAAAGTATGTTCTTTAATTTTTGTTTATAATTATCTTGCGTTTTTTCGTAAATAGGTAGCACCTATAGATATATTACGAAAAAAACCCATGAATGGGTTTTTTCGCTTATAGTTAACAGGTGTGAGATATTTTTTTTTTTTTTTTTTTTTTTTTTTTCAATAACCCATGAAGCTTTCTGAAATGAAACTGGCCAAATCCATGGGGGCCGCCATTTTGGGTATGTATAAAATGAGCCGAGAAACACGGATTGAAAAAAAATTATTATCGTCTTTTTAATATTTTTTTTTAAATCGATAATTTGGGTATGTATAAAATGACACGAAAAATACGGATTTTTTAAATTATTGTCGTCTTTTTAATATTTTTTTTTTTTATATCGATATTTATTAAAGTGCTGTGTTTTGGGGGAATTAACATTAAAAATAAATGGAACTCTGTAAGAAATATGTATTCCCGTTCGTCAAAAAACCGACAGCATTAGACTTCTACCCCTGAACCTAAATGTTGACTGTATCGTATCCAAAGAAGGACGTGACGTCATTTCCGTAACACTTCATCTTGGCGTAACGTCAATGGAGCGACGTCGTTTACCGCAAAAAAGTGGTATCAACATGAAATACCCCAAATTCCTATACATGAGCTATTTATCAAACATTGTGGCAAAAGGATAACTTTCTCATAAGGAGCAATTGTTCTTTTAGCGACAATCTTTCCCTAAATCCTCTGTTGCAAAGGCCTCAGAAACCGTCTCTAATAGGGAAAGGGTTTAGCAGAAATGTGACCCCTTACATCATTTGTTCCAGTCATATTGACTGGTTGAAAAAGGCAGTTGCCAGGTGGCATCAGCAAAGAGCTGATCTTTTTGCTTCTTTACCATAATGCAGGTGATCGATTAAGGATCATCTTGGCCATCATGTTTTAACCTCGTTCATTATAAATGTATTCCTTGATTTTCTGAAAGTCTTTACTTTATTATTTTCTGTTCGTAATAATAGACGACAGCAATACGAATTCCAAATATTTTTTGATAATGCACAAAACATGACATTAACATTATTATTGTCTAGTCAATTACTTATAAATCCTTTTTTATGGCCAAAGTATGCTCTTTAATTTTTGTTTATAATTATCTTGCGTTTTTTCGTAAATAGGTAGCACCTATAGATATATTATTATACACCCTTCAAAGGATATCGATTGACACAACTCGATAGTGTTCGTCTACTTTATTGTCGTCTACTCCACTCCTATACACTGGTTTAAAAATAGTTGAAGTAGTCGTTAGCGAGTATAAGAGAAATTATGAGTTTGTTTAGAGACGTTTTAATTTCAAAAGAATCTATAAGTGAGGTTAAGTAAGCATATCGATTGGCGAATCTTTGTCTGCTTGCACGCTACTTTAATGTTTTCTGATTAATTTTCTTCTGCACTCAGTTTGCATTATATGGTTTCTTTAAAATATCTTGCTAAAATGAAGGCAATCTGAATGTCAAACAGTTTAGATGTCAGATCAGTCCCAACATTTTGTAGGCTTTGATCTGGATGCAAACTCAACGTTTCACATAGGTTATCAACTGTTGGTGATATTCATCGCTAGCGAGCAAAGGGTTACATTGCGATATTTTTTGAGACGTTTTAATGTCCTTCATTTGTATACAAGAAAGGTTTAACAATCATATCGACTGACGAATCTTTACTATGATAATTTACATATTTACCCTAATGCATATATAATCTGACGAATGTCTAGTCCAAGGTGAACATATAATTGTTCGTTTTCATTATATCAGACACCTTTATATTCATCAATTCACTAAATATGTATACAACACACAGAATATTTGTCAGGGAGGAAGGCACTATATCTTAAATTATAACACTGTCAATAGTATATTGGATATTGGATGATATATTATTTTCCCTCATATGTCGTACTCTTGAAATGTTTGTACCGATAGCCACACAAACCAGTATGTTTGATGAATATACCACACAAAGAATGTACCTCCGTCTTTGAGAACGATATTTGCACAGCCGATGATATTTTGAAGGATATACAATTAGTTCCTTTCATCAATCAGTACTTTAACTTTAGATAATGATTTCAGTTTAACACAATGGTTGGTATAATAGCCCAGTTTCTATAGTCAAATAAACCTCGTTAACCTTTTCCCTCACGCATATGTAGTCGACACATTTTCAGCAGACGACTTTTGAAAAAATTGTGGATATTGATTATAGAGTAAATATATTCTCACAATCAGCAATATTGGAAACTCTATTCAATGAAATAATTTAAGTTATATAGAATTGCTTTGTTCTTTCCTCGATGTTTTCAAAGTCGCCTGTTGCAGAGTTGGTATATTTTGAAAAGAGTCAAGATGACCGAGTTATAATACAGTTTATCTTTTCCGTGATATAGCCGACTTTCCACGTCTCCAATAGCAGGTAATTTTTGAAATAATTGTGTCAAAAGTAAGATTTATATAACACCATATTTCACTATTTACAATTTGCATCCTCTGATTTGTTTAATAAAGCTATAAATATAATATATGTAATATATTCATAGATTACAAAAACAATATTACACATTCTATTTGAGTTTTATAAAATATGTACAGATATATTTGAATTCGGTTTCGACTGCCAGCAGTTACAAGCAGTAAATTGGCTTGTTGAATGTTTGTGCGTCTATAAACGAATTGCAAATATCCGTATTAGACTGCGCGTGAACGAACAATTGGTTGGTTCTAAGTTGTTCGCAAACTCGTAAAGTCGTAAATTCGTAAATTTTCTATTTCCTGTTGTATGACCTGTCCTATTTAATATTTACGACTTCAAAATAGAACATAAAAAGCCTTATATTGAACAAAGTGAGAAAAGTTCTAGATGCGGTAGTATGACGTCAATCAGACTTATTTAAGTCTTATTACATGTGGAAACAGTGTCATTTCATTATTGAAAACACTTAAAATGTTTATAAATCGTCTGTTCATTATCTTCAATGCTTTAGAAGGTGGAAACAAATATGTCACAGTCGTGATACAGTTGTATTTAGCTACTCGAATTGTCGAACATTGACACCTCTCTTGATCATTGGTCTTGCGAAATACCTAATTGTGTTCATGCGCATCGTAGTATAATATAAAGCGACATATTCTACATAAAACAATGCCAACCAGACATTTGATGTAGAGGCTCGTATTGAATCCTAAATGTGTCAAATAATCAGAACAATATGATGTATTTTGGCGAAGCAGGTTGTGTGTGTACACACAGTTTATGGTCATTCGAGGAGTAAACAGTAAATGTCTAACTGTATAGACCGTTACCAAATTTCCAAGTTATGATTTCTAAGAGATTTCAATTGAGATTGAGAAACTCCGATTTCTGACATATGCGTTTCTTGCAGTTCGCTCAGCAGAGAGCGATGTTAGGGGTCGAGGTTTGATTCATGTTCAAAGTTATCCCGTATTCAATAACCATTAACATATTAAGGGTTAAAGTATATATGCCATTTAAACTTATTGGGTACATAGTGAATTCAATTAATAACGTCGAGCTGTTTTATCGTTTATCTCAGGAAATACAATTTGTTTGAATTAAGTTTGTATTACACATAACGGGTTTTAAAAGAAACGAATTGAATAATGTCGGAGGGCGGAGGAGATGTCTAAACTGGCCAGAGCATGCATCTGTCCTTACCCTCCCCTCCCCTGTTAAATAATATATACAACAGGTTAGGGTTGGGTAGCCAGCTTGAAGTTCCCGATTTCACGTTTCGTCATTCAACAAAACTTCTATTATTACTTGGGATTCGAAAAGAGTTATGTTGTACTGTCCATTAACATGTATACTTGCAAATATAAACGTCTGTACTCAGTTTCTCTATCCTAAAATGTATAGGGTTTTGGTAAATAATTAAACGTGTTTAACCCAAGTATGTAAATGATTTATGTTCGTTTGAAACATTGCATTTTGACATAATATCTAATAAACTATTCCCACATACAACAAATCTCTAGCAGACGAATTTGTTAACACCTGTGCATAAATATGGAAATCTCTTATAAACGAAAACATATAAATTAGACTTGAAACCTATGTTGCAAAAGGAAAAAAGTCCTTATTATTATGAGCAATGTTTTCGCCACACTGTTTTCAAATTTCATCTGCTGTAGTTGCGTTGAAATACTTCTGTAAGTTGGAAATGGTTATAAAAAGTGTATTGGTGTTTTAGCCGATTGATTTACCATTTCCGTTTTGCAAACCATTTCCTTGTTGCAAAAGAAGACTTTCAGTTAAAGAACCCATAAAAGTAATGAATTACTCTGACTTACAAATTATGATTTGTTTAAAAAGGTTATTCATGCCAAGATGTTTTCAATGTGTATGTTTTGTATGTGGTCAAATTGTCTTTAATTTTCATGTTAATATAATAACTTGTATTTTGTCAAAACAGATGGATATCATAGCGATGTATTTGTATACTGTTAAAACAATCGTACTTTTGATAAGACTGAGATGGTGGATAGGATGATCTGAGTCAACACTGTTCAGAAATGCCTATTTGTACCTTTTACCATACAGTTGCTTTATTATGACTTTGCTATTAGTAAATATGAATGATACATATATAAAATAAACTACAAAATGAACAACTAGAATCATATATCTCTGAACAAATCTAATATAAAATAAGTACAGTAATTTAACTAAATCTGCGTTAACCCTTTCCCTGATAAAGAGGTCTAGAAGCCTCTGCAATTTACTACTTTATAAACATCTATATATTTTGAATATAAAAAAATTGCTCAAACGAGCAATTTGTCATGTGTTTACAATGTTTGAAACTTTGTATCATAAGTCGTCAACTTGTTTTGATGTTCTGATTGTTAACTTTCGATGCTTTCTAAACAGACGACTATCTCTTTATAACACTGCGATTGAACCTGTTCACTGATACAGACAATATTCGGCGAAGTGAGGCTGACGACTTAAGAAAACAAAGCAAAGAGAAGACATTGAAGGAATCGAGCGATATCTTTTTCCACAAATGATTTCAAATTCTGTATTGAAATTTAAACTTCCAACTTGTTTTCCACAGACGATAGTAAAATCAGACAACATGAAGTGAACTTTAAAGGTGATCAGATTGTCCTTAACCCAATCCCTTATACAATCAATCTACAGCAGGCGACACTAAGAACATAATGTCAATGCTATGGACAATCAGCTCAGGTTGTGCAGATACGCCAACTGATGTGTATCTACACTTTTCGAAAATAAGTCTTTCACAAATGGGATACCAGTCTATATCGAAAAGCAGCAAGTTGCTTAGAAACAATGTTGTATGGAGTGCTGGTGTGCGAATCCTAGGAAACACATGGATTGGTGAACTGGTCCCCTCAATATAACCGAACAATTGTTGAAAACGGCGAAAACACCAATCGACGCTATAACTAAAAAGAACCTAATCCAGTTAGAACAAAACTACATGTCATTTTATTCTGTGTTTACACTGGTTGCTATCTAAACATGGAAGTAAATAAGGTAACATGAAAAGAAAAGAATATTGAAACCTATTGCAGTGAAATTAATCATCCCAGGTAAGCGGTGTAGGCTATATGTATTTATAAAATATAATATGATATTTATAAACTCTTACCTCGTTGTTTACGTTACATGTTGATTCAGTTTTGTAGCTACTATTCAAATCATAATTCATAATTATCCAATCTGGCTTTGTGAACGATTGCTCCAAAAATATATCGTTAGAGCACCCTCGTCATGCGCATGTGCAATATTCGCTTACACCTTTGCCAAAAATCCAAAATATGCAGCAGATGACTTTGAAAAAGAACTAGGCAAAATAATGTGAATATGTATAAATAAAAGTACATTTATTGAATAGAGCTAAATACATTTTGTCAAAACAAAATGTGCTCATAATGAGCAATTTCCTATTTTGTCTTTTTTTTCAAAAGTCGTCTGCTGCAGATAGAAAGGGATACATCTCGTCATTTAATATTTATAATGTATGGATTGCTAGATCCTTCACCGCAGTGATCATATCAATATACATTTTTCCGCTGTACTTTGCAGTTTCTGATCTTCATTTAAGTTCTTCTTAATTTAAGACACAAATTGCACTTTATAAACAATTTCTCTCTTAACAGGGCATATACCACTCAAAGGTGCATGTATAATTAAAACCTAATCCTTTAGACTGAATCATCAATGTTTATTGCACAACAACTAACAGTCAAAAACGTTGCAAAAAATAAATGAATTTAAGAATGACAAACGATACATAGTTTAACCCTTAACCGCAAGTCGACACACTTTCTGCAGCTTTTAGAAACATTACGTCAAAATAGAAAATATATCCTAATGAGTCATGTCTTCTGTGCTACAATGTTTTAAATTCATGTCAATAACTATACTTTAATTCATAGCTTGTTTGCATAAATCATTTCATAGTCGTCTACCGAAACTTACTGCCTTGAGCAAGACTTAAGCTGTACTTAGACTTCACACGATATAACAATGCTAAACTTGATGTCTTTCAGATCTAAGTCATTTTCCTATGTTTAGTTGTCGTTTTCTTCTAAATGAATTCAATCTTAAATAGTATCACTCTGAGTTTCAAACAGTGTGGATATTAGATCAGCCCACTCCATGTGTGGGTGCAATCTGAATGCAAGCTCAAGTCGTAGCATAGGTTATCAACGGTTTGAGACCGCAGTTAAGCGACTTTATAATTTCGAAAAGTTTCCATATATATCAACCTTGATATATCGACTGGCAAATCATTAACATATGTAATCATGAAATTAGTGCGTCAGCATTTAGTTGCCTTGATACATCAGTGAACTGACGAATGTTTTGTTAAAGGAATATATCAATTTCAATTAACCTTATTTTAGATAGCTATATGCATTTTAGGTCGGAGTTCGGGTCTCCAACTGAGTCATGCAACAGTATTTAAAATTGTAGATGTAGCTTTCAATCCTTGGCGCTCAGTGATGTAGGGCTAGTAAAACTATTGGATAGAAACGAATACTTTCTGACACATTATGAGCAATTTTACCTTGTGCCAAAAAAGTTTTGAAAAATCGTCTGGTACAGATACGTCAAAAGGCATCTGTATTCGAGAAAGGTTTAACTATATTACAACTAACTAATCAGGCGACTCTTGCATATTGGCTCTTTCCGTACATAATGATAGGCGAACAAACAATATGACGTTAACATGATTTAGCCACAAAGTCAATGTTTTACTGAGGAAGTTAGCCGTATATCGCTTGCAGCAGAATGGCGGAATGTTGATGAATGTGAACGCACAAACATTAAGTTCAATCAAACGGACACATTTAACCCTTTCCCTCATATTGAAGTTTCCTGACGCCTCTGCAGCAGAAGACTTTTGAAAACATTATAACAAAAGGAAAAAAATGCTCAAAACAAGCAAATTCCCCTTTTGCCACAATGTTTTCAATTCTTTTCAATAATCAACATTTCTCAAATAGAGGTATTTTATATTTTTGTCTATATGTGTTTAAAGTTGTCTGCTGCAGGTTTTCAAAGCAACCCGCAAACGTATTTTAACATATTTGTAGCAGACGACATTAAAAAAACTTCGCTGCCAAAGGAGAAATTGCTCATAATGATCATATGCCTAAATGTTTTCAGGGTCGTCTGTCGCATATTTCTTGTATGTGAGAAAGGGTTAACAGCGTCTATAATGTTCATGTTTATTTAATTTACTGTATTCAACAAAGGCTATAAATAGCATATCAATGACTGGTTAATTATGTTTAAACGGTAGATCTTTATATTTCAACTTTGAGTTAACCCTTTTCCCGATAAAGACGGCTGTAGATGACTATGCAAACGACGACTCTTAGTAACATTACAGGACAATCATGCATTGTACAAAAAGTGCTATTTCTCAGGTTTGTACACACACAAAATCACTCAAAAGTCGTCTACTTAAATACGTTCGTGTTAAATTTATTTACTTTTCTGTGTTTACTAATGTGTCGACTTTATAAACCGCATAATAAGTAAAGTGTTAAATCAGTACACACAGTCGTGATTTCTTTATTCAAATGTGACTGTCCCCCTTTGTTCTGATACCCAAGATTTTTAACACGTCTGTAGCAAACGACTTTTGTAAAAAGAAATAACATGATCACCGGAAAAACGAGCGATTTCTCTCATATACCCAAAACGCATCGGAAGTGAAGAAGTAGAGCGTCCGCGTCGGTTGTCTAGTAATAGAGAGCCCTCAGTAATAGAGATCCCTCCTCGTAAGCAAAAGGTTCCGTGTTCGATTCCCGGTTAGGTCATATAAATGATTATGGCTTCCTTTGTGGCGCTCAGTAGAGTGGTGTTAACATCATTACTGACTTGCTTTTGTTCGGATAACTTAAACATTAATACTGGTAACATACTTAAGAAACGCCGTGATACAACTAGAGAATAACGTTTAAAGTGGCGTTAAACAAGCTATCATTTCCCAAAATATTGTTTAACTTTGTTATAATTTTGATATCAAATTTTCAAGACGAAATAACTCTTTTCCTCAGATGATTCCAAAAACAGAAGACTTTGAAAAAGTAAAATATGATGTTAACGTTAAAAGTTATCGGATTGTACTTAACCCTATTCCTATTTAATTTTCGAAAACAAATTATGAATAGCTCTTCCTCCTTTAGTTACTTTTGTTTTCGAAAGACGTCTTCTGTAGAAGCTCTAAAATGAATGTGTTCGTAGGAAAGGGTAAATATTCAATGGGTTTAAACACGGGTACAATCTTCATAACGAGTTATTTTATGATTATAGAAAAGTATGAACAGCATATTGAGGAATGTGTTTATAATTCGAATGCGCAATGGAGATTTCTTTATAATGATCTGAATGATTCCTTTGTATATTGATATAGACGATATTTAACGCTTCTGCAGCAGTGTACATTTGGAAAATAAACAAAATATGCAAACAGTAAATAGCACATAAACTACATCGGTAGTGCAGGGGTAGAACGTAAGCTTCTAGAGAAAAAGGTCCCGGGTTCAATTCCCGGCTGGGTCATACCAAATGCTTAATAAAATGGAATGAATGGCTTAATTATTTGCCACTCAGGAGTGTGGGGATAACATTACGATTAAGTTGTTAGTGTAAGGAAAAATGAACCAAGAGTACTGGTAACTAACTTCAGATACTATTGGGGTAGAACGTAAAATTCTACAGAAAAAAGGTCCCGGGTTCAATGCCCGGCTGGGTCATACCAATGCTTAAGAAAATGGAATGAATGGCTTATCTATTTGCCACTCAGGATTGTGGGGATAACATTATGATTAAGTCGTTAGTGTAAGGACAATTGAACCAGGAGTACTGGTAACTAACTCCAGATACTATTAGGGTAGAACGTAACATTCTAGAGAAAAAAGGTCCCGGGTTCAATGCCCGGCTGGGTCATACCAAATGCTTAAGAAAATGGAATGAACGGCTTATCTATTTGCCACTCAGGATTGTGGGGATAACATTACGATTAAGTTGTCAGTGTAAGGAAAAATGAACCAAGAGTACTGGTAACTAACTCCAGATACTATTGAGGTAGAATGTAAGCATGCCCGGCTGGGTCATACTAATTGCTTAAGAAAATGGAATGAATGGCTTATCTATTTGCCACTCAGGAGTGTGGGGATAACATTACGATTAAGTCGTTAGTGTAAGGAAAAATGAACCAGGAGTAATGGTAACTAACTCCAGATACTATTGGGGTAGAACGTAAGCTTCTAGAGAAAAAGGTTCCGTGTCCAATCCCCGGCTGGGTCATACCAAATGCTAAAGGCTTATCTATTTGGAACTCAGGAGTGTGGAAATAAAATTACGATTAACTCATTAGTGTAAGGAAAAATGAACCAGGAGTAATGGTTACTTACCCTACACAGGCCGTATTATAACTGAAAGAAATTGTTAAAGTGGCGAAAACATTCAGACTTTCCTTAAAATGTCTCCAACACAGTATTCAAATCCAAACTTCAAATTTTTAAGACGTTTTTTTCCACAAATGATATTGAAAGCAGATAAAGTTGAAAATAAAATTAAGTTAACATTAAAGGTGATCGGAGTGTAGTTACTCCATCGCTCATACAACAGAGTTGCTGCAGGGGGCTTTGAAAACATAGTGGAACTGATACGGACAATCTATATTAAGGAAAGTATAATTTGGAAATAAAAAACATAATTGTATTTGAATATCGAAACAAAAATGGCTGCAGGATAAGTTGAGTGTTAGATAAACCATATTATAATAGTGTTTGATAATTAACACGTATTAAATAAAGAATGTTTATGAACATTAAGTGATGCTCCAAGTAAACAAACCTTAGCGTATTTATTGCAGGTGTAGTCAAACACTAGCATAAGCATTCGTGTTATGGATAAAACTTTACAGGAGGTTCTTCAAAGACTAATTTAATCGATGACAAATGCAGATCCACTTCAGGTTGTGCGGAGGCATGGTCTTTTACATAGTCATTTGAATCGTCGTTCTGTGTACAAGCGTACTGTACGCTCATCATGCCAAATCATGTCGATAAATTACGTGTTAACAGGTCATTTGGATCGTCGTTCTGTGTATAAGCGTATCTTACGATCGTCATGCCATATTCTGTTAATACATTACGGGCAAACATGTTTTTTGGAATGTCGTTCTGTGTATAAGCGTATTCTACGCTCATCATGCCATATTCTGTCAATAAACAACGAGCAAACAGGTTATTTGAATCGTCGTTCTGTGTATAAGCGTATTCTATGATAAACATGCCATATTATGTTAATACATTACGGGCAAACAGGTTATTTGGATTGTCGTTCTGTGTATAATCATATTGTACGCTCATCATGCCACATTCTGTCAATAATTAACGAGCAAGAGGTTATTGAATCGTGAGTATGTGTATAAGCGTATTGTATGCTCATCAAGCTATATTCTGTCAATAAATAACGAGCAAACAGGTTATTTGGAACGTCGATCTGTGTATAAGCGTAATTTACGCTCATCTAGCCATATGCTGTCGATAAATTACTAAGATTATTATATGCTCATTATACAAAATTATGTCAATAAATAACGAACATGTTACTTGAATTACGTACGAGTAATGTCATTAGAATCATCGTTATAATCATCATGCCAAATTATGTCGAAAATTACGTGCAAACAGGTTATTTGAATCGTTGTTATGTGTATAAGCGTATTGTATGCTCATCATGGCAATACATTACGTGCAAACAGGTTATTTGAATCTTCGTTCAGTGTGTAAGCGTAGTGTACGCTCATCATGCCATATTGTGTCAATAAAACAGGTTTTTTGATTCGTCGTTCTGTATATAAGAGTATTATACGCTCATCATACGCAATGATGTAAATAAATAACGCACATGTTATTTGAATCATGTACGAATAATGTCATTTGAATCGTCGGCCTGTGTATAAGAGTATTGTACGTTTATCATGGCAAAGTATGTCGATACATTACTTTCAAACAGGTCATTTGGATCGTCGTTCTGTGTATAAGAGTATTGTACGTTTATCGTGCCAAAGTCTGTCGATACATTATGTACGCACAGGTCAATTGAATCGTGGTTATGTGTATAAGAGTATTTTACGTTTATCGTGGCCAAGTCTGTCGATACATTACGTACAAACAGGTCATTTGAATCGTCGTTCTGTGTATAAGAGTATTGTACGTTTATCGTGACAAAGTATGTCGATACATTACGTACACACAGGTCATTTGAATCGTCGTTCTGTGTATAAGAGTATCGTACGCTCATGATGTAAATGTATGTCAATAAATAACAGGTTCATGAATCGTCGTTTTTTCTTTTATAAGAGTATAAATACACAACACAAAATTGCCGAAACGTTAAAAACACGTGTTGTATTTTGCATTTAATTTTCAAAAAATGACGTACACATTTTTAACTTGAATCGTAGTTCTGTGTATAAGAGTAATGTACACTTATCTTAACAAAGTCTATCAATAAATTACGCAAACAAAATATCGCCTAAACGTTAAAAACATGTGGTGTTGTTTGCATTAAACATTTTATAAATGACGTACACATTTGTTATTTGAAAAGTTATTCTTTGTATAAGAGCAGTGTACACTTATCATGCAAAAGTCTGTCAATAAATAAGGTTTATTTGGTCTACCTCAAGATCAGCAAACGACCATTTGATATTACATACCAAATGGTTATACGTAAAATTATAAGTTTGCTGAAGTTTGTGAATAGTTGTGTTCATCCTGATCAGCATGATCATCTAAACTGTCTGATCGAGGTTTACAATGTTCACACGTTACTTACATAGTCTTGTTAGAAGCTTCTGTCAAATGATGTAGATTTGTTAGAAGACGTACTAAATGTACGTGCCGGTCTGAAAATACATTGGATCTGTAAACAGTCTAAGGTTATCTACAATCTCTGATTTACATAACCACTACCATAATCAATCACCTGATTGTTTTAACCCCGCCATGCAGAATTTCCTTTTTGGTGAGAAAATAATAATTCTTCTCAAAACCATGTACTTCATTAAGGCAATTGTTGACACTTCACACTTCTTTAACGGATCATCTAGACTGTTAGTGTTTGTGGCAAACAGATAATGTGGATGTCGTTCATTTATAACGAACAATGTTTCTTTTACACTCAAAGCTTAATTTTTTTGTCAGTATTTCATCCTCCCTATGTTCTTTCAAAAATGAGGCGTATCAAAACATAATATACTATTTCAGACGTTGTATCCATGAAGACACACACATATAACTGGCAATCTGATTGGCTCAGAATCTATCCAATAGCTGTTATTGGTACGTTTGATGTTGTCCGTTGTCTATAGGACGGTATCATATTGGGTAGGATACCAGTTTACCTGTTGTATACTGATGCTGATATCTGCAATGTCGTGTTGGTGTATTGTCGGTATTCCGACTACGCGCTAACACGACTAATAAGGAACATTGTAGTTTTGACGTGCTGAATCGTTTTGTCCATGTGTCGTGTTTTATGTCTATATTAAAAATGTTCCATCAAAGTCTGATATATGGAGATTCGAATAGAATCCCCGATAAGTAAATTAATCAACCAATATGATGTCAGATATACCTGTTTAACAGTTACCACATGCAACAAATATACAGCATGACTATGATAATCTCTAAACTCGAGAATACTTGTATTATTTTCTAAAGGAGTTGAAATTGGAGAAAGTGATTTCGGTTTTGCGAAATACCAATTGTGTACGGTCCTCATAGTTTGAAAAAACATGTACAACAAGAAAGGTGACATTTAAATTCAAAATGTGTCAAATACTCGGAATAATATGAAGTCAAAGATACATATTAAAACATTCCAAATCTGCAGCAGACGAGTCTGTCAACACCTGGGCATAAATATGAACATTCTCTAAAACAGAAAAATCCATGTTTTATTATTGAATATAACTGAAAACAATGTTGCAAAACTGGATAGTGTTGCTTATTATATGCAACTTCTCCTGTATTGTTTTCAAAAGTCGTCCAGTAAGATGAGTTTAAAGGCGTTAGCAGGAAAGGGCGAGTGAAATATATTCCATATCCACTCAAAACAAACACATTTTCTTTTTATTTTATGAAAAATGGTGATAAAATAATGGAACTATTTGGTGTCTTTGTACCTCTTCACACGCTGACGAATCTGTGTGAATGTATTTGTTTACAACACAATGTCAGACACTGACAATACGTCCAATTTGTTAAATTTACAATATTTTAATAGCTGTAAATCAAAAACTGATGCTTCTGTTGAGACAGCTGACTCACCTGCATTTAAATTGTTTAGAAAATGTCAACATCGCCTTTGGCGCTGAAAAAGTTGAAAACAAATTAAAGTGCAAGCTAATTTAGAAGTAATTATGTGTTATTCTACTTGTAAAAAGGACCGGTTAGTTTGGCGGCATAAAAATGCAATATTTAACTGGTGGTTTTGAGACCAGTTTTGTTGCTATCCTTTCATTCCCTAGGTATGTACTTTGAACGTTGACCGGCCTCTCTAATTTTAAATTGGAATTGACAGACACAACGGTATTTCCTTATTAGAAAGTAGAATGTTCAGGGAAAGGGGTTCTTTATTATTGTCTCATCTGAGAGTATTAGTTTCATCGCTTGGGTGATTAAATGTCGTCTGATTACGTCTACCAGGGATACTTTCTTAATAATTTACGGATGAGGCGAGACAGTGATTGTTGTTTGCGTTTCTGTTTGCCTGTTGTCGACGGCGACACGGCTATAGGTACAAGTATTTGAACTTCAGTACGGCTTACAGGTATTCCCTAGTGGATATAAGTTTGTTGCTTTATAGTTGCCATACTAACTTGCGAACGGTCCGTGGCTGTGTGCTGTTGACACATGTTATGTCTATCATCTAATTCATACGGGCTAAGCCACCTCTACACTAGCATTGTCTTAAAAGTTACAGGGTTCTGTATTTATAGAATAAAAGATATGGTATAAATGAACAATTTGCTTTCAGCATGTATCGTATTGATAGGTGAGTTTAATGAATTTACTTCATTCTGCTACCATGAATCAGGACTTTGTGTATTTTAATATTATACAGATATAGATATGTGTAATTTATAATGGGTCATTTAAACTGCAATCACAACATATATCCGAAAGCATAAGACAAGAAGGGTGTTACACAATTTCAGAATATAAGTGTCTGTTCATTGAGGCTGCCATGGGAAAAGGGGCTATCCAATGAAACTGCTACAGGGATCTTTGTTTATCATACAACAAGTTGTAAACAGTTTCAGCGTTTATTCCATGAGGCTACCATAGGACAGGTGTATATTCAAGGACACGGTCGTATGAAAGTATATATTCAATGAGGCTGTCATTAGGTATACTATGACTGTCAATCCGGGGCTATGAATTTGAACCCCAGCTCGGCCAACGTTTTCTCAGACGTTTAACAAAGGCTAATGTGCAAAGCATCATACGCCTTCCACCAATGGGATAACATTATATTATGAAAAGCAGCTAATTGCACATGAAGAGGCAGCCGTGGTTTGACTGAACAATTGTTGAAAACGGCGCTCAACCCGTATCAATTAATGGTTCACAGCGTTTACATGTTCCTTTCATATTCCATCGCTTTACATCTTCAATGAGACGAACGGTCATAACAAGGAGACGCCTTTCACAGGTCCCCTGACGGCTGTAAGTATCCGATTGATCACTATAGCATGTGTAGCTAGGAAGCATAACAAACACGCGAGTACCGTCGTACACTATGGTTTCACAAATACATAAGCCCACGTTCCTCAAGGCTTAAACAAAAAGAGTCCCAGGTCAGTTTGTAAAAGGTACTGGACTGTCGCAGAAAGTACATACCAGTAGTCTAGTTACGGAGAAGGGAAAAGCTATTTTCCCACTATATCTCTCTTATTACCAAGTAAAATCCTAAATTGTGTAAAAACGATTTACTTTACATCATTCCTGAGTAACATCGGCAAGTTGCTTACAACCATATTGACCAAACGACTGGAACAATGGCTTGAAACATAGAAGTTATGGATGAACTTCTTCAAAGTCATGCTATCAAACTGGTATGCATAATGTCCAACTATGTACACGTTTAAACAACTCTTAAAGTAGGAAAAACACTTATTTCGTTACCTGCATACATAAGACTTTCCCTTAAATAAAAAAAAAAATCAAACGAGTGTGTGCAAACTAACGTTCACACCTTCACGAATTAATTAATTCCATATTGAATGCGATATTGTTTGTTGAGTAACATTTATTGATTACTTTTAACCAGTATTTTATTGCAATAAAAACAGAAATGAAAAGTGCCATCAAGTGCCATCGACGGCGATATAATTGAAAAACGAATTGACTTGAAATTGACAATTTGAAATATCACTGTATCCCTCATGAAAAATATACGCCAATATCAGTCGTGTGCTGAAGCACATAATTGTTACACACGTGCACGCTTTTAGTTTGAGGGTAATTGCCATATTTATGAATGACATGTAATTCAAACTAGCCCCAATATCCGGTCATTAACGACTTCGGTAATTATAACAGGAATCACCAACGGAAAAGTGCTATTAAATAATGATGTATTTTACAGTTTCTGAGGAGACGGTTATAAGATTCCACATAAATTCAAAAGCGCAGTGTAGAAAACGAATGACGCTTTTCACGGCTAAATGATGAATAACGAACGATGCTGTTTACAATGACAGTTGTCAATCATGGGAAATAAGAATGACCGAGTCCGGGTTCAATCTCACGACTCGTGGTGTTATAGCCATCGTTAACAAGAATATCTCGGCTCGACATGATTATCATAGTAGATGCACTACCATCATATAGGTAGAGCTTACCTCGCAAGCTAGCTGCAATGTTATTATGTGTTGCCGACAAAAGTACATCATGAAATAAATAATGACATCCTAGCAGAATGTTGAGCGATAAATCATAGGCGAAAAGAAGGATATGAATACACCAATTAATCTAAGTATTTTATGATTCAAAACATGTTCAAAATTGTAATAAAACAAAGCGGACATGTTGTGTACTTGTATTATAGAGAAAGAAGGCACAACCGTATAGCTTAGCAGAATCTTCAATACTACACAGATTAACATGAAATACATGGGTTAAATAAAAAATATATACACTAAATTAGAGGCGTGGTTTTGAGTGGATACACTATCATTCATCAGTTCATTAGTTAAAACAATATACACAAACGAACAGATTGTAGTAATTATTTAAATGATGATTTCACCCGACGCCTACATTGAGAACATAGGAATTCTAATAATTGAAATTCGATAAAACTGTTGAACTCATTTAATTATTAGCAAAGTACGATTCAATAACAGCAGAGTCAAACGCAATTAGACAAATCGATAAAATCGCAAGGGATACTGGGTAATTAGGCAGATATAGTTGGAAAATACCTGTTCACCTTTCTATATATCGACCACTGCTATGTGTTTTCTGCATATTCTACTTGAACTCAAATGTTCAATTGTATATCTGGCAGGACCTGACTCGATTACGTTTCTAAATTGCAGAAAAACAAGACACAGTCGTCACTAAATTCAATACGATTGTGTTTATAACTTGGTGGAGCGTATGTTATTCTATTTTACGCTGTTTTCAACAGTTTTCAAGTTATATGACTAAATATTCTATATGGTACATGTTTAAGTGTTAATTGCGTTCGGATGCGGACATGTGACTGGTGCTACGGTCAACAATTTAAGCAGGAGTAAAGATATTGAACACACTGTGAAAGAATAATCTATACATACAATCGTGTTATTTCCTGAGTATGAGTGACGAATTTTTGACGACGACATGTTGGTGGAAAACTTTAAGGGCTCCTGGTATTCTCTTAACATGAGCTTTGTGCGGGCGCCTGCGTGCCTGGGTGTAAAACTTTGAGCACCACTGTACTCCATTTTAAGTATAGGTTTGAGAAATAGACACAACTTCTGGAAGCATGCTCTGACGTTATAAGCGTAATAGTTGTTGTCTCGAACCCGGCAGAACATGACCAATCGTTCAAACCATCAACAATAAGTTTTGCAAACCCCTGTTGCAACAAACTTACCTGTCAAAGACTTCTATCTGTCGACTTGCGTCTGTGGATCGTTCCTTTGTGTTGCTCTTCGTCTCATTGTAGATGTAAAGCGATGGAATATGAAAGGAAGAAGATTCATTGATTGATTTAGATTTAACGCCATTTTAAACGTTGTTTCTATCAAACCACAGGGGTCTTTTCACCTACTCATGTGTTCCTGGCTTTTCAAAACCACTCATGTGTTCCGGGATTTTCAAAACCAATGCTCTACAAAACATATTTTTCAGGGAAATGATTGCTTTTATACAAATTCTGTTCCCAAATTGGTGGAAAGCAAATAATGCTTGTCACAGTGGCGTTCGTCACACGTCGGAGAAAATGTTGGCCGAGCTGGGGTTCGAACTCATAGCCTCTGGATTGACTGTGTAACTTGTTAAATGATAAACACATTGTCCCATTGAATGGACATTTACCCAATGGCAGCCTCATTAAATAGAGAGTTGCCCATTGCAGCTTCATAGTAAAGACATTTACCCTATGTCAGCCTAGTTAAATAGATAATTTCCCCATGGAAGACTTCAAAAAATAATTTCCCCATCACAACCTCTTTGGATATACACTTACCCCATGGAATCCTCGTGAAATAAACATTTATCTGCTGAAACTTTGTAAAAACATGTTGCATGATAAACAAAGAACCCTATGGCAGCCTCATTGGATAGACACATACCCCATGGAGCCCCTTTGAACCGACACTTATCTGGTGAAACTTTGTAACACCCTTTTTGTCTTTTGATATAGGATTACTGTTCGTATTGCAGTTTCAATGACTCATTACAAAAATATATCGGTAGAATAATAAATGACAAAGTCCTTTGGACTGATTCCTGGATCTTTGTTAACCGTATCTTGTAATATATCTTTAGGTGCTACCTACCTCATGAGCATGCTTTGGCCATAATATTGACATTAAAAGTAAATGATTAGACGATGATATTGTTCATATCATGTATTTTGCATAATCACAAAATCTTTAGAATTCGTATTGCTGTCGTCTTTTATTACGAACATAAAATAATAAAGTGAAGACTTTTAGAAAATATGAAATATATTTTTAATGAACGAGCTTTAAACACGTGGGGCAAGATGACCCGTAATCGATCACAAGCATAATGGTATATGAGCTGTTCCACGAGAAAACCAACAGTATGGACTCTGCGTAATGTATCGACCCAGACCAGCCTGTGCAGTCTACACAGGCTAATTTAGGCCGACACTTTCCGTCTCAGGGGGATACAGGTATAGAGTAATGATTCCTGAAACAGAAAATCCACTAAATAGTAAAAAGTGTCTGTCCAGATTAGCCTGACCGGAATGCTTAGTCTGATCCTGGTCGATACACTACGCAAAGTCCACAATGTTTGTTTTCTCGTGGGACGGCTCATATATATTAAACCTTCTAAATACAGGACCAGTTAACAATATAGACAATTATACTGTAGTGGTAACCTAGCCAATACGACATCCCTGAATTGAATCATGAACATACGGGACAAAACGACGGACCATTCGCACGTTAATATGGTAGCTATAATAGACTTGAAAAAAAGAAGGAAATGGTTCCGACAAGGCAACGACTAGAAATCCACCAGGGAAATACACACAAGCCGTGTTATGTACCTTTGACAAATACTGGTACATATAGCCGTGTCGCCACTGTTCCGCATCGACAACAAGCAAACACAAACGCAAACAACAATCACTATCTCGCCTTATCCGTGAATTATTAACAAGTAAACCCTCTTAGATACTATTCCAACATTATTACATGAATAATAGCGTCGCCCAATTTTGAACATTGAAAAATCTACTTTCGAGTATTGGCGCGTTAAGTGTTAAGTGGAATTATACATATTAGACTTGCAAAGTTTTCGAAATCGTTTTACGCTAATAATCATCAGGTCTAATGGAATCAACTATACTATTCATTGTAATCATCAGCTCGATCGATCGTTACCGTTTTTTGTTCTGTTTACTTGTTTAGTTTAACCACATAATCCAGTTATAACTTTAAATCGACTGTAGTGTTACCATAACGAGATTTTTTTGTTCAAAATAGACAATTTTTAAATAAGCATACAATGGCACTGCTTATCTATTTCCTGACTTATTTTCTATTCATCGATGGTCTTAAACTGACATTAGCGGACCAAAGACATCTGCAACTTATAAGAAAATCAACTTCAGGCAATCTGTTTGGACTAGGTTGTGCTATCGAACAATATGAACAATTTCATTCAACAGGTGTCATGTTTAATCCTGTGACACGTGCATGTGAGTCACTGAACGAATGGTGGTTTACAAACCCAATCCAAGAGTCAGGTTTCTCTACTTCACAGTTCTGATGAAGGAGGATGTCTTTCAACCGGTAAGCCTTCTTACTTTCTACAATTTGTCACAGTAGCTTTTATTTTAAGTGTTCAAGTCAATTGTAAGGTAGGAACGATATTTGGAATTAATAAAGTGTTGCTAAATATAAAGTTTGAACATTCAGACGAAATAATAGACAAAAATTAAGCTATAAAACGTGTACAGCTCAATTCACTTACTTATTTTTGTTTAAATAATCTTTGAGCATTCTTTTGGAACTATGCAATACCTGGAATGTATCATTCAATAACATTTCAAACAATATAGAATGAACTACACATTCATTTATATACCAATGTGTTTAAATAATGCTCAATGCAACACCCAATAAACAACCTAATCATATGGCTTATTTTCACATTTAGATTTCAGTTTTCACTGTGACCCTTGCCAGTGTACAGTTCTAAGCTAACGAATAAAAACAAATATGCCCCTATTTGGGATTTGCTAAGAAGAAATCAAATCAGTTTAACTGGGTTACACGAATATAATTGTGTGTGAGTTTATCTTCTTTTATGAAGAACAAACTATTAAACAATTAGTAAATTGGGTACCCATTTACATCCCAAAAGCACATATAAACGTTAACCTGAAACACTAGCCGCTAATGTAAGCGTATTTCAATGTGCCTATCATTAGTTCAGGTAAACTTTCAGTGAAACATATTTATTTGGATTCGATAACATTGATGACTAGTGCCCAAACGCATATTCACCCGTTCATAAATATCCTAAACATATGTTTAAGATTAGCCGGGTATAAAATAGGGCAAATCTTAAGTCAATGGGATATAGGACACATATGCAATAAGCTTTTAATATACAATCGAAATTAATTCCGACCTTGATCAATATGATTGGTTGCGTAAGGAACATAAATACAAACATATGTCCCTGATTGTTCTGCAGACATGCATGTCTATTTGACTACAGGTATGTGTATGTGTAGTTATAAAATAACTTGCCAGATGCATTAGTCTGTCTTTGTACAGAAAACACTATTGAATACACTTATGTTGGAATAAAGGGTTTAGTGTGTATAATTTGCTTATCTCAAGACTGCAAACCCAGGTCAGCATGAGCATCCTTGCTAGTCTGATCAAGATCTCCACTGTTCATTTTCTTAGAAAGGTTAAATGTCACATTAATATTTTAACGATTTTGCATTCTGGGTAAAATGACTGAGATAACGAACCTAGGCTCTATTCTTGACCTGAGATTAACGGTAGCTAAGTGAGGTTTTAATTTAATTTCAGACTCCCAATGCTCTCATAAAAATACCAAACGTAACAGTGACCGAGTTTTCAGTAGTACTGTTCTTCAACTCCGTATATGATTTGTTTACTTGGCGTCCAGGATTTAAGTAAGTAGACTGTTCATAGAATTACGAGAATTAGTTGTTTTATTTTATCTATATCAACAAGTACGTTTAAACCATTGTACATGTATACACCGTCTGTAACTTAGCCCGAGAAATTCTATCTGAAATTATCTGAGCCATCATTATAGCTTCAAACCACATTGAAGTCAATTAGGGGTCAGTATGCCGTATATTTATTTTCTACGGCGAACTTGCTGCGGGAACAGAAAGGGTGAACATTTTCCAATCGTGTTAAGATATTCTCGTCTAAATCACCTTGTCTGATGCTATTATAATGTGGATAACCTTTTATAAAATAATCGTATTGATTGGTTGTTAAACACGGCAATCAGGTGGCATAAGAAAAGGGGCAAAATGACATGAAATTAAAACTACATTATTGTGTATGTGCTTGTCTGATTTCAAGATAATTTAGCAGAACTGTTAATTCAGTGACCCTTTACATGTTTTAAGTCTTATGCATTGGTTGAAAGTTGAAGAAACTAGGTTGCATCTAAAAAGGGGAAAACAACTATTTAAAGTCCTTTTCAAAGATATGTGCAGATCTCTTGTGTGTGCGGTATCTGAGAAAGGGAGTAAAATGCATAATATTTAAAATTCTTGTTCGATTTCAAGGTTATTTAGTAGAAATAGTCACTACAAAAATTGTTCAAGCCATATTAATTTGTTAAAAGAAGTGAAGCGAGGCGGCATCAGGAAAGGGGAAATTGAACGTTTAGCTTCAAATGCCATCTCATCCTAATCAACTAGGCAAATGTTAACAAAACTTCACAGTAATGTTCTTTTAGTAGTCCTCTTTCAAATATATTCAAAAATATCAATTTTAAACACAAATGATGTAGCTTCGGCCAAAGGAAGAGAGTAAAATGCCTAAACTGCAAAAAAATTCTATCCTATATCGGCTAGTCCGATTCCAAGATAATGTACTACAAATTTTCCTCTACAATGTTTGTTTATACCGTATTGATTGATTGAAAAACCTTGTAGCCAGACGGCATTAGAAAAGGTGCAAAATGACAAAACTTAACATTTTCTATTCAGGTTTTTGTCTGATTTCAGGATACATTTGTAAATTGTTAAAGCCATATGTACTGGTTTGAACGATAAGTTACCATGCTGCATTAGAATAGGGATAAAATAAATAAACTTTAAGCTTTAAACAAAATCTCCTCACAAACCATTGGGCTAAAATCAACTTAACCTCGCGGGAATATTAGTTTGGTTGTTCCCTTACAAACTGTTCAAATATTTAATATCATGACAAATGTTTCAGTTGCAGTATCCACTCCTAGAAGTATCATTCACGCTAATGATTATTATGTCTCCGATATTAGTAGTTACACATATGCTACATAGCTAACCACTGAGGTGATCGATTCAGGGCCACGCTTGTCCTTTGTTTTGGAGAAGGAAAACTCGTTTGTACATTATTACACTGCTTTTGGTTTAGTCCTACTTATATCAATCTGTTCATTGTTATACAAATGTTTTGTTAACACAAAAGCTTGCAATTAATTTCGTTGAACAGACAAAAACAGTAAAGTTTGATACGGATATGAATAACCAGAAAATAATTCACCACTGTTTTGGAAGATTATACATCTTAATTTATTGTTATCATTTAAAACATAAATAGATAGTATTGATAGATTGCATATTTTGAATGCATCAGTTGGTGTTGTACAGTCAAAACATAGGAAGACACTTACTGTCATGAATCTTTCTGGGTGGATTTCCGTAGAGGTGTTTTAGGTAATATGATAATTAAAAAGGTAATATGTGGATCGAATGATATATTCTGATTTGGTTCAATATATTTCTTTTCTACAAGACCAGCAAATATGTATGATCTTGGAAATTCATTGTGGCCTGATGCATCATTATTTGTCTGTCATGGTGGTCTTTTTTTAGGTAAATCTGTCTGTATGTATCTCCTCTTAACCGATCGCAATTCCACCTTCAATACTTTCAGTATTTTTTTTTTGTAGACAATATAACTTTCAAATGCGTGAATACAATATATCTCCGTAATGATATATAACATTAAAACAGGTAATATATGTATTTGAGTGCTAATGTTAGCCAGCCATAAGAAATTAAACTCATTGCGCATGCTCAGTTTTCCGGATATGAATGAAAGAAATTCAAGGTTACCTGTTTTTTCTATGTAACTCTAATGTGAGTTTTACGAGCTGAGCAATAAAACAAAATCAGCCAAACAAAATCTATATTATATTAAGATAATTTCCTTAAAGAAATGTACAATCTCAAAACGAGCTTTGCTCGACGTTTACTTTGCTGATGTACAGTGATATTTATGAACTATGCCATACTCCATTTAAAATTTTGATTGACTCCAGTGTACACACAGAGAATATATCGTCAAACTATGCACGATTATTACGTCATATCATATGCTATGTCAGTATCACCGGTTTTTCTCATCAAGTTGCCTATAATGTTACCTACTATATAGTCATTTATACGTAATTTGATCGGATTCTCCGTATGCACATGTCTTTAATTGGTACCATTTTGTGCTTATATTCATACGAGTATTACATATTTGTTTCCAGTTCTCAAATAAGAATTGAATTTCAAGAAACGGACCAGCTAACGATCGGCTTCCATGCTAATATCGCAACATATCTTCAAGTCATCAACTTCAACTCGTTCATATCGGGATCCTGGGTAATGGATTTACAGCGTCCAATTACAATAACAAATCAGAATACAATCTACAAATTCGAGGCAAAAATAAATTTGATAAATATACAAGTAAGTAAAGTGAGTTTAAGAGCTTCCTTCATTAATCATTTTGTCTGGTATTACTAAACAAAAGTATGTGTTAATCTAGCAGATCTACAGTATTTGAAAATATTATTTGGAAAAATAAAAATAAATTTGGTGATGAAAGACAGAAAAGGTAGAACGAGTAGAACATTAATTAATTAATTAATACGATAGGTTTTGTAAAAGTTGTTTGTAAACTTGCAGTTCTTCATTGCATACCATAACAATTTATAAAATACACATGTTCAGATATTTGAATAATGTGTAACAGGAATGAGGAACGGTTATATACTATAGCTATTCCTTGTTTTACGATCCGCCTTACAAAATGACGTCGGTAAATTGGTTGGCTCTCTCACGAAGCTTCGCAGCGACAATCGCAGTGAGTGTGTTAATTGATTACGCGCAATGGCTTGGATAACCCTCTGTTGAGGACAAATATCATGCCATGCTGAATTTGAAATAGTAAAATATTGTTTTCTTCATTTATATGTATATTACAGTACACAGGATATATCGTATAATCAGTAATGATAGCCAGCATTTCAGCTAAGATGAGGAATGGTTTTTTTTGTTATCATGTAACGACCTTCTACGTGGTTAATGTAATTGTGTTATCTAAATCGCCAGCAATTTAGATTGTTTTCTCAGTTCAGATGTTATCGCAATCGAGAACGTACGGATTCAAATATTAATTTAAACAAAAATAAAACTCGAAGTGTCCAATTTATTACTTTGTAGGTCTACATAGACGATGTTCACGTAATGAATTATCCGCATCTAACAGCGATTTCAAACTACCAAATGGTAAACGCCACTGCCAAAAATGGAGCGAAGATATTAAAAGTGCAGTACTACTACCCTGGGTAAAATTGATGATAATGACTGGAGCAGAACATTTTGTATGGTTCTTTAATTGGCACACGTTTCACGAAACCCTTACCTTCTGACAATAGACAATAAATTACAATAAGGATTATATAAAATTGCGGGCTATTAAAATCGGTGAACAATAAATGGAGCAGGGAGTCTAAACATTCTGACGATCCAATTGCAGACTTGTAAAGTCGGTTCTCGTCATAGCTGTCTTTCAACTGATACTCCCTGGGTCGCAAAGTCGTATGACGATGCTTTCTTTCCTACACTAAGAAAGGCCTGAACATAAAACTTATAATTTTAAAAAGTAACTGTGGATAGTTAACCCCTTTCCTCAAATACATTTTGATTGATCAACAGCGGATACCTACGGGACATTTTAATGATAATGGTAGATTTTGTTTTCCGACACATTATTTGACGCTGAATTGTCCACTTTTCTTTTTTTTTTTATATCTCTGAATTTGCAAAAATGAAAACTACATCACATTAGTTATTATGAAACTATGATTTGGCAAACTTCAAAAAGGAATTTATAACATACACTGTTTGCTATATGGTGTGTGTGTGTGTTTACTTTAATGATAATTGGTGTAGAAATATCTTTTAAATAATTTCGGATATGGTTATGTATGGGTAAAAACCTTAAGTGTAAAGCATAAACATTTTCATAATATATTTATGAACATAGGCTGATTGATGGATTTTTTATAAAAAGAGCAGAAGATAAAGTTGACAATTGCAGTGTATTAGTTTCATATAAATTTATTTCAAACAATACTGGTATATAAAAGTAATTAGAAGTTTTACCTCGTAAATGGCGTTCATACATTTCAAAGTTCAGATTGCCATCGCATTCACTTAGAATAGAATCAGGGGGATATGAATCACACAGTGAAGAGAAGCCAGCGTTAAGGAAGGGAATACAAATGTGGCAGTAATAATGAGTGTCCTATACTTTTCGTTTCGGTTAGGGCTCGTATTTCTGTATTGCACTAAAAGAGAAACTTATATTATATTTGGCACGAATCTGTGTAATGGATCACGTTTAAGAGAAATAACCTCCCTTTTTGAAAAGGGGGTGTATTTAAGTATTGGACGTCATCTACATCAACTATACTCTCTGTGGTTTAAATATGTACAATGTATTTCTTTATCATGACTTTTTTATTTGCTTTCAATGTAAAGATACATGTATGTATATATGCATGTATAAGTGAATATGTATGTGAATGTATATGTGCGTAAATATAGGTATATGTATATGTATGCATATGCATATATATGAAACCATGTATTTGTTGTAGCTAAATATGGTAAATATTTGGTCTCTCTTCTGGCTCCAAAACAAAAATTACTACTTCGTGAATTTTGCCAAAAAGAGATTTATAGATTAGTTAACACATTACAATCAAAAGTCGTCTGTCGTAACAGGAGGCTACTCTTCCCAGTTAAGTAATATCTAGTTAAAATACAAGATTATTCCTTGTCGACTAAGAGTATCATTATGTATGGTTTCGTTATTTTCTTTGTTAGTGTGTGTGTGTGTGTGTGTGTGTGTGTGCTAATTCTATTTGCTGTATATATTGTAAACATGACAAGAACCTGTACAGTTTTCCTCAATAAAGTGTTCTACAGTTATTACCATTTTAATGCATTTGATATGACCCGGCGGGGGATCGAACCTACGACATCCCGCACCCAACGCACGTGGTTTAAACAGTACCTAAATGATGGATGTCATCGAACAATCCTGAAACTTGGCTACTGTAATACCACCGTTATTGGGGGAGTACATAACCCATAACACGAACAACTACAATCTTCATTGTTTCGGTTATCAACTCTCAGCTCCCAACACTGGCTATAGTTGTATGGCTGATTTAAGACTATTGTGAAGGTATTTTACGTAGTTACCTACGAACAGCTAAAAGAAGGAAACAAGTGCATTAATACATGTTATAATATCCGAGTCAATTTGTATGTAAAAGAAATCGAAATTTTCTAGAAATAGTGAGAAATATATAATATAACTAATCAAACCCGATGGCTACATTGAAGGAAAAAATAATTAAATCACGAATACGCATAATTTAACTGTTGAATACATTTCCTTTAATAATCGTAGTATTTTCCCGTCCAATATCAGAGAAGAGTTTACACCATGTTGCATTTCAATAGATAGAGTCACAGTCAATTTTACGTATCAAAACATGCGCAGGGGAAGCGCAATATCTCATTTAGAACGTTTTGGATTGAATAATGCAGAAGTTTAAGCCTACAGGGCTGCATATAAAATGCATTTAAAATGAAAACAAAATAATGCGACTGATAACAAGTTATTATGTACAAACCATTGTTCTATTCTATGAGTCAAAAAGAAATTATTATGTAGAACTGGTTCGTTTCCACATACGGACATTTTTCTTTACTAAACACGTTAAATAGTTGACTGATATATATATTGAGATTTTGCTTGATGTTATTTTTTCGTTGGAGAAGGTTAAACACTTTGCTGCTGCAAAAGTGTTGTATGGGGGACAAAGTTAATTATACATAAATATGTATTTTTGAATTCCATAACTCAGATAAATAAATATAAAGCAGTGGTTATATCAATAAAGCTTTATGTAAAAAAGCAGTGCGAGTGGGTTTAAAATAAACTTCCATGTATTTATCCTCTTACTAAGGTTTTTTTTTTCTAGTTAGAATAAACAAAACAAATATAAGACTGGGACATATGCAGGCTGGCCAGGAGGATCTAGGTGTGAAGAGGGGTTCATTGATTAGGGTTTAACGCCGTCCGTTTTCATCAATTCTTTAGTCATATCACGGCGACCAGTTCACCTTTTCATGCGTTTCCTGGTCTCACCAATACACAACACAACATACTTTCGAAGAAACTTGCTGCTTTTCAACATAAATAGTTTGACAGCCCATTGCTGAAAGACGAATGACGCATGTCACAGTGACTTTTGTCAAACGTCGGAAAGAATGTTGGCCGAGCTTGGATTCGAACTCAGAACCCCTGGATTGACAGCCCGCGTCGCTACCGACTGAGCTACCGTCGCTCGTTGGTGTGAAGAGGGGATTTGTTTGGTTAATGCAGAATACTCATTTCACTAAAGAAGAAGAAAAAATGATTAGAATCAAATGGGGTATGATTGTTATTTTAGTAGTTATAATAGTCAGCCTTGAGGATTTGCTACATTTATCAATAATAATTTGTCATGAAATGTACACAATGTTGAAAAAGACCTTGATGGGAATCTCTTGATTGTAAATTGTGAAATCTGAGATAAAATGTTTATTTAATAAACATCTATGTACCTTTTAATGATATTTATAAAAAAAATGTTGAGATTAAGTGATGGAAATACTTTTTCATTGTAGCAAGGGATCTTAATGTTTGCATGTAAGAGTACATGTATAAATAAAAATACTATTCTCGGCGAATCTAGCGATTTTCGGGTCTTAATGCATCTGTGTACGGTACATATTGAAGTAAACCTTTAGCATCCACAAAGTCTCACCACGGTCCTCACTGTCGGTTTGCATATTCAGGTAAACATTTAGTATCAACACAGTCTCACCAGAATCCTCGCTATCGGTTTGCATGTTTGATGATGAATATAAATATTTTTTGAGCGACATCTACCAATTTAGGGTCTTACCGTCGGTTTGCACGTTAGAATAAGACTGAACATGTTATTTTCGACGCGTGTAGCTATTTTAGGGTTCCAATACATCTGTGTACAGTGAAGACTCAGACTAGCCTTGAACATTCACACAGTCTCAACAAAGTCTTCACCGTCGGTATGCACGTTAGAATAGGACAGATCATGTTATTTCCGTCGCGTTTAGCTATTTTAGGGTTCCAATACATCTGTGTACATTGAAGACTTAGACTCAGACGAGCCTTGAGCATCCACACAGTCTCACCTAAGACATAAACATGTAGGAATAAGAATGTAAAATAAATTGCTTTCTCGTCTAGCGACTTTGGAGGCGTTATGTATCTCCATACAGGGAGGACTTCGTCGAGCCTTTAGCATTATTACAGTCGCAAACGAGCCTTGACTGTCCGTGTACAGGTAAGTAATTCCTAATATTTTGACACATAGCTAGATGTATAGCTCCCTTAGTTATGCAAATGTGCCTATCATATATGATCCGGTTTCCGAGAATCAATTAGACCGTAACTCGCCCGGAGTTTCTTCGTTCGAAGAGCATACATATTGTATAAGCTCTGGGATCTAAAACAAAAATAATTTCTTCTTCTTCGTCTTCTTCTCCGTCTTCTTCTTCTTCTTCTTATCCTTCTTCTTCTTCTTCGTCTGAAGAGAGCGATCAGAAAATGGGCACAGAGCGCATCACGGTGGCCATAAGCGTGGTATAAGCGTTGTGGAAACGCCAGCCATCTTGTCGCCAACGATCGCCGAGTGACAGCGTGTGTTTTTAGCATGTTCAAAACAAACGCAAAGGTTCGGCGATCTGACCTGGAACGCAGTGAGAACCCATTGGGATCGCGAATGTCGTTAGACAAGCGTCGTAACATCTCCATGAACGTATTACATGTGCTGTACACGCGTTGCAAAGACGCTTCGTAATCATCCATGCATGTTCAGTATTCACTCATCAAGTATTGATACTCTCTATACCGAAGGTAAATAGTTACATATCCCGTTTTAACCCCGCCCTACTGTGTCATACAATCTTAAGAAAATTCACACTAATTCATTTAACGTATTATCATCTACATTTTTAAACTAACTAATACCTATATGCTTAAGTAACATTACAAGAGGTCATGTTGCCCCTATTTTGCTCACCTGATTCAGTTTTATTTAAAACGAGCCTCTACCATTCTATTCAACGGATCGAACTAAATTAAACATTATTGGATAACATCGCCTGGTCAGGGTTCAAATGTGCTGGTCCTGAAAGTCGAATTGTGTGTGCCCATAAATGTAGTTGTTAATTGATCGACACAACAAATAATAACAAAGTGCAACAATACAGTCAGGGCTTTAGCACAGCCTGGAAGTGGAGGCTCATATTTCATATAGTTGTCGCAACAATAGCATTGGTGCTGTGGTACAGTGTCGGCCTCTCTCACCAAAGGCCCCACGTTCTAATCCGTTGATGAGCTGGATCTGCCGCTGCGATCTTTTTAGAAAAACCAAAGCACACATTGAGCGTGACCAATATACTCGACAGCTGGAAGTTTGTTTTGCAATCGATGGATAATAACGCAGTTTATGTACAGTTTCAATGGTGTAGTGGTTAGAGTACCAGAGCCGGTAACCATGAATGCATGATAAGCTAATATCGGAATTGTTATAAAATTCGAAAGTGGTGGTGTGTTATATGTTGTTTTATATGAGGGATGCGTGGATGGGATAATATCAATTCTCGTTGAATACTGGGTTTTAACATCCAGTATGTAATAGCCCGATCGCATTGGGCCAAATGCCATTCCGTTTGCTCCGAATGTGTTTTCCCCAATGTATCACCGCATGCTTTCCGTTTGCGTTACGAATGTTTTCTGTATGGTTTCAGAATGGACCGAATATTTCCCACATGCTGACTTCAAAAGGTTTTCTTTCCAAACTTCCGTATGCTTTCCAAATGCTTTCAGAACACGGCGAATCGACCTAGAATGAACCTAACTCTTTCCGCATGCAATCGGAAAGCGTTTGGAAAGGGTTCGTCATGTTCTATGTCCATTTTGAGTGTTCTGAAAGCATACGGAACATACTGTGCATTCTAGAATTTTCTTTTTAGGGCGATCACATTTGGCCGAATGCCATTCCGTTTGCTTTACGAATAGGAATGTGGGTGTTCATGGAACGAACGGATCATATTCGGGAAGCATTCGGTGTGTTCTAGGAGAATACTGGCTGTTCGGTTCTGTACGGATGCATACGGAACTGCATTCGGTAGCTCTAAAGATGTGTTGTGCATGTTCAAAATAACATTTTCCGAATTGCTCGTACACTTCAAGAATGCACAGTATGTATAACCCGAATGAACATAGAACATGATGAATGCTTTCCGAACGTTTTCAGTATCCTTTCCGTATTTGTTTTCATTTATGACGCCGAACGTATAACGATAGCCAGAACCCTTCAAGTATTCTTTCAAAACATTTTCCGAACTGCTCGCACACTTCCAGTATGTTCCGGAAGCTTTCAGAATACCCCGAATGGACATATAACATGACGAACCCTATCCAAACGCATTCAGAATGCCGTTTAAGTCTTTCCGAATGTCGGTGAAGTTCGCAAACTAATGTGAGCTTCTGTCAGTACAATTCATATGTCATGGAAAGAGAGGACGAGGACCACAATGTCATCCCCGGCTAGTGGAGAGATGAAAAAGACCTCCCAGACATTACTCGCAACTTGGTCGCCAACCGTGACACCCTAACTGCCAAGTACTAGAGGGATATACTGAAGGCGTACTACAAGTATGATGCAGGTGCTGTTGCTTGGCATGAGAGGATGATCCATTCGGGGTGTTCGGAAAACATATGGAACCCAGCACCTCCAAAATTTCATTCCGAATGCACCAAGAACTACACGCATGCTTCCCAAACGTTTTTTGTACATGCCATATGCTCCTAGAATGTTTTTCCGAATACTTCCGGAATACACATGGACGCCACATTTGGATGATTCGAAAGGTCGATGAAAGTTATTTTGAACATGCAAAACAAATGTTTGTAGATACCGAATGCCATTCCGTATGCATCCGTACGGAGACGAATAGCCAGTATGCTCCTATAACACACCGAAGGCTTCCCTAATATAATCCGTTCGCTCCCCGAACACCAAAATCAGTTTTATGAATTTACAGGTGACATTTCAGTATCCGTCTGATGCACCGGGGAGACTAGGTGCAATGTTAAATATGCAAAAAACTTCATATTTTGAGCAGTGTTTGATTTTTGTTGTTTAAATTGTTGGGCTTGCTATTGACATTTTAAGCATCCTTTACGTTTGATGTATTTGCTTGTTGTCTAAAAGCCGTAGCCAAATACTGGGAAATCGTATATTAAAAATATAATAGAACAAATCTAAAAGTAAATTAAATATATTTGTGTTGCCGTTACATAATTGTTTCCGTATTAAGTCTCAGCTAAAGGCAAGTATGTTGAATGCGAGTGAGAGGGTGTTTTCTTTTGAAGGGTTAACACTGTAAAATATTTACTTTTGAGATTTAAGAGAAACGGGTGATATTTGCGATATCCTGCTTCGTAAAGATTACTCCCTACAGTTGGATTAATTCAACATAAGTAAGTGAATGCGGCATTAATGTGATTCAGTTGGAAGCCGTCAAACAACCGGTGAAAAGTCAATTGACATACAAAAATACTATTTCGATATATTAATAGCGCTAGTTGTGTGAAACTGTTCATTTATGAGCCGTTCCTCGAGAAAACGAGCATAATGGACTCTGCGTAACTCTGCGTACAGTATCGACCTATTTTAGTCTACACAGTCCGCGCAGGCTAGTCAGGGCCGACACATTCCGTATCAGTGGGATAAAGGTGTAGAGTAATGATTCCTGAAAAAACAAATCCACATGAGTCTCTGTTCAGGTTAGTGCACGGCATGCTTAGACTGATCCGGTCGATATTTTACGCTGAGTCCACAATGATTAATTGGTGATTAAGCTTACATCAAGTTATTATTCAAAAATGACAATAACGATAAATCGGAAATGACGTCAAATGTTAACGTCGTTACAAGTAGCGGGAAAGCAAAATATATATTGTGTAAGGCAAATACACAAATTATCACGACTTAAGGTAGGACTCCTAGTGAGAAAAGGAGTCAATGATCATAATAAACAAAAAACTTCCTTTACAATCATGCTATTAACTTTTTCTTTTATAATTTGATATTGGCTATTTGAAATTGGTCTTTTTGTGTGTTTTAAACTTTTTTTAATAAAAAATAATTGTTTTAATGAACAAACATTAACAATCTATCGCGCAAACATTGTTTTTTCTGATGGATGCAAGGGTTGTGGAAAATAAATCTACGAACCGCCATTTTTGTTCCCCATTTGGTTTCGACTCGAAATTAAATCGTTGACAAAATGATGTGAAGTGCTTTTTATAATCATGGATTTTAGCGTTATATTTTGACTGATATTGCATCCTTTTTGTACATGGAAAATAGAAGAAAAAATACATAGTATACAAGAATATAGGTTATTGCTATTCTCTATGGGAAAATTCACGAGTTCCAACAACACAGTAGTGTCACTATTAGCGTTTAAAAGTACGTTTATGCGACAATGATAGTTTAGTTAAAGAAATCTCCATCATGCTCTCTTTTGATGCAAATTAAAATAAAAGTTTTGTTCGAATATTTGAATATTATTTCTACTAACAAAAATTCGTAGGATAGAATTATTTTTTAAAAGTAGAAAATTCAGAACATTCGTCTGTCAAAGTTATATTCCTACTTAACATGCAATTTAAACACTTAACATATAGCTGCCGTGACATTTTGTAGTAAGTAAGAAGGCTTAAAGGTTAAATATATCCTTTTTCATCAGAATTATAAAGCAGGTGAATCCTGATTCTTGGATTTGATTTGTAAACCACGATTCGTTAATGACTCACATACACGTGTCAGAGGATCGAACCTGGCCCCTCACTATTGAATCTCGTTCAATTTTTCGATAGCACAGCCAAGTCCTAATAGATAGCCTTAACGTGTTCCATCGAGCTGATGATGACAATAAAGATTAGGGTTGATTCCATTAGACCTGATGATTATCAGCTTAAAACATTTTAAACAAAAACATCTCCTTTAGATCAAACACTACATTCGTTCTGAATTTTAAATAATTAAGTGAACAGAACATAAACGGGAACGATCGATTGAGCTGATGATGACAATAAATATTATAGTTGATTCCATTAGACCTGATGCTTATCAACTTAAAACACTTTCGAAATCACGAACGTATGACTATGTTTAGTATAACCCACTTAGCGCTGAATACCTCAAAGTGGATTCTTCCATGTCCAAAAGAAATTTGTTAGGCGGTATACCAAAGCAATGTTTAACTCATTTGGGTCGCGAAGGTCGTAAGACAAGCGTCGTAATATCTCCATGAACGTATTACATGCGCAGCACACGAGTGGCAAAGACTCTGCAAAAATGGTAACATTTGCAATGGCGACTTCATGGCGCCCTCACTACGACCCTCGCGTGTCTACCATGACCACACCACGCCTTCGGAGTCCTTATGGGGTTGTCATGGCGATGTAACGATGATTTCACCACTGTTACGCTATTGCACCACGTCCGCAATGGGTTTCCAGTGCGCCTATGAAGTTATTATGGAATTTATGTTGTTCTTTATTCGGCCATGGGTGTGTTTCTTAAGCTCCTATGGCGACCATGTTTTTCATGTGCGACCTTATGTAAAATCCGTTGTTTTAAACTACATACATCAGAAATGTCCCCAAACCTAACCAGCTTATATAGTCGCCGTGATATCGTGGTCGAAACGCCGTGATGTCGCCGTGCAGTTGCTATATACGTGGAAGACGCGTGATAAGAACCCCATGAAGGTGGTTGAAGCGCCGCGGGATCACCCTTGCCAAGCCAAGATATCTCAATAGAAACGTCATAAGCGCGGAGGGGTCGCGGTGGGCGCGACATGAGAACGCTGTATGATCGCACAGGTAGCGACAAGAGCGCGGCTCTTTTCAAGTTTGTAATTATGTTAGGATTTTTTTTCGCATTGTGTTCACGTTCAACGGCGACCATGTTCATTTTTTGGTCGCCGTATGGTCGCGGATGGTCGCCGTCCAGTCTGACGGGGATTTGATCTACGCTCATGCCTCGAATGGCTCGAACAACGTGGCAATACACATATATACCCAGTGGAAGTGCACGAGCCTCTCGAGCTTCTTACAATATCCACTGATACACGTATAAATTGTGTACCCAGGGTCACGTACTCGTTACCCCCACCGAGCCATGTAATAAGTGTGTGATAATAATTTAAATCATCATTTTGTTTTAATCCTTTCCCACTTGCAGACGTATTTGGTCGTATCTGCAACAGAGGACTTTTGAACTCACTATGGCAAAATAAGACATGCTCATAAGTAGCTATTTCTCCGATTACCACAATGTCATGAACTCATTTCAATAATTACGAATTTGAAATGAGATATCCATATATTATTCTATATTTTTTCAAAGACATCTTCTGCTGATTTGTTATATTTGGGAAAGTTGCGCATGTTTATGGCGCTATAAAGAAATTAATTATCACCAAAGACGCACTGCTTTAAACCCTTTGCAACTAACAATAAATCAACACCGTGCGACTTTAAAGTTATCCTAGCAAAAATGTCACACTGTTTCCAAAAGTCATCTGATGCGCCCAAAAGTGCCTCTAGATGTGTGAAGGTATTAAGCTAAACGTGATCTACGGTGAAATCTAGAAGAAGAAGAAGAAGAAGAAGAAGAAGAAGAAGAAGAAGAAGAAGAAGAAGAAGAAGAAGAAGAAGAAGAAGAAGAAGGCTTTGGTGAGACTGTGTGGATGATCAAGGCTCGTCTGAGTCTTCACTGTACACAAATGCATTGGAACCCTCACTAGGCGAAGCTAACATTGTCAGACTCATTCTAATATGCAAACCGACGGTGAAGGCTTAGGTGAGACTGTGCGGAAACATACAAACTGACGGTTTGATGAATGAACGAGTGTAAAATTAGATTGAGAGATAAATATAATAGTTTAAAAATAGGTAATTAATATGTTAGAGAAATGTAGCAGATGAAGGCATTTTGGGAAGGATACAATAAATATTGATGCCACTGGTAATGTAAATACTGTAATCGCGTATTCTTCTATGTTTTGCTAATAAGGGGATGCATTTCGGGAAGGACAGAATAAATAGTGACGCAACTGGTAACGTAAACACGGTAATTGCTGCCCCACTGTTTTCCATCGCATATTCTTCTCTGTTATGCTAATAAGGGGATGCATTTATATTGATTTATTGATTAGAGTTTAACGATGTTTTAAGTGTTTTTCAGTAATATCACGGCGACCAGTTCAGAACAACGTGTTCTCCTGGAATTCCTGAAAATGGAAAATAGAAGGAAAAATATCAACGTATACAATAAGGATTTATATTGATTTACTTATTGGTGTTTAACGCCGTTTTATTACATTAAGATATCATTTCGCTAAATGCGGAACACATGAATTAACCGTTTCAACTTGCAGACGCAATTTGACATATATGCTGCAGACGACTTTTATAAAACAATGTGTAAAAAGGAAAAATTGCTCATAACGAGGAATTTCTTCTTTTGTCACAATGTGTTCAATTCTATTCATTTTTTTGTTCACATTTTTACCATGCTGTTTACAGAGGCGTCTGTTGCATATCTGAGATATGAGGGAAAAGGTGAATAATCGGAGAGACAGTTTGTGTTCTCAAAAAGAGTCTGCTGCTAAAGGCGTCACGGAAACAATTGATTTCAGAACGTTATTTGTGTCTGCTTGGAGTTTAGTGATACAATTGTTTATGCATTCGGAAAGAACAGCCTCTTTGGTGTATTGATGAAGCGTCAATATGTGCAGGAGGTCGAAGATCTGATCCCCGACCGGGTCATACAAATACGTTAAAAATAAAAGTAACGACTTTGCCTCCCTGGCGCTAAGGACTGTTGGGGAATCACAACGACTGACTCGCTGGTTTCTGAATAAACATACCAGTACAAACAGTACACAACCAAGAAAACTGCGATATATAACAGCAGTCTTAAAGATTCGTAAACTACAATACAAGCAAAAGCAAACGGATGATTATTTTCTTTGTTTGAATGATTTTTTGTGCAGTTTTCAAAAATGTTTCAGTTTGATCATGAGGTGTTTTATTTGCAATTTTCTAGTATTTCTAGTTTTATTGTAGACAGTGGAGATGTTAAACAACACAGGTTTATTATCACTCTTAATTATATGCTAAACCAGGGACACTATATTAATATAGTGTCCCTGGCTAAACATAACAGCTCGAAGTTTTGAAAACATTGTGGGAACGTCGTATGGGTCATATCAAAACATTGTGGTAAAGCACGCTGAGATCTAAATACACGCCAGTCCAAAAATTAATATGTAGATTCTCCATTATAAAAAGTGTTCGCAAACGATCACTTAATTATCTTCGTTAATTCCTAATTCACTTTGTAATGATTCGGCCTTTTTGGTAATTGGCCTTTCTGGTAATCGGTCTTTTAGGAGTTCGGCCTTTTTGGACCTGAACTAGTATACTATATAGGCCTTTACATTGACGAGAAAAATACATACATATTCATAAGTCTAGAACATTACACTTACACTTTACATATACTACACATGGCAAGGATGTCAAAACCATCAATTTAACTTACACAACAAAACAACCAAAGAAAACATATATCGTGCATGGAATGACAGAAAAGAGGACTTATACGTTGTTTCGGTAAGAATTATTTCCCTTCTTAGCTCTTTAACAGCATTGTGCACAATGATCTTGAAAAGCGTGCTTTAACGGACTTGTAACGTTCCTATTATATATTCTTCATGCGAGTGGATATAAGCTACGTAGAAGGACTGTTATAATGACCGGTTACATCGTGCTTATTTATTTTTTTGTAGTTTTTGTTTGTTTTTTAAACGATAATTTCACAAGTGGTGTACACAAGTGTAAGATAAGTTTTGTCCGTTTTGTGTTTCATCTTAATATCCTTCAATAATTTGACTTTTGTTGGTTTAAAGATGTCTGTCTTCATGTTTTTTTTTTCATTTTGTGTTTGCTTATCTTCTCCTCTTTCCTCTTTTCGTCTTAAACCTGACTTACCAATGGTAGGATTGTCTTCTTTTATTAGTCCTACCTCTGTCTGATCTCGTTTCGTAGTTCTTCTCTTTCCATCATTTTTCATTCCCAACGATCCAAATTTCAGCGGCGAATTAAGTGTGTTCATAATTTCTTCATTGCGTGAAAATGCATACCTTCTCACAATGTTTTCTTGTGACGTGCTTTTTGTTTCGTCATTGTAGTCTTTGACGTGAGTTCGAGCTTTCATGGCAGAAATGAATAACTGCTGGTTTTGTTTACATTTTTCAAGAAATCCTAGAGCGGATGATATTTCTGACATGTCTACTAGATGCTTGTCGTATAGTGTATTCACGGATTCAATAGTTTTCAAATCTTCATTTTTTATTTGCTCAGCTTGCTGCATTAGTTCGTATTCTAATGCATCGATTTTCGAATTTATTTCACTTCTAAATACCTGAATATCGGCTTTTAATTGACTGAAACAGTTAGTTATATCAATTGAGTCATTTTGCGTTTTATTCTTATCTTCTGCAATTTGTTTTTCTATGTCTCTTATCTGCTTTAATAATAATTTATATTCCTTACTGGAGCTGCATCCCTTCGCCAAATCATCGATGTACTTTACACCGCATTGGCCATGATATAGAGTAACGCACACAGAGCAGCAACATGTATCATGATTATCACAGAAATACTCTATTGATTTCCCATCATGCTTAGCACAGAAGTTGTCCTGAACATTTGATATTTTCTTTCTTGGCATTTCGTCCCTATCAAGAAGTCGATGTTGTCTGGAGGCCTTGTATTTTGTGTGATGTTTTGCACAAGTGTCACATAGGAATTCGTCACAATTTGTACAATAAAACTGGGCATTTTCATTTACATTACCTATAAGGCAAGGATCGCAGGGAATACCAGTATCCCAGTCCTCACTATAGACTTGATGTATCCCAGATACCTCCATTGTTGATTTTCAAACTGAAAGAGAACCAAACAGGTTTGTTTTGTCTCAAAATATACAAGCATTTGGTGACAGTATTACTTATTTTGTCAGAAAGATTACAAAAGTCGTCTGCTGCATACGGAAACGGTCTCGGGGTTTAGTTTTGTCATAGTATAGATAATCAAACGCTTCATCACAATTATCAGCTCAATATACACGCTATCCTTGATATCGTGTTTCTCAATTAACAAAGGATGTATTTCGTACTGAATTTGTTCATGTATTGATAGCGAATAGTTTAGCTTGAGTTTTCGATGTACATTCTCAGTATAAAAAAACTAACAGTTTCCCATATGTGGACGCATTATGACGCTTCTATAGCAAACAACCTGTTAATATGTATTTGTCAAATTTCTCCATATGTTATAGTTATGTTCCATATATTTACTTTGATGTTTTCAAAGTCGTTTGAAAATAATAAGGAAATAAATTCAATCTTAGAGTCAAACAATGTTGGTCTCAGATAAGCCAATACATATTGTGGGTCTGATTCTGGATGCAAACTGATTTGTTTGAAAATACTCGCAATCGTTGACTACATCCATTGGTAGCGAGTTAACTACTACATGTGTAAATTAGGAAATCTTCTTTTATAGTTAAAGCTCAACATTGATTTCGATTGGATAATCATAAAGATATTAAACACAACACAAACGTATACCTCGTGCGCCATTTTGTTGACGAATTTATACGTTCCGACAAATAGTTATTGTTTATATAATAAGTAGTCCACAAACAAAATGTAATTTGAACAATATGAGACCTTTCTATTTTACCCATACAATGATATGAGTCTGTGCATGAGAAAAGGCACAACATGACTTTCTTGAACAGTATAGATCAAGATCAGCATGTGAATCACCACTAACTGATCACCGATATAAAGTGTTCTGAATAAAGTTAACTCCCAGGTGAACATGTAAGTTTTCATTTGCCTTATATCACATATTGTAAAACGGGCATATGGGGGTAAATAGCTCCACTTTGTTTACGTAATATACGGTTTATGTGATGACAAAAGACAATCAGATACAATAAAACTCCATATTGTATGACGCGCCTCGTTTCTATAGTCAAACATACAATAGATAGAAACAATAGACAATTCAGCGTTTATCCTTCCCCATCAGCCTACGTATTTTAACGCATTTCGAGGAGACATTTTTTTAAAACATTGAGGTAATATTTCAGATATAATGTACTTATAATAAGAAATTTCACCATTTGACATAATATTCTCAACTCTATTCAATGATAATACTTTAAGTTATCATGTTTAAGGCTTCTATAGTTTAGCCTAGATGTGTTTAAAATCATTTGTTACAGATTTACTATGTCTTGGAAATGGTGGTTATACGGGCTAAAATATATTTTACCCTTACAATATCTTTCAAAGCAGATTTTAATTGAAATCATCGTTTAAAAAGAAGGGCTTCCTTGTTATATTTAATGTATTACTGTTATAGAATCATAATTCATCGTCTGATTTTCAGTTAATGGAAAATACAAATAGATTTGAATAGGTTCATTCTTTAAAAGAATACCAATGTTTTCTTTCATTTTCGTACAAGGTTAAATAACCGTTACACCGAATGATCATTATTTGAGTCAAGGGAATATATTAAGACTTACTTACGAACTGTGCAAAGCCAGATCAGGTTGCGCAGATACGTGGCCTGATCTGTATCTACACTTTTAACAAATGAGTTTTCCACAAATGAGATAATAGTATATAAAGAAAATCAGCCAGTGCCAACATTCTTTCTGACGTTTGATGCAACACTCATTGTTAGTCATTCGAATGTCATATGAAAAAAAACAGCTTATGACTCCTACAACACTCCTATGACTATTTTTTTCTACTTTTTAGTGTCACGTAGCCTTCTCCTTTTCAAATGCCAATCACGGCATTTATACATCACACGGAAACAACGACACTATGTTTCCTGTTGAAACAATAGATAAATGAAACCGGACAAAATAGACAAAGTCAAGAGTTCATTTGTATGTATCCATGCTGACAAGGTACATTTAATGATATCGTACAATGCCCAGCTAAACATTTCCACCTCTTTTCTTTCGATATTTACTTTCGTGTTAAGATTATTTGTGTAGACACATATATTATGGACATGTTCTGCTTAGCTTTAGCGTCGAAGTGGGGTTTAACGCCGTTTTCAACATTTGTTCAGTTATATCATGGCAGCTAGTTAACCTTCCCATGTGTTTACTGCCTTTCCCACCCTAGTACTTCATAAAACAGTATTTCCATGCTGCTTTTCAACATATATTATAAGTCCATTCGGGGAAGGCGAATGATGTTTGTCGCATTGACATTTGTGAAACGTCATAAAGAATGATGGCCGAGCTGGGTTCGAACCCGCAACCCCTTTATATACAGCTCGCGTCGGTGTGAACATATAGTTAGGAATCAAATGAATGATCTGTCGAGCTTGACTGGTTATTGGTACTGTACTTCTAGTCGGTTGAAAATTATCTACGACTTTTGAAAACATTGTAAATATTGATTAAAATTGAAATTTTATTTAAAACATGGAAGTAAACAATGAAGTTTATTGATCATGAAATTAGATATCATCGATGAATTGAGTTATTTTTATGACGTTGCCGAGATTGTTCACTGACGATTAACCATTGATATACCGCTAAAATAAGTCATCAGTGAATACATGGATCACAGCAGTGGATTATAACATAATAAACCCACTGTTTGTCTTAAAACGTGTTAGCAGATTCACTCGTGCCCGTTGTGAAAATATATCTGAACTATCAGTATCTGTGGAAAATCAGCGAGTTGTCTAGAAAGACTGTTTTGTAGAGTGGTGGTGTGATAAACGAAATGCCTGGTAACACATGGATATGTGAACTGGCCACCGTGATATAACTGATCATTCATGAAAACGGCTTAAAACCCGAATTATTAAAACTGGGTATTACACAGACACCAATTAAAACCTATGTTGTGTGTACTCAACAAAAGAATCGTCTCAATGAGACGGATCTTAGTACTCACAACAGTATTCACAACAGTACTCACAACAGTACTCACAACAGTACTCACAACAGTACTCACAACAGTACTCACAACAGTACTCACAACAGTACTCACAACAGTACTCACAACAGTACTCACAACAGTACTCACAACAGTACTCACAACAGTACTCACAACAGTACTCACAACAGTACTCACAACAGTACTCACAACAGTATTCACAACAGTATTCACAACAGTACTCACAACAGTATTCACAACAGTATTCACAACAGTATTCACAACAGTACTCACAACAGTACTCACAACAGTACTCACAACAGTACTCACAACACAGGTCTTGGAGGTCAAATAAGAATTATAGAGCATGAAAAACGCACATTATCTAGAGCATTGCAATCAACTCAATATGATCTGAATCTACGTAAAGTGACGGAATGTTCTAACACTCTTAGATAAGTAATATGTGAACAGTGTTGATTTTGATCAAAATGTACATATGCACAGGCTGATCTGTATCTACATACAGTGACGGAATCTTCTAACACTCTTAGATAGGTAATATGTGAACAGTGTAGATTTTGATCAGAATGTACATAAACACAGGCTGATCTGAATAAACATTGTTTACAAAAGCCAATTCGTACCTTTTCCCATGGAAATTCAAACGACCCGGGGAAACATGTATGAAGTAAGTTATGACGAAGACATATATATATTGTTATGGTTGCAAGGGGGTAATGGACGTTTCTTAACCCTTTCCAGCATACAGACGCCTTCTAATGCCTCTGCAGCAGACGACACTTTACAATACTGGTATATGGAGAAATTGCTTACAATGAGCAATTTATCGTTTTGTCACAATGTTTCTATTCTTTTCACTACTTTTATACTTTCATTTCACTATATTTTACACTTTTTATACAATTTCGAAGTCGTCTGCTGCAGATTTGTTGTATGTGGGAAAGTGTTACATGATACACCGTAGCCTCGTTTCAACAATAATAACGTACGTTGTATGATCCATATAAGGGATGCCGTTCTAGCATCGATCCGACATAACCCAGTTCTGCCATGGCTTCTACCCGAGGAACGTATTCTTTCTTTATCCAGATAGTCAATGGTCTTTAGAGCTTTCTCCATCTTCAGACCTACGGACCTGTAGGTTAAACTATTAGATAATCCAGGGGTTGTGAGGTCGAACCCAGGCTCCGCCAACATTCTTTCTGACTTTTGACAAGAGTCACTGTGAAAGCGTCATTCGCTTTTCATCGACGGGTAAAACATCTGAGCGGAAAATCAGCCAGTTGCTTTTAAAGTGTGTTGTGCGGAGTACGTGTGGCAGAAAGCCATGAAGCACATGAGAAGGTGACATGGCAGCAGTTATTTGAATGAAACATTGTTGAAAACGGCGTGGAACCTTGTTGAAAACAGCGATAAACATTGTTGAAAACAGCATTAAACATGTTATTAAATATACCGTTATTTGACAGAATCATTTTTTAAAAGAAAGTTAAACATTGTTGAAAACAGCGTTAAACATGTTAATACATATACCGTTATTTGACAGAACCATTGTTGAAAACGGCGTTCAACATTGTTGAAAACGGCGTTAAACATTGTTGAAACGGCGCTGAACATGTTATTACATATACCGTTATTTGACAGAAACATTGTTGAAAAATAGCGTTAAGCATTGTTGAAAACGGTGTTAAACATATTATTACATCTACCGTTATTTGACAGAATCATTGTTGAAAACGGCGTAAAACCCCCATCACTCAACATATTATTACATATACCGTTATTTGACAGAATCATTGTTGAAAACGGCGTAAAACCCCCATCACTCAACATATTATTACATATACCGTTATTTGACAGAATCATTGTTGAAAACGGCGTTAAACCCCCATCAATCAACATATTATTACATATACCGTTATTTGACAAAATCATTGTTGAAAACGGCGTTAAATCAATCAACATATTATTACATATACCGTTATTTGACTGAATCATTGTTGAAAACGGCGTTAAACCCCAATCAATCAACATATTATTACATCTACCGCTATTTGACAGAATCATTGTTGAAAACGGCGTAAAACCCCCATCACTCAACATATTATTACATATACCGTTATTTGACAGAATCATTGTTGAAAACGGCGTTAAACCCCCATCAATCAACATATTATTACATATACCGTTATTTGACAGAATCATTGTTGAAAACGGCGTTAAACCCCCATCAATCAACATATTATTACATATACCGTTATTTGACAAAATCATTGTTGAAAACGGCGTTAAATCAATCAACATATTATTACATATACCGTTATTTGACTGAATCATTGTTGAAAACGGCGTTAAACCCCAATCAATCAACATATTATTACATAAACCGTTATTTGATTGAATCATTGTTGTAAACGGCGTTAAACACCAATCAATCAACATATTATTACATATACTGGTAGATTGTTTAGAAATGTCCGAGGATGAGACCAATCATTATTTCCTTGTGAAAACACTTTTCCCTTGGCTGTTAGTCGGTTACCGTAACGATGTAAACTGACGTCACGTATAATGACCCGTCCTACGAGAAAACCAACATTGGGAACTCTGCGTAAAGGTATCTACCCGGATCAGCTTAAGCATGCCGCACAGGCTAACCAAACAGACTGTGTTGCATTTGTATGATACAAACTACGACTCAAACGGAATTATTTCTTTGAAATATTTATTCTCGTCCGAATGTTTTGAAGAATCATTCTCTCGTGATATATCCGCTTTATTCGTATTCTTTAACCGTTTAAATGCTGATTTCTCAAATGAAATTTACCAACTTTTCATTTGGAAGAGTCCAATTCCAATTCTAGGAACATCATAATATATGTATATCTATGTATGATTGAGCATCCAGCGGTATAAAAACAGGTCATATGGCGCGGATATAATGTTTAGTGTATTAGAGATTAGACGTTTAATGGGTTCATTCGTTTATCTTGATATTTATCACAATGGTGTTAGAAACCAGTACCTTACAAGTTTATTTATACATACATGTTAGCGCAGTCCTCAGTCCAATATAAATAAGAAGCTACTAGTTTCTCATATAAAAGGAGCCTAAAGTACCCAATCTTTCATCTACATAGGAACCCTAGCTCTACACCCCAAAATGGTACATGGTACTGATTTCAAACAATCTTTCAATTGTCATTGGTCATGGTTAACGTCTGCTTTCAAAGACGTTGTCAGTATTCGGGCCGTGTGTGTGGAAATATCCGTATTTCAGAAACAGTTCATCACGTGATTTGAACCAGGGACCTTTTGTTTTATAAACCGACGCTCTACCACTGCACCACTTTCATCAACACGTTTTACATGTAACATGTGACCCTACACTACCAGGCTTGTCAATGCAAACGGAACTCTGTTATTTTCTATTAAAACGTTAACTGAAGAAGAACCGAATTAGGTGCTTTAATGTTCTAAACTAGAGCGGTGATATATGAAACACATTTCAAAACTTTAACTTTATTTAGATATAATTAAATCTCATTAAAATGAATTGATTCGTCTGTCTTAAATTGTTTAGCTTTTTAATATATCACAAAGAAAAATAAGGACATATGTGGAAAGGTAGCAAATAAGGTAAAATCATACATGTCTGTTATATAAATTAGATGTTATACAATAGGACGATGATAAATGTGACAGATTACGAAAGTTCAACTCTATAAAGAGTCAACAACATATCCTAAGATGACGCTGTTACGTCTATCCTGAATGGTTGAACAATTAACTGTACCGGTCATAACCATTCGTTTACTTTGACTTGTCATCAAGAAACACGATTAAGAATATTTTCGGCTTTATCTCCAGGTTAAATTGATTGATTGATTGGAGTTTAACGCCGTTTTTAACATTGTTTTAGACATATCACGGCGGCCAGTTCACCTATTCATGTGTTTTCTGATTTTCTCACAACAGTACTCCACACAACATACTTTCCAAGCAACTGGCTGCTTTTCCACATAGACTTAGCCCCTTGGTGAAAGACGAATGACGCATGTTGCATTGACTTTTGTCAAACGTCGGAAAGAACGTTGGCCGAGCCAGGATTCCAACTCACATACCCTGGATTGACAACCCTCGTCGCTACCGACTGAGCAAGCGGGGCTCGGATCAAGTAAACATTGTATTTTTCATGCTTTGGTTGTAATATATAGTATCGTGTATTACATCATCGGCTTGAAATGAAACATATGTTTGAAGCTGAACAAACAGTTTGACATTTGTATGATTCGATATGCGATTTACACGAATACGACGTTAGACAGAATCATTAGATTTTTTTTAAATTTCAATATGCTTAATCGCTTTCACTGTCTGCTCCTGGTTTAATTTAATACGTTCACCGCGGTAAAATCATATAGTATACACGTTGCCTTGACGCAACTGCTTTTATCGTGTTATCACTATGTATTCAAACAAACCAGGTCACGTGTGGACACTCATCGACGGAAATAACTAAAAGCAAAGTTCATTTATTGACACATCTTGCTGGTCCTTAATCTTGAACAATGAAGGTCATATATGTGTAATAATCGCAACATTATGGGGAGACGACAGATACGAAACAAATAGAGGATATCATAATTATAAGTGTTATCTTCTGGGCGATCATCAATGTTCAGACAACTTTAAATGTTGAGTTACTTGTGTCCAGTCTGCGTGTATGTGTGTGTGTGTGTGTCCATGGTGTGGAAAGAAAAGGAATAATCCAATAGTAAAGCATATGTAAGTACTGCATTTGCATTTTTAAAATTTATGTTTAATGCAAGTTGAATATGAACTAATCTTTTCAAAGTTCGGTGATAACAATAGATACGCCTACCAAGTGAATTCAAATTTACATTTTGCTTTAATCAAATACATTTTGAATACTTAAGTATAAACATCATAAATGCAAAAAGCTATGGAAGAACACATGTAGGAATATGTTCGAAGGCAGTAATAGCAACAGGTCATATTCATTCACGTAAAGATGATGGATACCCTCATATCTTCACTTCTACAGTGTGGGTTAGGACAGGACAGATAGTTTTTCTAACACAATCTCAACATATGGTGACATTATTACAATTAGTTCATGTTTAATTCAGACAAATATGACGATGAAAGATACACGTTTCAATTGATTCATGTTTAATTCACACAAATATGACGGTGAAAGATAAACGTTTCAATTAGTGGCTCATATTGAATGTTACCCGTAGAGTTTACATATTTAATTTCCATGTGTAAACCCTATGAGGTCAATGCATCAAGACGTAACAGAGATGCAACAATACCCGTTTATAAAAGTGAATAACGAGAATCCAATGAGACCCATCAATATACTTATATATTGGTGTTTCCCTGTTAAATTACTAGTTATCCTGGTAAGATTATCCGGACACCAGTGCGTCAGTCGTAATGCTATCCCAATATCACTGAAGCGCAAATGTGGGAAACTATTTATTCCATTTCTCAAGTCTTTATTATGACACGAATTGGAGTCAAGTTCATTTAACTATCTGTCGATGCAGACGATCTTGCCACTACATCATTGAGGCGGTATGAGAATGTAATTATACTTACACTATTATTCTAAATATATTAAACAATTAAATATGATTGCTTTCTGCAACAACAGTCATTACACCTTTGCCACTAGTATATCTATGCTGCATGCAATCTGACACAGATGCAGCAGATTTTGGCAAAGGAAAAAATTGCTCATAGTCATAATGATAAATGTCTCATTGTGTTGCATTGTTCTCAACTCTTTACTAATAGTAATTATATTTATATTCCATATCTTTGCCCAGGCATTTTAGCCCCTTCGCAAATACAAATTTTGCTCATTTTGAGTAATTCATTTTTTGTCACAATGTTTTAAATAGATGTCTGCTTCAAACACGTTTACAAGTGCAACTAAGTGGTAAATGTTCAAACATCAGTTAAGTGGTAAAGCACTTCTCCGTTGACTGACTTAAGATTATCACGGAGTTGGAAAGCTCAACGATAAAAGAATCGGCTCAGTGTTGGGCTTTATATAAAGACAGACATTGTGGTGAATTGTATAAGAAAATAGGTTATTAAAATAGCGTTTGACTTTCGGTGTTTTGAATATTCTAATAAGATGCATTTAAATTATTTTATATCTGTTGCCTCATGAAGAAGACTTTAGTATATCGCCTTCCTCTACCCAAGAACAGTTGGCAGTCTGGCTAGATAGCAAGACAAGCAGAGAAGATTTACAAATAAGCTTTTCAAAAATTTACATTTTGACCCACATGCAACGGAACCTCTAAAACATGTTTTATAATATTACGTTTCATGTATTGATAAGCTGCATAACATATTACGTAATACTGTGCGGTTTAGTGTTCTTTCAACACATCTGGAGCTAATAGGTTTGAAAGTATTTATTGACAACTCCAGTTAATCTATATGAATGAAAGTATTATTATTGAAAAGGCTTGAACACTTTATAGTCAAAGAAGAAATGACTATGATTGGCTAATTCACCTTTTGCCACGAATTTTTCAATAGTTATCTTCTTCAATTACGTTAAAATATGTCTGCAGGTTGGAAAGGGATATATAAACTACTCAAATACCCCTTAATTGTTTGCAATTGTAGAAAAAAAATGCAGAATATTAGAACAAAACACAAAATGACTCGATTGATGTTACCAACTGCTTCACGCAATTAAAATCTGATATTCAGGTCAATCAGTGTTTCGAACTCACGGTCTTGCATTGCTATACATAGTTGTTGCTTTTTGAGCTATCATGGCTTGATTCAATGCAGAACGTTATGCTTATCGAATTGTGCTTTTAACATTATATAGACGTAGTTTAACTCAATATACACATAGTTTAACTCAATCAATATACACGCAGTTTAACTAATACACACGCATTTCAACTCAATATACACGTAATTAAACTTAATCAATGAACACGCAATTTCACTCAGTCAATATACACGAAGTTTAACTCAACATAAACACAGTTTAACACATTATACATGCAATTTAACTCCATCAATATACACGCAGTTTAACTTAATATACACGCAGTTTAACTCAATATACACGTAATTTAACTCAATTAATATATACGCAATTTAACTCAATATACACATTGTCTAACGCTAACAATATACGCACAGTTTAACTCAATATACAAGCAATTTCTTATTATAAGTACATTAAATCTCCATTAATCCCACAATGTTTTTAACAAATATCTTCTCAAAAACGCGTAAAAATAGGTATACTGATGGGGAAGGATAAACGTTGAATTGTCTATTGTTTCAATCTATTGTATGTTTGACTATAGAAACGAGGCGCGTTATAATATACGGAGTCTTATAGTATCTCATTTTCTTTTGTTATCACATGAACCGTATTTTACGTAAACGAAGTAGAGCTATTTTTCCCCAGTATGCCCGCTTAAGAATATGTGATCTAAGGCAAATGAAAACTTATATGTTCACCTGGGACTTAACTTTTGTCAGGACACTGTATATCGGTGATCAGTCAGTGGTGATTCACATGCTGATCTTGATCTATACTGTTCAAAAAAGTAATGTTGTGCCTTTTCTCATGAACAGACTCATATCAATGTCTAGGTAAATAGAAAGGTTTCATATTGCCCGAATTTCATTTTATTTGTAGAATACTTATTATATAAACAATAACTATTTGCCTGAACGTATAAATTCGTCAACATAATGGCGCACGATGGATTTGTTTGTGTTGTGTTTAATATCTTTAAGATTAGCCAGTCGAAATTATTGTTGATTTTTATTTAAAAAAGAACGTTTCCTAATTAACACATGTAGTATTTAACTCGCTAGCAATGGATGTAGTCAACGATTGCGAGTATTTGCAAACAAATCAGTTTGCACCCAGATTCAGCCCCGCAATATGTATTGGCTTATCTGAAATCAACACTGTTTGACTCTAAGATTGAATTTATTTCTTTATTATATTCAAATGTCTAGTAGACCTTAAAAAATATTGCAATCCAATAGTATGTGAAGGGTGTGTGAATTAAATATTGCGGACATACCTCAATACATTTTCATCTGACTACTTTTGAAACAACAAAGTAAATATATGAAACACATCTACGAAATAAAGTTCAATTATTAAAATAAGTTGAACTCATTGTGATACTGAGAATGTACATCGAAAACTCAAGCTAAATTATTCGCTATCAATACATGAACAAATTCAGTAGGAAATACATCCTTTGTTAATTGAGAAACACGTTATCAAGGATAGCGTGTATATTGAGCTGATAACTGTGATGAAGCGTTTGATTATCTATACTATGACAAAACTAAACCCCGAGACCGTTTCCGTATGCAGCAGACGACTTATGTAATCTTTCTGACAAAATAAGTAATACTGTCACCAAATGCTTGTATATTTTGAGACAAAACAAACCCGTTTGGTTCTCTTTCAGTTTGAACATCAGCAATGGAGGTATCTGGGAGACAACAAGTCTATAGTGAGGACTGGGATACTGGTATTCCCTGCGATCCTTGCCTTATAGGTAATGTAAATGAAAATGCCCAGTTGTATTGTACAAATTGTGACGAATTCCTATGTGACACTTGTGCAAGAAATCACACGAAATATAAGGCCTCCAGACAACATCAGCTTCTTGATAGAGACGAAATGCCAAGAAAGAAAATATCAAATGTTCACAACAAGTTCTGTGCTAAGCATGATGGGAAATTAATAGAGTATTTCTGTGATAATCATGACACGTGTTACTGTTCTGTATGCGTTACTCTAGATCATGGCCAATGCGGTGTAAAGTACATCGATGATTTGGCTAAGAGATTCAGCTCCAGTCAAGAATATAAATTATTATTAAAGCAGATAAGAGACATAAAAAAACAAATTGCAGAAGATAAAAATAAAAAGCAAAATGACTCAATTGATATAACTAATTGCTTCAGTCAATTAAAAGCCGATATTCAGGTATTTAGAAGTGAAATAAATTCGAAAATCGATGCATTAGAATACGAACTAATGCAGCAAGCTGAGCAAATAAAAAATGAAGATTTGAAAACTATTGAATCCGTGGATACACTATACGACAAGCATCTAGTAGACATGTCGGAAATATCATCCGCTCTAGGATTTCTTGAAAAATTTAAGCAAAACCAGCAGTTATTCATTCATGCCATGAAAGCTCGAACTCAGGTCAAAGACTACAATGACGAAACAAAAAGCACGTCACAAGAAAACATTGTGAGAAGGTATGCATTTTCACGCAATGAAGACATTATGAACACACTTAATTCGCCGCTGAAATTTGGATCGTTGGGAATGAAAAATGATGGAAAGAGAAGAACTACGAAACGAGATCAGACAGAGGTAGGACTAATAAAGGAAGACAATCCTACCATTGGTAAGTCAGGTTTAAGACGAAAAGAGGAAAGAGGTGAAGATCAGCAAACACAAAGTGAAAAAAAACACATGAAGACAGACATCTTTAAACCAACAAAAGTCAAGTTATTGAAGGACATTAAGATGAAACACGAATCGGACACAGAAGGAGTCTGTATAACAGGAAGTGTGCTGATGTCCAGTGACCTTTTAGCTGTAGCAGACCATAAAAATAACTCGATTAAAGTTGTTGACTTACGATCAGACAACATTACATGTTACATTAAACTTGACGATAAACCTTGGGATATAACATGTACGGATCCGGGAACTCTGGTGGTAACCTGTGACACAATTTTAGTGTTTCTACATTATGATGGAAACTTGTCAGTAGTAAAAAAGGTACGAATGGAGTCAGGTTGTAAGGGAATTACATATAGAAAAGGCAAATTATTTGTTACGTTTGATGGGGAACATTCGTCGGTGAAAATCCTTAATCATGAGGGAAAAGTTCTTCAAACGTTCAAACACAATGATAAAGGACAGAACCTGTTTAGTAGTCCATGGTACATTACAGTGAATATAGACGGGGATACAATGTATGTTTCAGACTATAAACAGAACACAGTAACAAGTTTGAGTATGGACGGTAAAGTGTGTAATATATATAAACATGACACGTTGAGGTATCCACAAGGTCTGACTCTGGGTGATGATGGTAGTATTTATGTGGCGGGTTGGTGGTCCATAAATCAGATAACACCGACGTGTACATCCGTACGTAATGTATTAAAGGGGAAAGATGTGTTAATAGATCCATGGACAGTGTTATATAACAACACAGACAAAACACTGTATGTCAGTAATGGTTTATCAGATGACCTGTTGAAAGTCTACAAACTTGAGTAAACATACATCAGATAACACCGACGTGTACACCCGTACGTATTGTAGTAGAGGGGAAAGATGGGTTAATATATCCACAGACAGTTTTATATAACAACACAGACATGTATGTCAGTAATGGATCAGTTGGCCTGTTGAGCGTCTACAAACTTGAATAAACATGCATTTTAGGTCTTATAATGGCTAATACGTATGTTATATATTTGTAGCGGGATACTAGAAACAACAGATAAATCAGATATCATCATATTTATGTCTGAGATATACATGCATTCTGACGCATCCGCAGCAGACACATTTTAAAAACATTGTGACAAAAGAAGCAATTGCTCATAATGAGCTATTACTTCATCTGCCACAATATTCTAAACTTTATTTAAACGTTTATGTTAAAGAGATTTTCAATAAATTTGCCTATGGTTTTTTTTCAATTTGGTCTGCTGCAAATTTGTTGTATTTGCGAAACGGAGTGTAGAACTTATTGTGTGGCTATTCATGATCAATATATAAGTCAGATTTATTGATTGGTATTTAACGCTGTTTTCAACAATTTTTCTGTCATATCACGGCAGCCAGTTCACCTATTCATGTGTGTCTTGGCTTTGTCACACCAGTAATACACACAACGATCTTTCCAAGCAATTGGCTGCGTTTTCACATAGACTGTTTGCCCATTGGTAGAATACGAGTGACGCTTGTCACAATGACTTTTGTCAAACGACGGAAAGAATGTTGGCCGAGCTGGGTTTCGAACTCACAACCCCTGGATTGACAGACCCCAATGTGACAAAAGGAGCTATTGCTCATCATGAGCTTTGACTTCTTCTGCCACAATATGTTTAACTTCATTTAAAAAGAGTTTTCATAGATTTGCCTATGTTTTATATCAGTAACACGATTATCGTTAGTATCAACTCTTCCGATTGCATATGTTAAATAAGGAATTTTGATGAGATAGCTCTGTGTAACCCTGTCCCACATAATACAATCTGAAGGAGATGGCTTTGAAAACATCTTGGAAGAAACTTGGAAAACCATTGTAAATGAAAGTGTAATCATTGAATAGAGTTGGATGCATTATGACAAGATGATGAATTGCTCATCGTATGAACAATGTCTTCTTTTGTCGCTATATTGTCCGTGCAGAGGCGTCAGAAAGTGTTTGTATATTAAAAAGGGTTAATTTAAAAAAAAAGTAGAAACATTTTTTTTTAACTTAAACGTCAAGTTAAGATTGATTTAATGCATGTCGTTTTACTCCACTTTCAATTATTCTGCAGTAATATCACGGCATTTCCTGTGAAAGCTTGACCAAATTTAGTGATAGATATGAGATGTCAGCTACCATATTAATATCTAGATCATTAGAATCTTTTTGTCCCGATTTTAGTTTAATAACTTTTTGTTGCCAGAATACTTTAATTATGAGTCTCTTTTAACAATACCGCTTTTGTCGTGTGGTTGTGGTTTAACAATTTGTTTTTAATGGATTTGTCAAGTTTTTGGAAAAGGCAAGATAACAAAATTGAATTAAACAGTCATAAGTGTACAGACTGGTCAGACGGCGCAGATTTAACTTTTGTGTATTATACGTACTTTTACATGTATATAGATATATCAGCTTTGAATAAAGTGTAATAACTTGGGTAACTTAGTCAATATTTATGTTTATTGTTTGCATGAATGATCCTACTTAATGGCCGGATAACATTAGGTCGAATGCCATTCCGCTTGCTTTCCGAATTGGAATTTGGGTGTTCTGGGAGCGAACGGATCATATTCGGGAAGCACTCGGTGTGTTCTATGAGCATACTGGTTTTTCGTTTGTGTACGGATGCATACGGAACGGCATTTGGTATCTACAAACATTTGTTTTGCATGTTCAAAATAATTTTCAAGGACCTTCCGAATCATCCGAATGTGGCGTCCATGTGTATTCCGGAAGTATTAATGTTATTTAAGTAAGATCTATATCTTAGCGTTCATTAGTTCAGCATATTTCAAAGTAGCTGATACTATATGAAGAAATTGGGTTTAAACATGAATTTGAAGTTGGAAGTATATTTAATTAGTAATGTGTATTTTGGATAATAATACAATACTGTTGAGAACATATCAGCATATATGCAAATTGTCATTGCTTGATAAAGCAAGTGGGTCGTTTTTAAATAAATAAAGGATCAAGGGATAATCTTACTGTAATATTAGAACAGGCGAATAGCCTAAAATTCCTAACATACATGGTGTTAACCTATGTGATTTACTTCAGAGTAATTATTAAAAGCATTAAGGACAAATTCTTAAGAGACAATCGCTTTCTATACGGACAGACGATTTGAATAGGTAAATGGTTCATATAATTACCTTAGATAAGGCGCATAACCTTGTTTTGTTAGCAAGGACGGTGTTAACCGATTTCACTTGCGAGCAATAAATAAAGCTATAGGGCTTACTTTCTAGAGATAGAAATAGATGTACATAAAATATACTGGTATATAATTTGTTATTGTTTTAAAACTTTCACATAGTTATCTTCGTCAATGTCTTGTTCCTGATTTAAGTTTAATGTTGATAACTCTGTGATTTCAGAGTTTATTAAATGTGAAGGTTCTTTAGAAGCCTCTGCTACTTGTTTCGCATTTAAATCCGCATTATTAATTACGTTTATAGTATGGGGGTTGTCTGAAAAAGGGGTGTCATTTTCAGGCGACAGGAAATCAGCAGCTACGAGCGTGCTATCGCTCTGATATCAATAAACTACTGTTTTAACAAGAAAGTAACAACTAATACAACAAACAAAGCGTGCTATCACTCTGATATATATTAACTACTGTTTTAACAAGGAATTAACAACAACAAAAACAAACAAAGCGTTATATCGATCCTGATACCAGCCAGTCAGTCGTAATACTAACCACATTATCTTGAGCGCCACGGAGGGAAGACATTACTAACATTTTAAAGGCGTTGATATAACTAGGCCGGGGATGAAGCCCGTGACCTCTGACCTCCCACACCTGGGACGTAAGCGCTTCTTCAACACCACCGAGGCGTTTAAAGTATGTAAAGATTAACGAAGGTACATTTTCGTATCTGCATAATTTCAAATTCATCTGTCCTAATGACATATATTCATGCATCCGCGATCAATAAATAATATATTATTTCTTTGAGAAACGTCAATGACTCATAATGAACCAGGGCTTTCATGTATTAACACTTTATTAAGCAAGCAAACTGTAGCTTAACAATAAGGAAACAAGATAAGCGAGCGTATTCAAATTTATCAAACATGCAACATTTAAAGAAATTGCGAGGCTTTATCAAACAATTTGTTTTTAAAAATATCAAACAAACAAACGTTTTTAATCATGCATGTTCATATGTACAGAGCGAGCGAGCAAATACTGAAATCATACATTATCATTCCAGTTAAAGCCAGACTTTACAAGTTTATGTAGGAAATGGTATTTAAATCCCCATACATATAATGATTTGCCAAACGTAGCTAGTGTATTGTAAAACATGTCATACAAATTATGGTTCCCCGGCAGGAGACGAATATTGAAACATTGTGCCAAAAAGGAGCAATTCTTCATTTTGTCAAAATATTTCAAAGTCTTTTAAATAAGTACGTCATGTATACGTTTAGAGACAATTGTCATATTTTGCCAAGATGTTTTCATAGTCACCTACCTGCTGTAGATTTGCTATGCCAATGGTAATTACAGGCCTTTGCGAACAATGCACATTCAGATGGGAAAGCTCTTAAAGAGTTGTCTCTCCTGAAATCTGCATTGTTTGTAACTTAAGACATTTAATTTTACCAAAGTGCCTTCGAGACACAACATGGCGTGGTCAATTTTAAACATGGAATAGTCAACTTTGTGTAAGTCGACAGAGAAAGGGTTAACGTTGGTTAAATGTGTACATACATCTTAAATCAATGCTCTACTTCGTAGTGCGGAATCATATACTGGGTGTCATTCACGCCTGAAAAGTAGTCTGTGTAACTCATGTTAGATTTGTAAAAGGTGAAGGACACAAAAGCAACCAGCTGGGCTCTATGGGTCCAGAACCTGGTTACTGATGGATACTCCAGGGTTTATTAGGTCTGGGTGCGAGACAATGATATCTGAATAGGTCAATTATATGTTTATCTATACCAAGGACAGGACAAGATCAATAGCGACCAGTTTAGGTCCAGATTAGCAATCTGCACAGTATGATCTGATACTGAACTGTTAGCCACCAGTTTAAGTCCATATTAGCAATCTACACAGTATGATCTGATACTGAACTGTTAGCGACCAGTTTTGCTCCAGATGAGCAATCTACACAGTATGATCTGATACGGAACTATTCTTGACCAGTTTAAGTCCAGATTGACAATCTGTACAGTATCTGATACGGAACTATTTGCGACCAGTTTAAGTCCAGATTAACAATCTGCACAGTATGATCTGATACTGAACTATTCGCGACCAGTTAAAGCCCAGATTAACAATCAGCACAGTATGATCTGATACTGAACTATTCGCGACCAGTTTAAGTCCAGATTAGCAATCTGCATAGTATGATCTGATTGATACTAAACTATTCGCGACCAGTTTAAGTCCAGATTAAGAAATATGCACAGAATGATCTAATACTGAACAATTCGTGACCAGTTTAGGTCTAGATAAGCAAACTTCACAGTATGATCTGATACTGAACTATTATAGACCAGTTTAGGTCCAGATTAGCGATCTGCACATTATGATCTGATACTGAACTATTAGCGACCAGTTTAAGTCCAGATTAGCAATCTCCACATAATGATCTGATACTGAACTATTAGCGACCAGTTTAGGTCAAAATTAGTAACCTACACAGTACGATCTGATACTGTACTATTAGCGAACAGTTTAGGTCCAGATTAGCAATATGCACAGTACGATCTGATACTGAACTATTAGCGACCATTTTAGGTTCAGATGAGCAATCTCCACAGTATTAATTATCTGATACTGAACTACTAGCGACCAGTTTAGGTCCAGATTAGCAATCTACACATTTGATCTGATACTGAACTATTATCAATTAGTTTAGGTCCAGATTAACAATCTGCACAGTATGATCTGATACTGAACTATTTGCGACCAGTTTAAGTCCAGATTAGCAATCTGCATAGTATGATCTGATTGATACTGAACTATTCGCCACCAGTTTAAGTCCAGATTAAGAATCTGCACAGAATGATCTGATACTGAACAATTCGTGACTAGTTTAGGTCTAGATAAGCAAAGTGCACAGTATGATCTGATACTGAACTAGTAGCGACCAGTTTAGGTCCAGATTAGCAATCTACACAGTATGATCTGATACTGTACTATTATCGAATAGTTTAGGTCCAGATTAGCAATCTGCACAGTACGATCTGATACTGAACTATTAGCGACCAGTTTAGGTTCAGATGAGCAATCTCCACAGTATTAATTATTTGATACTGAACTACTAGCGACCAGTTTAGGTACAGATTAGCAATCTACACAGTATGATCTGATACCGAACTATTAGCAACTAGTTTAGGTCCAGATTAGCAATTTACACAGTATGATCTGATACTGAACTATTCGGGACCCGTTTAAATCCAGATTAGCAATCTGCACAGTATGATCTGATACTGAACTATTACCAACCAGTTTAGGTCCAGATTACCAATATGCACAGTATGATCTGATACTGAACTTTTCGCTAATAGGTCATAACATATTTCAAGATTTTTCCACAAAACAGCATATGAGCCGTTCGGCGAGAAAACAAACAGTGTTAACTATACGTAAAGTATCGACCTGGATAAGCCTAAGTATGCTGCGATGGGAGATCGGATTCTCTCTGTTTTTGATCTGTAAATTTTTAAAAATCGTACTTATTGAAACACTATCCATGGCTTGTCGTAGAGTACTTCCTCCTCGTTGATAGCAATCATCGGTTTACTTTCCAAATCTGTTAACTAGCTCAGCCTCCATTTAATTGAAACCAGACCTAAAGTTCGCTGCAGTACTTGGATTGAATTATTCGGACAATCTTTCACACACTCTATGTAAGTGTTTACACTGTTATTCCAGTTTGAACTCTGACCAATTAGACCAAAATACTTCGCTATACGTATATTTTATCTGACTACAACGCATCAAGTGTTCTATCGAATTCACCCTATACATTTAAAACTGAACTATTCCAAACAAATAAAACATTAGAAAGCACGTAGAAAATTATGAATAGATTTTAAAGTGAAATATTCACTGTAAAACATTCTACATATTATAATAACTGATTTTAATTATTTTATTGCCGAATGTCGCAAAATCGAATCTTTCATGTTAAAAATTGGGCCACTCCATTTTTTGTCCAACGGGAAATTTGATTTAATGTAATGTCTAAATGTCAAATAATGCAGATTTCAGTTGAAACAGCTCGTTTCGCTGTGTCTCACTAGAATATGCATTGGTTGCAGAAGCCTTTAATTGCCTTAGGCAGCGGAAGAGATAAGGTGTAATAATCCATTATATAACTCACACCAGTCAATTTCATCTTCCCCATTGTAACAGTTCAATACTCCATCACACTGTCCACCTTGGTAAATCCTGATTTCGTCATTACACACACAATATTCCAACTCATGGACTAAAAATAGCACACACGGACGTATACACAGTAAGTTTGCTCCCCGGCGTACTTTAGTAAATTAGTACGTCTGGTATGAACCGATAATATAGTCTGGTACCAGGCGTACTATAGTAAGTGAGTACATCTTGCATGAACCGACAATGTAGTCTGGTACCCGGTGTACTATAGTAAATATAAACATCTGGCATGATCCGACAATATAGTCTGATACCAGGCGTACTATAGTAAATTAGTACATCTGGCATGAACCGATAATATAGTCTGGTACCAGGCGTACTTTAGTAAATTAGTACATCTTGCATGAACCGACAATGTAGTCTGATACTCGGTGTACTTTAGTAAATTAGTACATCTGGCATGAACCGACAATATAGGCTGGTACAAGGCGTACTATAGTAAATTAGTACATCTGGCATAAACCGACAATATAGTCCGATACCAGGCGGACTATAGTAAATTAGTACATCTGGCATGAACCGACAATGTAGTCTGGTACCAGGCGTACTATAGTAAATTAGTAAGTCAGGAATGAACCGATAATGTGGTCTGGTACCCGGCATACTATAGTAAATTAGTACATCAGGATTGAACCAACAATGTAGTCTGGTACCCCTCGTACTATAGTAAATTAGTACGTCAGGAATGAACCAATAATGTGGTCTGGTACCAGGCGTACTTAAGTAAATTAGTAGATCTGGCATGAACCGGCAATGTAGTCTGGTACCCCTCGTATTATAGTAAATTATTACGTCAGGAATGACCCAATAATGGGGTCTGGTACCAGGCGTACTTTATTAAATCAGTAAGTCACCATGAAGTTTGGTACACAGCTAACTATAACAAGAGCTGTCGGAGGACAGCATGCTCGACTTTTTTGTGCTTGCCAATAAAACACAACATTTTAGAGTGATAGTCGAAAAAGATTCATAATTTGTACAACAATCTTTACTGAATTATGCACTCTTGGCTGTTTGTTGAGGTAATGATGGGAAAAAGATTGGTGTAAGTGTTTAAGCTTTATCTCTAACTGTTTTAAAAACATTTGATTTGGTATGAATAACTTAACAAAAATTATAAATCGAAAAAGGGCCATAATGCTTAAACAAAACTTGACAGAGTTATGTACCCTTGTCTGTTGATGGAGGTAATGATGATAAATAAGTATTGTAAGTGTATAAGCTAAATCACTTATGGTTTTGAAAAAAAAGTGGGGTGGTATGAAAAACTTAACCAAAATTCTAAGGCAAAAAATGGCCATAATTCTTACAAAACCATTTACAGGGTTATGTACTCTTGTCTGATGCTTGAGGAAGTGATGTTGAAAAAATATCTGTAATGGTTTTGAAAAAAAATAAACTGGTACAAAAAACTTAACCGAAATTCTAAGTAAAAAAAGAGCCATAATTCTTACAAAAATCTTGACAGAGTTATGTACTCTTGTCTGTTGATGGAATTAATGATGGTAAATAAGTGTTGTAAGTTTCAAAGCCATATCTGTTATGGTTTTGAAAAAAAAAGTGAATTGGTACAAAAAACTTAACAAAAAATCCAAGTCGAAAAAGGCCCATAATTCTTACCAAAATCTTGACAGAGTTATGTACTCTTGTTTGTTGATGAAGGTAATAATGGTGAATAAGTGTTGTAAGTTTCAAAGATATATCTGTTATGGTTTTGACAAAAAAGGGAATTGGTACCAAAACATTAACCAAGGTGTGACACCAACGCCGACGCCGACGCCGGGGCGAGTAGTATAGCTAGCCTTTTCTTCGAAAAGTCGAGCTAATAAATGAGGACGTCTGGCATGAACCAACAATGAAGTCTAGTACCCGGCGTTCAATAGTAATTTACTTCATCTGGCATGAGCCGATAATGAAATATTGTACCCTGCGCACGTTAGTACATTAGTACAGATCTGACATGAACCAACAATGAATTATTGTACCCGGTTAACTCTAGTCAATCAGTACGTAAGGCATGAACCAACAATGGCGACTAGATTAGTCACCTTCCCTAATACATCGCCTTCACATAAGTAGTAAATACGTAAAAACTGATTTACATAAACTCATATATTAGACATTACGACTTGATGTCTGAAATCAAACTTTATTCAGGTTAATCTACAAAAAAGATTTTCTCTATAGCCTGTTTATTATTACACCATTTCCAAAGAGCGCCGCCATAATTAGCGTACGTCAGTTCCTACATTGTATAATGTTACCTACCTGCCCGCCCCTGCCCCCCTCCCCCTACACTACTGGCCTTTGGACAAGGTGCAGCAAGTAAAATGTTATCGAGACAGCCAGTTATTATGAACCAAATCTTTAAGTAACCGCCTCGGTTATGTAGTGGAAGAGCATCTGCGAGAGGTCTTGGGTTTGATCCCCGGCTGAGTCATACCGAAGACTTTAAACATGGTAGTAATGACTGCCTTCCTTGGCGTTAAGGGTGGCGGTGCTAGCTTTATGACTCACTTGCAGAGGACAGCTATGACTACCATTTTTAAAGTGTTTGGTATGACCTGGCCTGGAATCAAATACGTGGCCTCCCGCACCCAAGGCGGACGCTCTACTACTACAACACCGAGGCGGTAACATGATTTTGAACTTAGAATGTACTTTGAAGTTAACATAATTGACCGTCGTGATATAGTTAAACAATGCTAAAAACAGCCTTAACCCTTACCCTTATATAGACGCTGTCTAACGCCTCTGCAGCAGGCGGCTTTTTGAAAACATAGTGACAGAAGAAGAAATGCACAAAACGAGCAATTTCTTCTTTTGCCACGATGTTTTCCACTTTTAGTCATAGGTTATGTACTCAATTATAGAGATTTTCTAGTTTTTTACAAAATATGTTCAAAGTCTTCTGCTGCATAATTGACGTATGAGGGAAAGGAATAAGCTCAAATGGATTAATCATGATCACACATAAAATAAATATTTGTCCTTTTTATTTGGAGTTAAGAAGACACAAGCCTTTTTCAACACCATTTCAGTTATATCAAGGCAACAGAAAATTAATTCATGATCCCTTGGTTAAACAAACAAATTGTAGGCTGGGAACTACACGTACATAAAGCGACCGCCTCAGTGGTTTAGTGGCATACAATCCGCCTCGGTGCAGGAACTCGAGGGTTCGATATCCGACCTGGTCATACTATATACTTTAAACATAGTAAAAATGACTTTACTTCCTATGCGCTTAGGAGTGCGACTGATACAATAGTGTCAGAATAAATAGATCAGAAGTATTAATGAGTATTGGTACCTTACGGGGTGTGATTCAAAAACTACTTTTGTATTAAGTATATTGGTGAACTTCATACCATATATATATGTACATTTAATTGCATTACTTCGGCGACATATTATTTTGAATATTGTCAATAATTTAGTTATAAATCATTGTCATAGAATTGACTTGGGGAACATTAAACGTCGTGATATAACTATAAGAAGTGTTCAAAGCTTCGAGAAACAATATACAAACAAAAACCAGTATATACTTACTGATAGTTCTGTAATCAGAGGAGGAATATATACCATACCAATGTGGTTATCCGAGAGTTCAACTGAGAATTGCGTAAATATTCAAACAGCATAATTATACGAGATTGAACCGGACAAATATCTTTCTTGCAACACAAAAATAAAGAACAATGGACTTGCAATAACTTGAATATGTGTTAATTCGACTAAATCGCTTTAACTCAAACCAGTTCCTTGAACTGATCTGTCATTTGAAATCAGTGTAACAGCTGTTCGGATTGTTGTTGTGCGGTTTTCTTGATATGATCGTATTACAGACATGCTTTTCCTAATAAACATCTAATTATAGAGCAGTTAGTTTACCATTCAATTTCATCTTTTCCTCTCAACATTCTATAACAGAATACAAGTTTTGCGCATTTGTGTATGCCTAGTTTGTTTCTAAGTTTTGTTTGATTAAACCAAAGTTTGCTGGCATGCAAACAAATTTTAGTTTCATGGCTAACTGACAAAATAAGGGATTAAATACTGTAAGTATTCTGCATTCTTCCACCAAACATCTAGTTCAACGTATCCGTACAGTCTATCAAGATCTTGACTTTCAATTTAATATTGACATAACCATCTTATGCGCTTCTGTCAACTTGTGTAAGTTCTGATAAGACAGATGCGAATTACATGTTTATCTGAACATACACTGTTCCAAAATGATAACTTAAACCTTTTCTATGGCTGATATGATATTTCTACAGGCGGAAAATATTGTATATTTAAGTTAAGATGTAACAGTAATAGACGGCGATCACTAACGTTTATTTCTAGTTGTATTAAAATGGTATTTGGTACAAATGTAGATGTTACATTCATAAACACTTGCATTTAGTCTAGTTGTAAATTGAAATTGGTACAAGTAAAAAAAGATGATCTGACAGTAATAAACTTCAAACACTTACGATTATTTGTAGTTGTAAATGAAATTTGCTATAAATTTAAATGTTGGAGTAAAAAATTACAAACATTTACGTTTATTTCTAGCTGTGAACGGTTTTTGGTACACATATAGATGTAACAGTGCTAAACGTCAACCACTCGCGCTTATAACTATATGTATTTGGTACACATATATATGCTACAGTAATAAACGCCAAACACTTATGTTTATTTCTAGTTGTAAATGGTATTTGGTACACATATATATATATATATATATATATGTTACAGTAATAAACGCCAAACACTTACGTTTATTTCTAGTTGTAAACGGTTTTTTACACATATAGATGTAACAGTGCTAAACGTCAAACACTCGCGCTTATAACTAGTTGTAAATGGTATTTGGTACACATATATTTGTAACAGTGCTAAAAGAAAACGTGAAACACTCATGTTTATTTCTAGTTGTAAATGGTATTTGGTACAAATATATATGTAACAGTGCTAAAAGAAAACGTGAAACACTCATGTTTATTTCTAGTTGTAAATGGTATTTGGTACAAATATATATGTAACAGTGCTAAAAGAAAACGTGAAACACTTACGTTTATTTCTAGTTGTAAATGGTATTTGGTACACATATATATATGTTACAGTAATAAACGTCAAACTTTCACGTTTATTTCTAGTTGTAAACGGTATTTGGTGCATATAAAGATGTTACAGAATTAAACGTCAAACACTCACGTTTATTTCTAGTTGTAAACGGTATTTGGTACACATATATATATGTTACAGTGATAAACGTCAAACACTCACGTTTATTTCTAGTTGTAAACGGTATTTGGTACACACATATATAGATGTCACAGTGATAAACATCAAACACTCACGTTTATTTCTAGTTGTAAACGGTATTTGGTACAAATATAGATGTAACAGTGATAAACATCAAAGTCAAACACTCACGTTTATTTTTAATTAAGTTGTAAAAGGTATTTGGTACATAATATCAACCTCTGGATTATCTTCAGGTAGGGCTTTAACTCTCTCACATACACTTTGTAGTTGTATACATGTTCAATGCAACAAGTATATAATATACTGTGGTGTGTCTGAGAAAAGTAAGGAAACGTTTAAATTACTGCTACAGATTGTTTAACTACAATAAAGAAATGATTGTTTAACTTACTAGTAAAACAAGAGCTGTCGGAGGACAGCCCGCTCAACTATCCCACCGCTTATTTAAGTTACTGAGATAATGGACTCTAATATGCAGGATAGAGTTATTTAACTTGATTATTTTAATAGTTGTGATGGTTAAGAAGGCAATGGAATGCATCAAGTAGTTAATAATATATGGACTCTTAATGTAGTTGCACCCAAACCTTTAACCATAATTTCTAAGTAAAAAACCGGCAACAATTTGCACCATATGCAGGATAGAGTTATCTTAATTGGTTGTGTTTATAGTTGTGAAATTGGGAAAGGTTGTAAAGGAATAGGGTTGTATAAAGTTTCAATACAATGCTTAAAGTTTTAATGAGATTACACTCTAAATGTAGTTGCAAAACTTAATTCAGAATTTTTAAGTCCAAAAAGGGCCATAACTTGAATAAAATGCTGGACAGAGTTGTTTACATAGGTTTGATGATTGGGAAGGGCTGTATAAAGTTTCAATGCAATGCATGAAGTAGTTACTAAGATATGACCTCATAATGTAGTTGCATGCAAAACTTTAATCAGAATTTATAAGTCCAAAAAAGGCCATAACTTGAATAAAATGGAGGATAGAGTTATTTAACATAAAAATCAACAAAGGTGTGATAGTTAGATAGGGTTGCATAAAGTTTCAAAGCAATGCATGAAGTAAATACTAGGATGTTGACTCTTAATGTAGTTGCATGCAAAACTTTAACCACATTTCAAGATTAAAAAAAGCCATAAATTGCAAAATATACTGAATTGAGTTATCATACTTTATTGTTTACATAGGTGTGATGGTTGGAAAGGGTTGTATAAAGTTTCAATGCAATGCACAAAGTAGTTACTAAGAGATGGTCTCTTAATGTAGTTGTATGCAAAACTTTAACCAGAAAGTAAAAAAATGATCATAATTTGCATAAAATGCAGGATAGAGTTATCTAACTTGATAATCTACACTGGTGTGATAGTTGGGTCTAAGGGTTGTAGAAAGTTTCAATGCAATGCATCAGGTAAAGACAGAGATATGGACTCTTAAGTTAGTTGCACGCAAAACTTTAACCAGAATTTCTAAGTAAAAAAGGGACATAACTTGCATAAAATGCAGAATAGTTATCTAACTTGATAATCTACATAGGTGTGGTGCTTGGGTAGGTTGTATAAAGTTCCAATGCAATGCATCAAGTAAATACTGAGATATGGACTTTTAATTTAGTTGCACGCAAAACTTTAACCAGAATTTCTATGTGAAAAAAGGGCCATAACTTGCATAAAATTCAGGATAGAGTTATCTAACTTGATAATCTACAGGTCAGGTCAGGTGTGATAGTTTAGTAGGGTTGTAGAAAGTTTCAATGCAATGCATGTAGCATTCAAGTACTTGCATGCAACACCTTAACCAAAGTGTGACGTGGACGCCGACGCCAGGGTGAGTAGTATATCTCTCATTATTCTTCGAATAGTCGAGCTAAAAACAACAGTATAATCACTAATATGCTAATTTACTTACTTAACACCTTATGTAAATGTGAAGCCATTTTATCACATCTTCACAAATGCTGTTTCTATTCTATAAATACTTATATATATGATACAAATCGAATAAACTTATTTACCATATATATGTAACATGTTCTAGAAGTCTTATAACTGCCACTTTGTCTGCATGAAATGATTACTGTTACAAATTATGTATTGTCCTGAAAAAAGAAAATAAATCTCACAAAAAAATAGGTCATACATTTTATTAACATAAACAATTTCAATAATTCAGAAAGTGATGGAAATAAAATGAGTCTTCAATGATATAACATAGATACAAAATATATCCTAGAACCTTCCAACTTCTTGATCTATCTTTATAATCTTAGTTCCTCGCGTCATTATTTACGTCCTTTTCTCCAATTACTTTATATAAGCCGTCAATTGACAAGTGTGTTTAATACTATTTTCTGATGTCTCAAGATTCATTTAGTACTTGACAATGTAGTTTATTTTAGTGTTTATGTTCACAAACTTAGGAGACCCGTAGCTAAGTGTAAAACAATGTAGTTTATTTTAGTGTTTATGTTCACAAACTTAGAAGACCCGTAGATAAGTGTAAAACAATGTAGTTCATATTAGTGTTTATGTTCCCAAACTTAGGAGACCCGTAGATAAGTGTAAAACAATGAGTTTGCTGTGAATGTCGACTTTGCCTATTGTGTTTTAGACCATTCCTTTTGGTCAGTTGCCATAAAACTCTGGTTCCCAGTTTAGAGTAACCAGCCAAACATGTGATTATTAATTTATTACATGGCCAGTGCAGACTTGTGCTGACTTAGACTGATGACTGAGACAAGACAAGACTCTCTAAGACCAAGCAAATGATAATATAATAAAGGTTATAGTGTTAGCTTCGTGTGAGTGAACACAACAAGTTGTTAGGACTGTAATGGAAATTGGTGAAATAACTATTAGGAAACAAAATCAACACAACAATAACAACCGAAAATAAAACATTACTTTTTAATTGATTTTTATAGTTATAAACAATTGGGTATAGATAATACAAGAAATCACTTATCTGATATTTCTAAAAGGTTCAGTGTTCAAATGTCTTGCTATCCGAAATTCATATATATCCGAATTGTCTTACACTTGTGTAACTTGTGAAATTACCGTTTAACAAACAAAAGTACAAGAAACTAAACAAGCACGATGTAACCGGTCATTATAACAGTCTTTCCACGTAGCTTATATCCACTCGCATTAAGAATATAGAATAGTAACGTTACAAGTCCGTTAAAGCACGCTTTTCAAGATCATCGTGAACATATCCCGTTAAAGAGCTAAGAAGGGAGGCAGTCCTTACCGAAACGACGTATTTGTCCTCTTTTCTGTAATTCCATGCACGATATATGTTTTATTTGGTTGTTTTGTTGTGTACATCTTAAATTGATGGTTTTGACATCTTTGCCATGTGTAGCATATGTAAAGTGTAAGTGTAATGTTCTAGACTAATGAAAATGTATGTGTTTTTTCTCGTCAATGTATACAGGGACATAGATAAGATTTTATCTACGTCCCTGATGTATACTAGTTCAGGTCCAAAAAGGCGGAATTCCTAAAAGGCCAATTACCAGAAAGGTCAATTACCAGAAAGACCGAATCTTAACAAAGTGAATTAGGAGTTAACGAAGATAATTAATTGAATGTTTGTGAACACTTTTAATAATGGAGAATCTACATATTAATTTTTGGATTGGCGTGTAATTGGATCTCAGCGTGCTTTCTCACAATGTTTCGATTTGACCCATACGACGTTCCCACAATGTTTTCAAAACTTCGAGCTGTTATGTTTAGCATATCATTAAGAGTGATAATAAACCTGTGTTGTTTAACATCTCCACTTTCTACAATAGTGATTGGTAATGTCTCCCTTTGACCACAATGTTTCGAATTGACCCATACGACGTTCCAATACTGTTATTTATGCAGCGGTGTCAACATGAATAATACTAGAAATACTAGTAAATTGCAAATAAAACACCTCATGATCAAACTGAAACAGTGTTGAAAACTGCACAAAATATCCTTCAAACAAAGAAAATAATCATCCGTTTGCTTTTGCTGGTATGGTATTTTACTCCACTTTAAAACTGCAGTTATATATTGCCATTGTCATGATTGTGTACCATGTGTACTGGTATCTTTATTCAGAAATCAGCGAGTCAGTCGTTGTGATTCCCCCAACAGTCCTTAGTACCAGGCAAGGGAGGCAAAGTCATAACAACCATTTCTAACGTATTGGTATGACCCGGTCGGGGATCAAACCCTCGACCTTATCAATATACCAAAGAGGCTGTTTTTTCCCGGATGAATAAACAATTATATCACTAAATTCCAAAAAGACACGATTAACGTTCTAAAATCAATTGTTTCCGTGACGCCTTTAAAGTCGTACGCAGTATATGTGTCAAATTACGTCTGCATGTCGAAATACGTTTAATCCGTTTTGCATTATGAATGTGTTTAGCGAAATGATATCTAAATGCAACCCTTTACCCGGGTAGTATGTTGAATGGTGCACTGATGCGGGAATTCCGGGAAAACATTATGTTTTGAACTCAATATTACAGAAAAAACATTTTAAAACGCTGTTAATCTCCAAAAAATAAATTAATATAAATGCACCCCCTTATTAGCATAAAATAGAGGAATATGCGAGGGGAAAAAAGAGGATCAGCAATTACAATGTTAACGTTACCAGTGGCGTCAATATTTATTCTTTCTTTCCCAATATGCCTTCACCTGCTACATTCTCTAACATATTCTTTACCTATTTCAAACTATTATATTTATCTCTCAATTTTTACTCTGGTTTGTTCAACATTTGAAAAGCCTTATCATGTAGAAACATATCAATTGTAACGTTTAAGATCGCTATAAGTTATTGATTAATATGTAAGCTATTGCATACGTTTACTATGACAACAATGGTGAAGTTCCAATGGTGAAGTGGTTAGACTATTGACTACCATTATATTTTATTTAAAGTTGATATATCTATAAGCATGTGTTAGACTACCAGAGCCGGGAACCTTAGTTGGCTGCATGATTAGCTCATATCGGAATTGTTGTAAAATTCGAAAGTGATGGTGTGTTATATACTGTTTGCTGAGGGATGCGCGGATAGTATAAGATCAATTAAGTAAGTGTAAACTATCTCGTTGAGTACTGGATTTTATCATCCAAAATGTAAAGTAGGAGCATTCATGCAAACAATAAACATAACTATTATCCAAGTTATCCATTACATTTTATTGAAAGTTATATCTATATACATGTAAAAGTACGTATAATACACAAAAGTTAAATCTGCGCCGTCTGACCAGTCTGTACACTAATGACTGTTTAATTAAATGTTGTTATCTTGCCCTTTCCAAAAACTTGACACATCCATTAAAAACAAATTGTTAAACAAAAACCACACGACATCAGCGGTATTGTTAAAAGAGAATCATAATTAAAGATTTCTGGGAACAAAAAGTTATTAAACTAAAATCGGGACAAATACATTATAATGATCTAGATATTTGAAAGTGTATGTAAGTATGGTAGTTGTCATCTCATATATATCCTTTCGTGTGAGTCGTAGTCGTATCATGCACACTTAATGTAACACAATCAAAGTGCTTTGCGGAGGCAAATAGTGAAACGAACAAACGACTCATTAAATTTAGTCAAGCTTTCACAGGAAAAGCCGTGATATTACTGCATATAATTGAAAGTGGAGTAAAACGACATGCAATCAATCAATCTTAACTTGGCGTTTAGCTTTAGATAATTTCGTGTTCTTTTAAATTATCCCTTTTTAATATACAAACACTTTCTGACGCCTCTGCGCGGACGAAAATATAGCGGAAAAAAAGACATTGCTCATATGATGAGCAATTCCTCCTCTTGGTCCAACTCTATTCAATAATTACACTTTCATTTAGAAAGGTTTTCAATATTTTTCCAAAAAGTTTTCAAAGTCATCTTCTTCAGATTGTATTATGTGGGACAAGGTTAAACAGAGCTCATCACAATTCCTTATTTAACATATACAATCAAAAGAGTTGATACTAACAATAATCGTCTGACTGATATAAAACATAGGCAAATATATGGAAAATCTCTTTAACTGAAACTTTTAAATAAAGTTTAAAATATTGTGGCAGAAGAACTAAAAACTCATGATGAGCATGCTTCTTTTGTCACATTGCGGACTGTTAATCCAGGGATTGTGAGTTCGAACCTCATCTCGGCCAACATTCTTTCCGTCGTTTGACTAAAGTCATTGTGACAAGCGTCATTCGTCTTCTACCAATGGGCAAATAGTCTATGTGGAAAAGCAGCCAGTTGCTTGGAAAGATCGTTGTGTGTATTACTGGTGTGACACAGCCATGAAACACATAAATAGGTGAACTGGCCGCCGTGATATGACATCAAAATTGTTGAAAACGGCGTTAAACACCAATCAATAAATCTGACTGATATATTGCTTATGACACAATTAGTTGTATCTCCTTTCCCAAATATATGTACAACAAATTTGCAACGAACGAAATTGAAAAAACATAGGAAAATTTATTGAAAATCTCTTTAACTGATCCAATTGAAGAAGGATTAAAATATTGTGATATAAGAAGCAATAGTGAGCGATTGTTTCTTTTGTCACAATGTTTTTAAAATATGTCTGTTGCAGATGCGTCAAAATGCATTCATATCTGAGAAATAAAAATGATGAGTTCTAATTTATATTTTGATACTAATATCCCGCTACAAATATATATTATTATTATCAGCCATTATAAGACTGTTATGTATGTTTACTCAAGTTTGTAGACGTGCAAAAGGTCACTTGATCTACTGCTGACATGAAGTGTTTTGTCTGTGTTGTTATATAAAACTGTCCATGGACCTAGTAACCCACATTTCTCCTCTAATACAATACGTACGGATGTACACGTCGGTGTTATCTGATGTATGTTGTTTGACAAGAACCCCGTGACATAAATACTATCATCATCACCTAGAGTCAGACCTACTGGATAACTCAATTTGTCATGCTTATATCTATTACACACTTTACCGTCTATACTCAAAATTGTTACTGTGTTCTGATTCGAGTCTGAAACATACATTGTATCCCCGTCACTATTCACCGTAATGTACTCTGGACGTTTAAAAAGGTTATGTCCTTTATCATTGTGTTTAAATGTTTGAAGAACTTTTCCCTCATGATTAAGGATTTTCACCGACGGATGTTTTCCATCAAACGTAACAAATAAGTTGCCTTTTCTATATGTAATTGCTTTACAACCTGACTCCATTGGTACCTTTTTTACTACTGATAATTTTCCATTATAACGTAGAAACACTAAGTATGTGTCACAGGTCACCACCAGAGTTCCCGGATCCGTACATGTTATATCCAATGGTTTATCACCAAGTTTGATGTAAAATGTGATGGTGTCTGATCGTAAGTCAACGACTTTGATACAGTTATTACGAAAGTCTGCTAGAGCTAAAAAGTCACTGGACATCAACACACTTCCTGTTATCCAGACTCTGTCTTTGTCTTTTTTGTGATTCATCTTAATGTCCTTCATGTATTTTAATTTTGTTGGTTTAAAGATGTCTGTCTTCATGGTTTTCTCTTCATTTTGTGTTTGCTGATCTTCTCTTCTTTCCTCTTTTCGTCTGATACCTAACTTACCAATAATGGGATTGCGTTTCTGCATTAGTCCTACCTCTGTCTGATCTCGTTTTGTGGTTCTTCTATTTCCATCATTTTTCATCTCCAACAGTCCAAGTTTTCGAGGCGAATTAAGTGCGTTCAGTATGTCTTCATTGCTTGAAAATGCATACCCTCTCACAATGTTTTCTTGTGACGTGCCTTGTGTTTTGTCATTGTACTCTTTGACCTGAGTTCGAGCTTTCTGGGCAGAAATGAATAACTGTTGGTTATGTTTACATTGTTCTAGAAGTCTTAGAGTGGATGATATTTTCGACATGTCTACTAAAAGCTTGTCGTATAGTGTACCCACGGATTCAATAGCTTTCATATCTTCATTATGTATCTGCTCAGCTTCCTTTATTAGTTCGTATTCTAATGCGTCGATTTTCGAATTGATTAAACTTCTAAATACCTGAATATCGGCTTTTAATTGTCTGAAACAGTTGGTTATATCAATTGAGTCATTTTTCTTTTCATTCTTTTCTTCTGCAAGATCTTTTTCTATGTCCCTTATATGCTTTAATAACAATTTATATTCTTGACTGGAGCTGAAATCCTTCGACAAATCATCGATGTACTTTACACCGCATTGGCCATGCCATAGAGTAACGCAAACAGAACAGCAACATGTGTAATGCTTATCACAGAAATACTCTATTAATTTCCCATCATGCTTAGCACAGAACTTGTCTTGAACAATTGATATTTTCTTTCTTGGCATTTCGTCCCTATCAAGAAGTCGATGTTGTCTGGAGGCCTTGTATTTTGTGTGATTTCTTGCACAAGTGTCACATAGGAATTCGTCACAATGTGTACAATAAAACTGGGCATTTTCATTTTCATTACCTATAAGGCAAGGATCGCAGGGAATACCAGTATCCCAGTCCTCACTATGTAAGGCTGGTCGTCTCCCGGATACCTCCATTGTTAATGTTCAAACTGAAAGAGAACCAAACGGTGTTGTTTTGTCTAAAAATGTACAAGCTTTTGATGACAGTATTACTTATTTTGTCAAAAAAAAATTAAAGTCGTCTTTTGCAGATGGAAACGGTCTTGAGATATAATTGTGTCATAGTATAGATTATTAAACGCTTCCTTGCAGTTATAAGCTCAATATACATAGTTATGTCAAAAATATTATCTTAAAAGAAACGCAAAGGGAGTATTCTTACAGAAATTGTTCTCGTATTGATAGTGAATAGTTTAGTTTGAATTTTCGTTGTACATTGTCAGTATCAAAAACTCACAGTGTCCCAGTTGTGGACGCATTCTGACGCTTCTATAGCAGTTAACTTGTGAATACGTATCTTTCTATTTCTCCATATGTCACAATTCATAGATTGGTTTCATATATTTACTTTGATGTTTCCAAAGTAGTCAGATGAAAATGTATTGAGGTATGTCCGCAATATTTAATTCACACACCCTTCACATAACATTGTATTGCAATATTATTTAAGGTCTACTACACATTTGAAAAGCTCAACAATGAATTCGACTGGCTAATCTTAAAGATGTTAAACACAACACAAACAAATTCCTCGTGCGCCATTGTGTTGACGAATTTAAACGTTCAGACAAATAGTTATTATTTATATAATAAGTATTCTACAAACAAAATGTAATTCGGGCAATATGAAACCCATATAGTGATATGAGTCTGTGAATGAGAAACAGCAGAACATTACTGTTTTGAACAGTATAGATCCAGATCAGCAAGTGAATCACCACTGACTGATCACCGATATACAGTGTTCTGATACATGTTAGGTCCCAGGTGAACATATAAGTTTCCATTTGCCTTACACATATTGTAAAGCTGGCATACTGGGGAAAAATAGCTCCACTTCGTTTCCGTAAAATACGATTTACATGATAACAAAAGAAAACCAGACACAATTAGACTCCTTATTGCATGACGCGCCTCGTTTTTAAAGTCAAACATACAATAGATAGAAACAGTAGTCAATTCAGCGTTTATCCTTTCCCATCAGCATACTTACTTTTACGCGTTTTAAGAAGATATTTGTTGAAAACATTGTGGTAATAATGGAGATAATTAATGCACTTATAATAAGAAATTTCCCCCTTTCGACATAATATTCTCAACTCTATTCAATGATAATACTTTAACTTATCAGGTTTAAGGCTTCTCTTTTTATTTCTAGATTTGTTTAAGTCGTGTGTTACAGATTTCCTTTGTCTTGGAAAGAGTGGTTATACGAGCTAAAATATATTTTACCCTTTACAACATCTCCCAAAATAGACATTATTTGAAATCATCGTGTACAAAGAAGGGCTTCCTTGTTATATTTAATTTATTACTGTTATAGAATCATAATTCATCATTTGCTTTTCATTCAACGGAAAATACAAATACATTCGAATAGGTTAATGTTCGAACTAGTTTGTATAACCTTTACACCGAATTATCACTATTTGAGTTAATTATCGAAATTAAGTGTTCGCAAACCACCTAATCATAATAAGCAATTACTTCTTTTGTCAAATAGTTTTCAAAAGTCGTCTGCTACAGATGGTAAGTGCTCAGACGCACCGTTAATATGTTAATTGAATGAGTTGCCAAACATTTCGCCGCAGTGGTCAGCTCAATATACATACTTCTGCTATATAGTGCAGTTTTTGTTTGATATTTAAATATTTCTTAGCTAAAGGGAAAAAATTACCCTTTATAAATGATTTGTCTTTTAACAGAGGGAGTATATACCACTGCATAGGTCCATGTAGAATTGGAACCGACTATTTTAGATTGAACTATCAATGTATATTGTTCAAAATGTGTGTCAAAACAAACAACAAATGAGCCAAATCTCGTTTTTATCCTTTTTACCTTCATGGGCTTTAAGCCATGTTGATCGTTCACAAAACATGGCCGCTTGAGTGCGGGACTGTTTTACCTTTCATTTCTCTACTGAAGCTTTTTAAAACGTTCTCCTCCAACAGTATCTGGCTGATTTTCAATTATGATGTGTAAAAATGGTCCTAAGGGTACCCTCTACTAGACTTTTTTTGATATATATTGATTGGTCTAACCGCATGGCCGCTAGAGGGCTAGGCATTTTTGCTTTACACAGCTATAGTGAGTTTTTGTTTACCTAATAACGGTGGAGCGATACTGGCCTTCTTGGTAAGCCTCTTGTTCAATTTCAATTTCTTTAATACATCGTTTTACCCTTCATTGTATATTGAAATCAGTTTACACTTTTTGGAAACTTGAAATCAGTTTACGCTTCGTTGTATACTGAATCATCTTCTCCTTTATTGTTTTATTTCCCATATTTACATTCCTTTTTTTAAATTCTTAAACACAATGTTTCCAACTCGTGTCACTAAGTATACTTTAAATAATAGATAGTTTACATATACATCTTATATGAGTTCATAGTCGTCTGTTAAAGATTTACTGTTTTTGGTACGGATATAAATTATACATTCATCACAGGATATCGAATGTCAAAACTTGATATTTTTCGTTTTCGTCTCCTTCATTGTCATCTACTACAATGTTGTAAACTCTTTAAAAAATAGTTGAAGTAGAATCAATTTGAGTGTCAAACAATGTGGATCTCAGATCAGACTAAACATAGTATGTAGTCCGAACTGGATGGATACAGAACCAACTGTATCAATGGATGAGCACTTCCGCTGCCATTTTGAAAAGGGTTAAAGTGTGAGTTTGTTTAGAGACGTTTATAAGTGATGTTTAACAATCATATCGACTACTGAAACTTTGTCTGCTTGGACGCTAAAGTAATGTTATCTTCTTAATTTTCGTCTGCACTAATTTTTTATCAAAAAGCTTCATTCAACTTTTTTGCTAACAAGAAGCCAATCTGAATGTCAAACAGTTAAGCTAGCGAGCAAAGGGTTACATTGCGAGTTTGTTTTGAGACTTTTTAATTTCCTTAATGTTTATACAAATAAGATTCAACAATCATATCAACTTGTGAATCTTTACGATAATGATTTAATAAAGACGTACTTGTTAACCCTCAAAATGACAAATTGGAGGACACTATATACTGTTTTACATTGTCAATAAGTAATGAGAATTTAAATTGTTCCTTTATCCCTTTCTTACTTTACCTGCAGATCTATGTGACCGCATTATAGCAGACGATTTTTGAAAACATCATTGCATAGGGAGAAGTTATTAATAACTCTATTCAATAATTATTCTTTCATTTATGGAAATGTACTACATTTTTCCAACAGATGTTTTTAAATTCGTCTATTGCATATCTTTTATATGAGTAAATGAGAAAAACGGTTTTAGAGCATAACATAACATTATATAAAATGTAGCATATCAGTATATAACAGTGATGGTTTTTGATAAATAAAAGTTATATAAGTGTCATGGCTATCTAGACAGGCTGTCAAGCATTTCTTTGTTTGGGGGAGAGGGGCAATGAGTGTGAAGGATGAACATGTCGTTTGTAAATATAGTTGTAAATTTTTGCCGGATGTTGTATGTGAGAAAGGGTTAAGGGTGCTGAACTCCAGAAAATAGATATTATAGTCAAAGTTTTAAAACTGTTCAAAAGTTGTCTTGAGATATTAGAATCATAACTCTGGGATGAAACTACAGTAATCATTTCACACTTTCCAGTACCATAGACATTTAAATATTCATCGTTTATGCTTCATATTTACTGGGTATACATATCTACTAAGCCAAACTCTGAACATGTTCATGACTTTCAATTGACAGTTTTCAACATTTACTGATGAAATAGTTTTGAAATATTTCTTTCTTACTTTCTTGTCACTATTAGCATTATTTGCAGAAGTTTCAACATTTTGAAATTTTGATCTCCATCTGGAGTTAAGACTGTTAACTGTTGACTGATCAGAACTTATCTTTGAAACGAATATAATGTTGATTTTATTTTTAAAAACATATCGAGTTATCACGATAGATCTGTTATATAGTTAAACACACACTAGCTTTAGAGAGTGGTACGTTTATGAAGTGGAACTAAACGGACCAATGTATCTAACTACTAAAATTACTATTTTACACGCCCTTTGATCCGGTTGTTCACCTAATTTCTCTGATCGCAAGAGCATACTGTTTTCACTCATGCTTTAACATTTAACATCAAGTCAAAGTAGACAAATAGGTAAGAGGACTAAACCTGCATATGTGTAGGTCGATTGCATATCTGGTGTTTCATGTACCCTAACTCACAACAAATATATGCGTTTTATCAACCTATCAAGCGAATTTTCGGATGTTATCCATGTCTTCGTTATATGATCTGGCCCAAATTCACTGACCACTGAATACAAATCTCCTTTATACTGTGTATCTGAAGTTCGTGAGCATAAGCAATCCGATTCATACACTGTTGAGGACTAAATTAATACTTTAAACTGTATTATGCCTCTTTTTCGTTTCAAATGTTAAAAGCAAACATTAAAATCAGGTAGCGAGGCGAGCTGTATATCAAGGGTTGTGAGTTCGAACCCAGCTCAGCCATTATTCTTTTTGACGTTTCACATATATCTATGCGACAATCATCATTCGCCTTCCTCCAATTTTGCATGGAAATAGTGTTGTATGGAGTACTAGTGTGGGAAAGGCAGTAAACACAAGGGTATGTGAACTTGTCGCCATGCTATAACTGAGCAAACGTTGAAAACAGCGTTAAACTCCACATCGACGCTAAAGCTAAGCAAAACATGTTTATAATATATGTGTCTACACAAATAATCTAAACACGGAAGCAAATATCGCAAAGAAAAAATATATCAGAAAATAGATTGAGATGTATTTCGTTAAATTAAACGTTTCAATTACCTAGCTGAAGTGTGAAAGATATACACATTTATGAAATAGAATATAACAAATCTGAGCTCTTACTTTGTTTCGTTCAGTCAATTCAGTTTCCGTTGTGTAGTTATTTGAATTAAGAATGATCAAATCTGGTTTGTAAAATATCATTCAAAATGGCTCTAGTCGAGAGTACATCGTCACGCGCATGTGCAATGCTCTATCAACACTTCCCTATATACCACAAAGTATACTTCATACGCTTTTGAAAACAAACGGGTAATCACAATTAGAACAATCTGTATGAATGTATATGTTGAATAGAATTTGAAATATTTTCTCAAAACGTGAATATTGAGTAATTCCTTATTTCGTTAAAATGTCTTCAAAAGTCGTCTGCTGCAGATGGAAAGGGTAAAGTAGCGAGTTTTATAAAACTGTTAAAAGTGTCGCCTCGGTGAGTACATCAATATACACACTTTTGCTGTATATTGCAGTTGGTGTTTATTAAGCTTAAGGGACCAAGTACCCTTCATAAAGTGTTTCTCTATTAACACAGGTAGTATATATCACTGAAATGTCATGTAGAATTGGATCTTAATATTTAAGATTGAATTATCAGTTTACATTGTACAACAACTAACAGTTAAGAACTTTGTGAATTAGAGATAAGAGTAGAGAATTCTATACGATACATACCCTTTTCAACAAGTGACGTATTTGGACGCTTCTGGAGATTTTGAATATATTGTGTCAAAAGAAGAAATATCTGATAATGAGTCATTTCTCTCTCTGTCACAATGTTTTCAACTCATATCAATAAGTATATATTTATTGAATCTATAATAGAAATGAAAGAATATAATGATTGAACAAAATAGAGTTGAAAACATTGTGACAAAATGATAAATTGCTCATTGTGAGCGATTTCTCCATTTGCCACAATGTTGTCAAATAGCGTCTGCTGAAGAGGCGTCAGAAGGCGTCTGTATGTTTAAAATGGTTAAGAAACGTCCAATACCCCTTGCAACTATATATATATATGTCTCCGTCTATTACTTACTTCATATATGTTCCCCCTGGTCGTTTGAATTTAAATGGGAAAAGGTACAAGTTGGCTTTTTGAACAATGTAGATCCAGATCAGCCTTTGTATATGCACATTCTGATCAAGATCTACACTGTTCACATATTACTGACCTAAGAGTGTTAGAAGGTCAGTCACCTCAGGTAGATTCACATAATTAACGTTTTTTAATGCTCTTCAATCCTTATTTGACCTCCAAAACCTATGTTGTGAGTACTCAAAATAATCGTCTCATTTTGTATCTACATCATAGGTTTTAATAAGTGCTAAGAGAGATATATATTATTCAAGAAAGAACTATTTACTCCTCCGTATCTAGTCCTCTGGATTGATAGGGTGGTATGAATTTACACTTTACAGAAATGTCAACTTGTACCTTATCGTACGGAGGTTTCATACGGAGATAAATATGTGTATATGTGTAATACCCAGTTTCAATGTTTTCATAAATGTTCATGTCATATCACGGCGGCCAGTTCACATATATCCATGTGTTTCCAGGTATTGCCTTTATCACACCAGTACTCCACAAACAGTCTTTCCAAACATCTCACTGATTTCCACAGATATTGATAGTTCAGATATATTTTCACAACGGGCTAGTCTTCACAGGGTGACTCTGCTAACATGTTTTAAGACAAACTGGGTTTATTATGTTAAAATCTACTGTTGTGTTCCATGTATTCACTGATGACTTATGCAAACATACGCTGTGGGTACTCAATGAGAAGATCTAGGTTTGCTTTTTAGTTCGCCCTTTGTCAATCGAGATTTGGTTTGCCGATTGTTAGACAATTGTATAGAGACTTCCAGATTCGAACAAGCCATATTGATAAAAAAGACGATCTATTGATGTTCACATGGGTGATCTTTATACACTGGTTCCAATATATATAGTGAAAACTGTAAAGAAACAATATTGTTGAAAAGTACTGGATCGATTTGAAAATAATTTGGCACAAATGTTGCTCGTTTTCCTGATATAAAAAGTAAGAACATTGAAGACAAATCAGGTGAGCGGCAAGCACGGCCTTCTTGTTTAACAAATCTGAGCACTGGCATCTTGAGTTTTATAAGAACTCGGCTTCATTGATCTCATTCTGACCTTATTGTAAATACATATGTATTTTTTTACTTTTAATATGTTTAACTTCTTCGAATGCCGATATATTAAACTCTCAAACACTACATACTACAGTATAATTCTAGAATCTGTAAAAGCAACGTTAACCCAATTATGCAATAGGCATGGCCGTAACGTGACCCGTTCTTTTTGTAAATGCAGCATGTCATCGCTTGGCGATTTTGGTCATTCTTATTGAATAGACTACAGGGTGTCATCGGTTCCCATATAGTAATTAAGTTGTCTCTGCTTCTTCCGTTATGAAAACTTCGCTGTTTTCACGATTTTATCCGATTTTTAAAATGCATTGGATTCGTACCCGGTTTTTCAAACATTACAAACAAACAAAATAGACTTAATAATTCTTGCTATATGTTGACTATACATGTGAACTTTCATAATGCTCAATCTTGATCATAAATATCTTCATTTTAATTACTTCATATTTTGAATAGACTACAGGGTGTCATCGGTTCCCATATAGTAATTAAGTTGTCTCTGCTTCTTCCGTTATGAAAACTTCGCTGTTTTCACGATTTTATCCGATTTTTAAAATGCATTGGATTCGTACCCGGTTTTTCATGTTTCGTTCGAGATCAATTCGATTCGTATCAACTGGATTTCGGTCCATGCTCTTGGGGAACTGACTTGACCATTTCCATTTTCTTTTGTTTATTTTTCAGTTTTCTACTGGCATGTTCAAAACGATTAAAGTAACATTACAAACAAACAAAATAGACTTAATAATTCTTGCTATATGTTGACTATACATGTGAACTTTCATAATGCTCAATCTTGATCATAAATATCTTCATTTTAATTACTTCATATTTTGTGTTTATATACTCCCGCTTTTGCTATCATACTTCTGCTAAACTGAAAGGAGAATAGATCCCCCCCCCCCTCTCCTTCCAAAGCTTGTGTCACACTTAACTTATAAATAGAAGGCAATAAACCTTCATATATGTTAATATTTAAGCACGTATGTTTGTTTTTTATCTAATGGATCTAGTTAGAGGATTTAAAACAGTTTATTGGTAAAAAAACACTTGAGAAACTTCAGCTTGTATGACACATTATAGTTGCAGTGAATGTTAAGCAACTTAACTTCACATACTGAATATCACTTAGATCGTAGCATATAAAACGTTTAATCCCTACGACAATATTGACCCTTTCCGCTCTTGGTAAACATTTTATATAGGCTATGGTAGCCAAGTGAGGAATATAGGCACATCTTGGCCTTCTTGTTTAACATAAAGGGACATTTGGCCTTCTTGTTCGAAATATTTACATCCTGTATGCGTGCACAGGTTATTTAAATGTACTGAACTGCATCTCCTTCTTTTAAGTCATGCTTCAAAATCATGCGCGGCGTCTTTGATGCTTTGCATCAAAATTCTTCTTGTATTTAACTGACCAAGTCAAATCATATTTCAGTGACGTACCATTACCATTTTCAAATTTGGTTACGTATTTTACCTAGTCAATAGGTCAAATACCGAATTTTCATCCGTCGTGTTTGAACTGCGCATGACCATCTGCATGTATTTGCGCCGGAAGATTTGCAGGTATATAATACATTGTATAATTAATCTTACAGAATTAATCCGTGTCTTAAATCTATCGTGTACTGTACCGCTATCGCTGAGGGGGGTATAATGGAGTGGGAATTCGCACTGAACCATTACAGGGCGGCTAACCTGGCGGCCGACAAATCGAAACTTTTGTCTGCTCTCTCCTGTTCCAAAGAGCCGTGGATACTTAGCAGATATATCCTAATAATATTAATAACCATTATCTTAACTTTGTTTGCCCAAATGAATGAGGTACTCGAAATGTAAACCTGAATTCGACCTGTGCATCTAATTGTTTTACTAAAGAATATTTTCCAGACTTTTGTCTACGTGACTTTCTTTGCTAAATTGATGTAGTACTCGAATGTTAGAAGATGTATATTTCATTGAGTACATGTATAACTCGACTAACTGATATAGTGTTGAAAGTGGCATAACACACCATCAAAACGAATCCCTCATAATTCATGATGATGACGAATTTCTGCTCATCGACACATACTTATGACATGTCTTAAAACAAATATTTCACAAACAGAATATTTGTCGGGCAATCCGGGACCTATCTATTTACACAGACAATGAACTATTGCAGAAATTATTTTTAGTCTAAGCATTGATAACAAGTACAAGGTTTCTTTTGTGAAAAGTATAAATCCAAATCAGCTTCTGAATCATCACATTCTGTTCAAGATCTACACTTTTCACAGAGTACTTACACGAGTTTGTTAGAAAGCTTCGTCAACTTATGTAGATTTTGCTAATACTGAACAAGTGGACAACATGATCTGAACCTGCACTGTACTATTTTCTATGCACAGGTAAAATTTTAAACAGTGTTCTGACGAATGATAAGTCATATATTGCTATTAAAATTGCCATTAGGTATTGCTATATACCTTTTCGCAGACATACAATACCGATCCCCGGTAGTGACGCGGGTTGTAAACCTAGAGGTTAT